>JAOTQQ010000041.1:1970899-2020579 GCA_026546715.1 Gallinago undulata | reverse complement strand
CGGAGCCTCCTCTTCTCCAGGCTGAACAACCCCAGCTCCCTCAGCCTGTCCTCGGAGCAGAGGTGCTCCAACCCCCTAATCATTTTAGTGGCCCTCCTCTGGACCCGCTCCACTAGGTCTATGTCCTTCTTCTCTTGAGGGCTCCAGACCTGCACACAGTGCTCCAGGTGAGGTCTCACCAGAGCAGAGTGAAGTGGCAGAATCCCTTCTCTGGACCTGCTGGCAACACTTCTTTGGATGCAGCCCAGGATGGGGTTGGCCTCCTGGGCTGCAAGTGCCCATTGCCTGCTCACGGCCAGCTTCTCGTCCATCATCACCCCCAAGTCCCTTTCCTCAGGGCTGCTTTCTAACACCTCGTCGCCCAGTCTGTACTGATCATCAGCCTCAAAGTGCAGAATGGAGGAGATTGGATGGTTCTGGTCTGGGTTTGCTTGATGGGAGAGAGGGAGGTGTCTGGAGGAGACATTACCAGAGAAGGGTTTCTCCAGCCTCTAGCTCAGTAGTGAGGAACAGTGTATGGAAGAGAGGGGGTGGTGCTCCCTCTCGCTCTCCCCCTCTTTTTAATGAGACTGGAATCAAACGTGTGAAATAAATAGTCTGTATTTAATTGCTACTTTGCTGAGATCCAGACTAAACAGGAGTCATCAAAAATCTGTGCAAATTCAGCTCTTGACTTTCACTGCTAAGATGAAAGTATTTGGAGTGGGATGGAGAGTAATGTCATCTGTCCTCTTCCAAAATTAATTATACAGAATGTGTTTTGCCTCTGGTAGACTAATGCTTTAATTGTGCTGTGTGGAGGGCTGACATTTCCCTTTTTCCAGGGATTTTGCGGAATTGAACCACCTGAAAGGAGGCTGTAGAGAGGTGGGGGTCGGTCTCTTCTCCCAAGTCACAGATGATAGGACAAGGGGTAATAGCTTCAAGTTGTGCCAGAGGAGGTTCAGGTTAGATATTAGGAAATATTTCTTTACTGAAAGGGTTGTCAGGCCTTGGAATGGGCTGCCCAGGGAGGTGGTTGAGGCACCATCCCTGGAGGTGTTCAAGAGACGAGTTGACATGGTGCTGGGGGATATGGATTAATAGTGGATTGGTGGTGTTTTGGGTGTGCTGTGAGGTTTGTGTGTGGGTTTTTTGTTCGTTTGTGGTTTTTTGTTTTGTTTTGGTTTGGTTTTTTCATTGGTTGGACTAGATAAACCGAGGTGATTCTGTGATTTCTGCAGGAAGAAACCAGGCTTGGAGTGTGGAGCAGGACATGCCCTCCCTTGTCTTCATCCCTGCCTTGAAGATAGCATGAAGATGAGGTGAGAATGTTGATGTTGTGACAGTGCCAAAAATAAGGGAAAAAAAGGGGAAAATGTCTGCAGATCTTGGCTGACATGGAGGGAGGGGAGAGCACCCACTGCAGAGGTGGATGCCCAAAGTATCGTGTGATCTGAAGGCAGCTGAGGGGTGTCCTCATCTCTGGGTCCTCCTGGTGCCTTTTGGGGGAAGAACATCTCTCCAGCACCCACCTGCAGGTGTCTTTGTGTGTGGTGATTGTTCTTCTGGGTGGGTGCCAGTAGGACTCCTGGCTGGGGCTTTCATCTGCAAGTCACAAATCAAGCTCCTCTATTTCCATTTTTTTTTTTTTAAATCAACTTCTGGCTCTTTTTCTGTGCAATGAGGACTGATGGGCTGGGATTCAGCGGTCTTTAAAATATAACTCTGATGCACCTACTTCACCCCCTGTTAGGTGTTGCAGTAGGAGCACAAGAACCAGGACACTCGTGGTCTGTTGGCAAGTGGTGGGACTGAAACGATCTAAGCCATCAGTGTTTTTCTTGTTGTAAACCTGTGGGAAACCCCAGCGTTTCACTGTAATCTCTTTACTAGTCCTTAGAAGTCAAACTTTATGGCAAGATGGTCTGACTTTTATTATTTTTATTTTTTTAAATATTTTTATTATTGAAAATGAAACATACCTCTGTTTGTTTCAGTCTATTGCATGAAATGCAATACAATATTAGTTACTTCTTCAACTTTAAAATGCGATATTTAAAAAAAAAAAATTCCCCTGTGCTGGCACCTAACAAAAAGCACAAGCTTTTCAGCACTATTAAAAAAAAAAAAAGAGTTCACGTTATTAAAAGCTTTTAAAAGTTAAATGATATCCAGGTCCTTTTGAGGTCCTTTCTTTTCCGTTCAAAGCGGGAACTTTGACAATTCAAGTGCAGAAGATCAGGTGTCCCAACAAGCAGAGCAAAGGGAAAATTTCTGCCTCTTAAAGAATCCTCCTACTCTCTCCCATGCTTGTAGATTTTATTTGAAAGTAAATGCCCTTAAAACCTAAAGCCAATCAAACCTTATTCGTAAGTCAGCTGATTTAATGCTCCTAAGAATCAGAACTCAGGTTCTATACGATGATAAATTACAATTATTGCAATACCTGCATTTTTTTTAAACTCAATAACCTGCCCTGAGTTATCCAATAACACTGCAGGCAGGCTGAATAATTCACTCCCATCTTTCTTTTAATGTTGGAAGTCTTTTGAAATGGACTGATTCTTATCTTCTGCTATAGTCATTAAGGTGTCATTTAAAACCCACACAGCCTTTATGATGGTTTTATGCCTCCCGAAGGATTAAACTATGAAGAGATAAATGCGTTCCTTAAGTTTTTAGCAGTGAATTCCGTATCAAAGGAAAGCGGCAGATTGGCATCTTTTAGACTAAAAATCCTCATTAGCTTATATTTGGATGAAGCTCATTTCGGGTCAGAGAACATTTAGTATTATCCACATCACAGGGATCTGTCTGAGATCATCTAGATCTCTTGATCTTCTAGAGCCTTGACCCTACTCCTTGTTGTTTTTTTGCTTTCTTACATAGCTCATGCTGACAGTGTCAGCATAAAATTGAAATGGGATCATGGAAACGTGCTGATTTCCACACCCCTCATCCCCCCCCAGTATTCTGTGTGAATCTCCAATTTTAGAGTTCTCTATTTTTGTCTCTCCATATGCTCTCTCGTCAGCTGGAGCTGAGCAGTCTCTTGGTTATTGGTGAAATGGAAAGCATCTGTCAGAAGTCAGAAGTCCAATCAACACTTATCACCCATCAGGGAACAGAGATTTCTCTAGATTTCTCTTAATAATAAATGTTTGGTCCAGCAGTAAACATCCCCATACTGAGCCTTTGTTTGTGGTCCTACAGGTAACTCAAAACCACATCTGTGTTAATGGGAAGTTATTAGTTATTGATGTTATAACGGGGCTCAAAGTCCTCAGCCAGTTCCCTTTGCACTTTGCTGTTGGGAAGGAGTGATCCTGAGAGTGTCTGTCATTTTATCCAGGGCTGGTTCTATGTAAATAATTTCACAACAGATTTCTTCCTGTGTTACAGGAGCGAGGATAATCACCTGCAATTAGAATTGCCTGAGAAATGCCATTCGTTGCTTCAGTTCTGTTCTTCCATGGAAAATGTTGAAAGCTTTTGTTTTCTTGTAAATTTTCCCGTGAGTAGGGTAAGGTTTTGTGACAGGAAACTCAAAGAAAAGAATACAGTAAAAATCCCACTGTTCACAGCCTGGCTGGGCTTAAACAAAACAACACCCTTCAGCTTTTCTTCTGTGTTCTCTGCAGGACCGTGTTCTGCGTGCATCACTGTAGGAGATGAAAGCCAGATCATTACTATTATTTTCTTTTAGCTAAACCAAGACTGATAGAGAACCCCAAACCTGGTTTTCTTCTTGCCTTGAAAATAACATTTGAAAGAAAAAGCAGATCCAAACCTGAAAAGTTTCTCTTCTACCTGTGGTGGGGCTGGAGGTAGGGCTTTTGGTGCCTTTTCAGTATGGGAAATGAGGATGCTCCATAATGCAGAATTTTTCCCAGAATGTTCCTCTTTACTTCAAAAGCCATATTTTCATTGAAAATACATTTGGATGGCAAAACCCTTCCTCCTTAAATCCCCTGCCTCTCTATAGCATTCCAATAAGCGATGCCAGTGTGGGTGTCCTGGCAGGAGTGTACAGCATGGCAGGGTCACCTCATGAGGCTACCTGTCCCCCAATGCCACCCTGTTGACCTGCAAGGTCTCCTCTTGACTCTTGTGGGCTCCTCCACCCATGTACAGCAGCACCTCAGCCTGGTCCTGGGCCACTGAGTGCACAGAGCCCCATTTAAAGACCTTGGATGGGGTATGGGTGAGCATTACAGGCGCATCAAGGGTTTCCAGATGACCCCATAAACATAATAATTGGTGAGGACCAATATATTCTAGTTTAATACTTCACTACTAGGATAGTTGCAGAAACAGGTTTCTACTTTTGATCTCTCTGCTCTATGGCCTAAAAGGAATATTTGACCAAAAGGGAGGTGAGGTTGTGGTGGAAAAGGTGGTATTTTTCTTGGGGGGTGGAGAAAAAAAGAGTTATTTTCTTTCATTGACTTATTTTTTTCAAGACGAAAAAGCGCATTGCAGAAACGTTTGAATTTCTTCTCGTTTTAGGAAACCCTGTGTGAATGGATGGGCCAGGATATACCTGACCCTTCAAAATATATATGGTTTCCAGCTATATATATACACCAGCTGGGTTTTCAGTTTCAAAGAAGCCGAGTTCCCTGTGAGTCCTACTGGGACCATGGAGTGCTTCTGGGAGTGATCACTGGGAAGAGCCTCTAATGCTCCAGTTTTGGTTTTTTTTTGTTACAAGTCAGTAATATCTAGTCTCAGCATGTCCTTTAGCAATAAAATTACTCGAGACATGAACAAAGGAAAGTAGGGCCACGTGTGAATGGGGGTCATCACATTTGGTCCTGGGCTCCAGCTCACAGCCCTGCAGGATGCTTAAAGTGGTACAGGGATGAAGATCATAGAATCATAGAATGGTTGGAGTTGGAAGGGACCTTAAAGATCATCTAGTTCCAACCCACTGCCCTGGGCAGGGACACCTCCCACCACACCAGGTTGGTCAAAGCCCCATCTGGGCCTTTCTGTAGTTTGGGAAAGCCTCCTCTTCTTTTGAAGGCCAAGAGAAAGGAAGGAGTGTCTGAGTGAGTTGAGCTACTGAGACAATTACTTACCTTCACGCACAATAAAAATCCAGAGAGCTATTTTTGTAAGCTTAGCAGCTATTCATTCCTGATCACGCTCAAATTATAAATGAATAAGATAATGAGGGCTATTAAAATAATTTTTCATCAAGGTTAGTAGATGACTAAGACAATTTAATGTTGACACGTACACCTCCAGGATTAATTCTGCGGGGTGCTAAGCAAGCTGTCCTCTTCCCAAGGATGGCTTTAAGGATGCTCAGGGCCCACAGATGCCCTGGAAACCCCAGCATTAGCCTGTCTCGGTTTGATCCTTCGTGAAAGCATCGTGTTCCTGAAATATTTAAGTTATTTAAATAAAGTGCAGGGACACATTCCTACTCTGTGTCCTACTTAATGCAGCATTAGTGGATTGGTCACCTCATGCTGCGTGAATAATGAAAATACAGATTCAGCAATGTTTACAAGAATAAAAGCGGAGCATTAAGTTCTGCTGTTTGGCCCCTCTGTTATTCTCTGTTATCACCAAGAACTGGGGGGTTCTTGGTGAGGCTTTTTAGCCCAGCACGACCTGCGTGTTGAAAATGTAATTTTCCAGAATGGGGATATGTATTTGCCTGTCTTTGGAGAGCTGTTATTTTTCTGGTTAAAAATATTTTAAGCGATGCAGGTAGGGAGCTGCGCTAATTCGGTGCGCTTTGGCAGCTGGCTGTGCTCCAGCAACGGAGAGAAGTCGTGGAGAAACATAACATGGGCTGAAAGTTCTTTGTCCAAAGTGTTTGGCAAACACCTCAGGCCTCGTTCTGTGCCCCTGGGGAGCTGGCTATGAATTAGCAACAGCCGGAGGGGAGGTGATGGAGGTGGGGAGGACCCGTCTGTAATGGACTCATTCCGATTGATCGGTTGGGTTCCCAACGTTGCTCTTTTTTGGAGAAAGTGAAGTTCAGCATAAGGAAAGAGGCACAACCTGTTGCATAGAACTTGAGCGAAGCTTTGACTACGCTTAGAAAAAGCCCAGCAATTCTTTGCAAATCATCCCCACCAGGGTTTTCTTCTTAGTTCTTGATCAACTTAATAGAACTGAGCTTTTGGCTACAAACCAGAAAACTTAAGCCCTTTTTGATCTTAATTTTTGCCTGTGTTTCTGGGAAAAGCTTCAAAAGGTACACACAGGAACGCTGGAAACTGCAGGAAATAAATAAGAAATAAAGGGCGTATTTTTGAAGGATGAGTGGTTTAGTGATGCAGAACTCCTTGTTAGCAGCTCCCCAGATACCCGGGGGAGGTCTGCATTACTCCATGACCAACACTCGACGGTCTCCTCCAACAAGAAGCAACTCTGCTGCTCCGTGCAAGGGCACAGTGGTTTGAGACACTTGAACATAGAATCACAGAATGGTTTGGGTTGGAAAGGAACCTTAAAGATCACCCAGTTCCAACCCCCTGCCATGGGCAGGGACACCTCCCACCGGACCAGGCTGCTCAGACACATTGGGCATCAGACAGCCCCAAGACAAAAAACCCACTTGATTTCTAAGCGTGGAAGATAAGGAGACTTCAACTCCCAGGACAAATTTATCTCTTGTCTGTTATGCCTGGCTAAATGTCTGACCTCCCACTAACATGTCGGCTGGACGGATTAACCCCCGTGCTTTTGGGAGCAAGAGGGCAGGTGAGTCCAAGTATAAAGCTGTGAGAAGGTACCAAAATAGCCCAGAAGGCACAAACATCAGTCACAAACCCTATTCCCACTCTGGAAGTGCCCAGCATCAGCCCTGCGTGGGCAGAGGGAGCACTAAATGCGAGCAGGGAGGGAGCTACCAAGCCTGGATGACTCCAGGTTTATTTTCCCCCTGAGTAAATGATTCCTAAATTGCGTTTACATACAGGCACCTAAAGCCAGCCTGAATCCTCCTGTAGGCTCCCAAGCCCCAGCGCAGAGCTAGTTTGGAGTGTGATTTCTAATAACTAATTGAGCACTTCAAATAGGTGGCTCCCCTCGGTGGCTTGAAAACCGGCTGAACTTAATGCTCTTCCTGGGTGGATTTGCTTTCCAACGGAGAAATCTTGGAGCCGTTGCTCCAGATGTGAGACTCTTTACCAGCGCTGAACTTTGCTAGCAGGTTGATGACTGCCACCTCCCTGGAAGCGAAAAGCCGAATCCTTCAAGAAACCACTGTGTTGAAGTCCACTCCAAAGGCTCATTAATTACGAACAAAACCTGGAAATAGCTCCATCCCCTGAGGATTCTTTTCACTTGCAAAACTCCATGTTCAGTTCCTCCTTCCTCTGAACACAAACAGCCGCCTATAACGAGAGACCCCTTTGATTGCCGCCCGCGGTGGGTCCCACCGTGCTTCGTGGTGTTGGAAGGGTGTTGGAAGGTCTCTTAACTCCCAAACACATTTCAGTTTTTTAAGGCTTTGTGGTGTTTGCTTACAGCTTCCCTGCATGCATCCGGCACCGCCGGGGTGTGACATGGCAGCAGGTTGGGAGCAGGAGAAGCAGCGCTTTGATTTAACTCCAGCTGGGTGAGCGGAGACTTAAGCGAGGGGCTGCTGCTGGGCTCCCGGCTGGGAGGAAGGCTGCCGTGGGAAATAACAGCACATCTCTAAATCCTTGCCCGGTGGCTGACAGGAGGAACGAAGTAGAATTGGATCACAGGACTAACAAGTATTAATTTCTGCGCGGTTAAGCATGCGATGAACTGAAATGAAGCGGGGTCACGGGAAGGAGTTTGATGTCTCTTTGTGGTTTCACGCATGACAAGGACTTGAAGCTACGCAAACAATTACAGAAATACAATTAGGTAAGTGGCTGGTGAACCTTTCCCAACCCTGTTCCTGGCAGCTCTGATTTTTTAATTTTTTATTTTTTTTTATTTCAGATTGAAATGTTTTAGAATTAAAGTGCCTTGGGAAAGAAGAACTGGGTTTTGTTGTTGCAGAGCAAATGCTGTTCACGTGAGGGAAGATGAGAGCAACGCTCAGCCAAGGCTGCTGAGGACAGAGTGAAGTCACCATCATCCAGCACCTCCTGGGAACCAACTGGTGTGAGGGACGATTCAGCATCCAATGGGTAAGTGAGAAGACATTACCACTGGTCTGGATCGTCCATAATAAACCCAATGGTGATTCTTGCATTTGCCACGAGAATAATCACCTCTTCTCCTCCTGTTTCAACGTTAATTTATTCCTGATGGGACTGGCTATGACTCTGTGAGCTGCCTTAAGGCATGATGAGTATGACTGCTGTTATTCTGGAGACTAAGCATCAGGGCTGGTGTTGGAGGACAGATAAGAGATTGTCGAGTGCCACGTCTGTTCCATGACTTCCAACGAGAAGCTTTCCTTCCAAGCTTCTGAGCTTTTGTGGCTCACAAATAAGTTTCTTTGTCTTAGTGCTAGTGGTGGGCACTGTCATTATCATTAATGAAAGGGAAAAGTCACCATTGGTGTAGATGGCCAGGCTGGATGGGGCTTTGAGCAACCTGGTCTAGTGAGAGTTGTCCTTGCCCAGGGCGGGGGTGTGGAACTGGATGATCTTTAAGGTCCATTCCAACCTGAACCATTCTGTGATTCTGTGGTTGAGGGAGGTTTGAGTGAGCGGAACAGGGCAGGCCATGGCCAATGTCCACTTACCCTGAATTTGGGGAGTTGGTCTGACCGTGTCCTCAGGTGAGAATTTGGATCAACTCTGCTCTGGCCAATGCCTGACGAGGCACCAGACATCAGCTGCAGCAGTCCTGTTGTGCCAGGAAACAGCCTTGGTGGCAGCACTTGGTTTCCTTGAAGATGTTTTCTGTGATAATTAATCATCCTCATAAAGCACAATTGCCCTTTGGACTATGCCTCTGTCATGCTTCCTTTTCCCTACTGTGGGTTTTTTTTTTTATATATATATATAATTAATTTTGTGCAGGACATTCCTGGCTCAATGTGACAAGCCCAGTAACCTGTGTAGGTAAGAGTCGCTCACCTTAGGTGATTTAGCAGCGTCACGGTCAGCGACAAATTACCTTTTCTCCTCTGATCAATGTCTGCCTGCAGCTCTTGTCTAGTTTTTTAAGAGGGCAATGATTCTTATTTATCTCGAATTTTAAAATCTATTGCAGAAAACAGACCCAGCTGCTACAACATAGGGAAAGCTTAAGCCAGCAGTGACACAAACTCCTAAGCGCAGGGTGAGGGGGTCTGGGTACCACTGCTCCCCCCTTTTTAGCATCAGTGCTCCCTGATGAGCATCTTCTGCTCCTGCATTGCAGCCACGGTCCCACTTGCGTGCCCAGAGCTCAGCTGAACGTACCCCATCCCAAGTCGTGGTTGAAAACCCAAGCTGTGCAATAAAAGGGTGAAGGAAATCTAAATAGCTTAAACGGTGAGGCGTGAAGGATGGGTAGTGATGGGGACCTGGAGGTACCAGAGGGAGCTTGACAGCCAGAGGAGCCATTGAGAAGAGCGATAGACCATTGAACACGCTGGAGACAAAAATAATCAGGGCAGAGCTTACGAGATAAAGAAACTCTGAGGGTGACAAGGAGAAACCAGTTTGATGCAGCCAAGAGGGTTTGGAAATGAATTTTCACTCATGGGGTTCGCATCCCCTTGTCTCACGCCGGGGGAGTCCCCCGAGGTGTCCTGGGGGGATGTAGGCTCCTGTGGATGTGCTGGGGACACACGAGGTCCCCACAGACGTCCCCATGTCCCACCCGCAGCCCCGAGAGGCTGTTGAGGAGTTAACTGAGGAGGTCCTTTTCTTGCTACTGGGTTCTTCTGTCCGGCTGGACTCACCCTCCTTTCCACACTTACTATATTTGTGACCCTAAATCTGGAGACCCTGCAATGGGTAAAGCGAGGGGTGTCGTCACCTGGCAATGTATGTGGAGAAGGGATTTTTCTTCTAAAAACCTCCAACGTGCTGCTCTGTGATTTCAGGGGAGCACGCAGAGCTCCTGCAATGGGACTTGCCGACAAAACGGCTCCGGGTTAGATATTTAAGAGGGTTTGCTGCTGAAATAACGCACAGCCCCAGCATATGGTAATTAGAGATAAGCCAACAGTTGAAATAAATAAAAAAAAAACCCTCTTTAAATTATACTACACTACACAAGGAAATGTGAGGCACATAACCAACCGAGCTTTCTTCCCTGGCTGCAGACAGGGTGTTAGCAGGTGATTCACTGGCGGCGCCTCTCTCCCTCGTCTAGTTCATTAGATCATCATTAATTTACACCTGTGTTTGGTGAATTACAGCAAAACAGGGGCTTAGAATACACCCTGGGTTTTGTTGTTTATTTTTGCAATGCTTACAAGGAAGCACTGTTACCAAACAAAGTGGAAAATTACGGAAGTGTTGGTTTCTTCGCCCAGAAGCAATTTGTTAACCCAGATGTAAGTCTTATTTTTAAGTGCATTAGTGAGCTTGAAAGCAATTTTGAGACCCCTTGTCCTACACACAGCATCGTTTCTGTTTGCCTATGAGTGGCTTATCCTCTCAGCAGCTACAAAATCCATTGCCATGTCCAGAAAACATGAGGAAAGGGCTTTCCCTGTTCATTCTACAGTAACAGCTTAGTGTGATAAACCCAACCCACTGCTTTGGCTTGTAACCAGGGGGCAGCTTTTGCCAAGAACTGTGTTTTCTCTCCATTTCTGTGCCTGGATTTACATTGCTTCATGCTGTTTCCAGGTAGTTTGGGGGGTGGGGGGGCATTGAAAATCTGCACATTGACTGTGAGAAGCTGTGGATGTCCCATCCTTGGAGGTGTTCAAGACTAGGTTGGACAGGGCTTTGAGCATCCTGGTCTGGTGGGAGGTCCCCATGGCAGGGGTTGGAACTGGATGATCTTTGAGGTCCCTTCCAACCCCAGCCATTCTGTGATTCTGTGATTCTATGACTGGGTTAAAAGAAGGACCATCCCTTGCCTTGATTAAAATTTAAGAGCTGCTATTTTTTGAAAAGCAGTCTATCATCAAGCCTGTGAGAGCTGGAGAGTTTAGTGCTCTCCTCTGTAAGCTGTTTCAGTGGTTTGGATACTCTCACATCAAAAGCCTGAATGTCTCTTCCTACTTCAGCTATTTTGTGATTTTTCCAGCTCAAAATTTCCTAGCCAGGAGACAAATTACTGCTTTGCCTGCTAGACATCTACAGCACAAGATATAGAAGACTGAAGAAGGGCAAAAATGAATACTTTGAGGAGTTGAATACTTTGTCATTGGAAGTGAGAGGGGGAGGGAATTTTTGCTGAAATATCCTGTTCTTTGTGTGCTGCTCACCCAGGAGTGGGCACAAAGGGTGGCATTTATCTCAGCTCACAGTAGACAAGCTGTCTGTCTAAATGGTCTTCTTCTCTCCCCAAAGCTCTAGGTTTGTCCCCCTTTCTCCTGTGCTCCTGGAATGTGTCGAAAAGTTGGCCCACGTTGCTTGGGAGGTGAGCCCAGTTCACCCAGTGTCTTATCCGTGTGAGCGTCATTAGGTATGAAAGATTGAGGAAGATGGAGGGGAAACCAGCAGCTCTTCCTTGGGAAGACTAATAGCTGTAGCAGCAGAGATCTGTCATATCTTCACAACTGCCCTGGTTTATGGCGCAGTCCCCATCTGCCGCATGTAAAGAAGGCAACGGCAGATGTAAAATATTGGAAGTCTGACTCCAGCACAAAGATCCCTGTACAATCTAATAAGAATTCCTCGTGATGCTTCACCAGCTCTTTCATGGCTTTGACACAATGCCTCGGGCAGAATGGATTAGATGGGCTCACGGGCACTTTCCAAGAGGGAATTGCACTGGCCAACGCGCGAGAGTCAGCCGAGCATCCCACTTCATCATTGCCTTCATCCTGTAAAGTGAGGCTAACCTTATACTTCCCAGCCTCTTTTTTTTTCCTGTGAGACAGGACAGAGGATGTTACTGTTGCCTCCTTGAATGGCTGACACATAATCCTTAATGGGATGTTGGGTTTAATAAATGCATGGCTGTATGGCTTGTATAGGAAAGCTTTGTATCCCCCACGTAATCACACGGAGTCAACAGGGACGAACATAACCTTTTATATACTTATTTTCCCGAGGTCTGTGAGTATATCCCAAATAAATCTTGGAAGAAGGTTTCATTTTTCTTTTGCGTGGTCGATACTCGGCTTGCAAGGAGCTGATAAATCTGTTTATTTTCTTCATCATCTTGCAGGTTATATGTAGTGCACAGCACCACGAACAAGAACTGGCTGGAAAAGGGACACTGTTATTTCCTCTTATCTCTGTGCCTGTGATTTTTGAAATGAGCTGACATAAGATTGAGTAAATATTCAGGTAACAGGGAGGCGAAATGTTTTCTGGAAAGCTTCAGCTTTTGACTGGAGGAAAGAAAAATAATAATAATAAAAAAAGAGAAATCTGAGCTATTTCTGTTTTCTCAGGTAGCTTTGTCTAGAAGACATGGGATGACTGCACCCAGGTTAAAAAACCAAACGGATACCCTTCATCACTACCTCAAGACAGTCTCTTAAGCCACATGTAGAAGCATCCCAGTTCCTTGACCATGTTTCAGTGGTAAGTAGATATATGACTGGATGATAAAGAGCTATATAACACAGAGACATAAAACAAGGGAAAGATGGAATGTGTCAGGGCAGGCAAAACACAGCTGTACCAGAGAGGTGGGATCTTAATGCCTCTTGAGACACAGACTTAAAAAGTTTCCTGGTATTTATTAAACAGGTCTTCTCACTGCTGTCATCCAGTTACAGCTCTTGGCCAAAAGGGGCAAGGCAGATTCCACTGTTCTCTGAAAAAAAAGTAAAAGATAGTCAAATACTAAAAGAATCCTGATTTTCTGAGTTTCTCCCATGTCTGTGAGAAAGAAGAGAATCTATCACAGCATGAACAATCCAAAATTTAGGGAGTTACAGAGTAAAGGACGCCTCAAAAAAAGTGTAGGTTGAGTGATGGGAAATATAGACATATGGTTATTCAAATCCAACACCTTTCTGGTCTTCTGAGTGATGACTTCTGGTCTCATGGGAGTCTGGGGAGACACCAGGTCAGAGCCCTTGCTAGTCAAAGACATGGGTTTCTACCAGCTAGACTTGACTTCCAAATCACATACTCTAAAGCACCATGCAAAACATACAGTGATGAAGTTACTCAAGAGAGATTAGGTCAATATTATATATTTCTGCATGATGAGTATGCGATGTGAATAGATGAGGTGTGGCTGCTGCAGAAGGAGCCTGGTTGTGGACACAGCTACACTGGAAAGAGATAGCTTTTATAGATGAGGGGAGGATGTGGTGTTAGCAGAAAAACTCCTTGTGGCACTTCAGATCTGCCCAGGGAATGGTGCCAGAAGAGCAGAGCTGTGTTTACAGATACTCCTCCATCTTCTTCATTTTTTCAAGTTCATTCCTGTACAAATAAGCAAAGGAAGTGGCAGGGTTTTTTTTTTGCCATTGGGATTAAGGTGGCTGGCTGATTACTTCCTAGCAGAATTTGGGATGAGAATTTATATGGGGAGTGCTGTGATTCCTCCCTCGTCATCTGTGGCTCCTCACTGCAAGTTTTGGTAGAACAATCAACCCCTATTCATGGGGTTTTTGCACCTACTTCAGCAATAGATCAGTTTGTCCTGTCCGTCTAGACAGATTTTGAGCTCACCATGTTTTGCTTATAGTCGTCTACTTTCTGAGTCATCTGCTGCCCCCAGTGAGGATATTACAGAGCCATGATATAAAACCAACCACTTGGAAACAGCCTTATTTAGCCATTAATGCCATTTTAATAACGACGAAGCTCCTGGTTAAAAATAACCCTTTGATCTTTGAAAGGCTTGAAAAGGAGCAGAACGTGGCTGAAGTTCAGTTCAGATCACCTGCAAAGGTTTGTGCACAGCACTGTGCCCTTTGGGGCCGAGGGACTGCATTTGTTAAAAAAAACAACAACACAAGCTTCCCCAAACTTAATTAAATTAAAATGAGTATCAACCGTGATTTGAAAGTAGTTAAAAACTAGAAACGCTTTGACTTCTGGCTGAAAAGGGCTCCGAGAGAGGTCTCGGAGAAGAAGGTAATGAACAGCCAGAAATATTGCTTGTGAACGTTCAGTTGGCTTTTAAAGAGGAGTTTGCTTTGATTGTTGGTTCCTACACCTGAGTGGCAGTCATCTGTCAAAAAGTTATATTTCATCTCTGGTCCAGAGAACTTTCCTCAGGAGCTGCTTGCTGTCTCGTTAGAGAGTGATTGACTGTTGTATCATACCTGAAAAATGGCCTGTGGAACGGTACTACCAAGGTGCTCAGAAACTCTGTGGAGCTACACGTAGTTCAGCTGGGCAAGAAGAGGGATGAGCTTTACCCCGACCGGTGGCTGACAGGCCAGACATTGGCCATGGGGAAGCAACGAGCATCCTAAGAACTGAACCAGGGGATGCTGCATCTCTGAGTCTACCTAGGAGGAAGGGGATGGAGATGCAACCACGCAGCCGGTGCTGCTGGGGCCACCACTATAGCTCATAGATGTCAGGGTCCTCCCCCATGGGATGTGGTATTGTGGAGGGGCACCACTGGACACAGCCCTGTGGCAACGTGGAAAAGAGGCTGGTATTGACCACCCATCATCCATCACATTTCTCTCTGGGGTTTGGCTAATCTTACCTTTCAAGAAATACCACTGCTCGTCACAACATTTAGCTTCAAGGCTCCAGGGCTGGGATCTGTGTCTCCCAGCTGATGTCCCAGGCTCAGGCATGAGCACTGGTGAGGCTGGACTGCCCTTCAAGACAAAGGGTGGATTCCAGAGGTTTTTAGGGTGTGTTTCCTGTTCAGCAGCAGGAAGGCTGTTTGCTTTAGAGCTTCTCCGGAGAACACAGAGTGACTTGTCATCTCCTCCCTGTGCTCTGAGAAATTGGAGATCACCAGGATGGTCCTGGAGACTCATAGAGACACAACTCCCACTGCAGCCCTACAAAAAGGAGCTGTGAGTCCGGGCAGGGCTTATCTTGCCATAAATCCCACTCCCTGAATCAGGGGAGTGGGAAGGAAGAGCCTGTGTGTATGTGTTTCTGCACGTGAGTGTGTTATGAGATAGAAGTGGGTCCCTTGAAGGCGCTGCCCATCACGTTTACCTTTGATGTGGGGTGGCCAAGCAGACCTCAGCAGATCCTGAGGTGGGGGAGGTTGGCAATTACAGCTGTCCATTGGCTGTGAGTTGGGTTACCAAGGTGATGGATTTCAAAAAGTCAAATCTGTGCTCGGTTTTCAAAGGCTGGGTTGTTTCTTTTGATCTGCAAGCCAGGGGGAAATACAGATACAAGCCTGCTGCCTCTTTTTGTTCTGTTTTGTTTTGTTTCTGTGTTACACCCTGAGTGATCTTGGCAACTTAATTTGTTGGCTTAAAAACTCGGGCTAAGTCCAGCGAACAAAGTTGCTAAAGTCACTATTGAATCGCTAAAGTATTTTTGCAAAAGGCCATCTAAATACTGAGCCTGTGAATTCTTTGATGGTCTCTAATTCAGGGGTGAGGTGATGCAATCGGGCTGACTTTTAAAGTCTTTACTATGCTACGGCGGTGTCTGTGGGCATCCAGGATGCTGCTTGCGAAGGCTGTTGGATGCAAAAAGTAGTTCTTGAGCAGCAGGGCTCGTCGGAGGCATTCAGTCTGCAGAGGGAGACTGGGACCAGCATGAGAACACGCTTGCAATTACTGTATCTCCAGCCTGAAGAAGGACCTGCCACAAGAATCATAGAATCAAGAAATTACTTGTAGCTTCCTGTTTTTTTTAATCCTGCTGGGGTTGAATTAGGCTCACAGCTTTTTCCTTGGCCTTTTTGTTGACTCCTTAAGTTAATGCTTTTTTATCCTCAGCTCAGGGGGACGATATCCTGAGTCAGCTGTTCAGACCCCAAGGACCAGTGAAGAACCTTGCACAACATGGTGCAGCGCATTTAAACCTTTTTAAATTCAAATTGGGGAATTTAATCTTCCCCAAATACTGCTTTCGTGGCTGAGGGAATACAATAACTAAAACGCGTGGTGCTCAGCTTTTGCAGATATCTATGTCAAACATATTTCACCCACAAACAGTATAAGTGATGTTCAGAACTAGGCAAAATAATTCTGCATTTGTCCATTGCTCTTTAACCGATTCCCTGGGCCTGGGTGTTCTTGATCACTCCTATTTATCTGTGCCCTCCGAGGATATTAGGTGAATGCCCTACCATTTCAGGGCCCTGGAAGAGAACAGGCAATTTACATAAAGTTTCTCTTCTTCTGCGGAAATTTGGTCTGCAAAAGATTTCAAGTGGGCAGCTGGCTCATGTTAGAGAACTTGTCTGGCCAAAAACTATCACCCCAGTTGCTTATTTTCAGCAGGGAGTACTGCTAGGTACCTATGGATCTCACCACTAACCGGTATCTCTGGTCTGAAACGTAGGATTACATTTTTTGCAGATTAACAAACTGTTAGATGTATAACTTCCACCTGTGCTCCCAAGCTGTGGTAAACACCAGCAATTCGTCTTTCCCTGGTCTGAATGAAGAAAAAAAAAAAGAAAAAGAGTAAAATACCTTTAGTTTGCATAGTTATGGACTAGACTGGTGTACCTGGACAGCACCTGCGGTGAGGCTGATGGATGAGAGTTGAGAGGACAACACTCCGATCTCCTGTCGCAGCTCTCAAACAAGCGTGTCCTTCTCTTCCAGCCTGAGCAGGTTGTTACAGAAGCGGCAAGGATGTACTGATGGATCTCCATCTGCTTGGGTCAGGGGTTGCCTGCTGGGAGGTAGACCTTTCCCGCTGTCTTGGCTGACCTCCGTGTGCTGGACCCACACGGAACTATTGTGTGGGTATCGGTTCCTGACGCCATCCTGGGGCATCACCCCTCTGCTGCCCAGGATGCTGCCCGCGTGTCAGAAGATGTCAGTGTTGGCTCTGACTGATGGTTCTCCAAAACAGGTAAAGTTTGGTGCAGGCAAGCATAAAAGCCCTTGTTTTGAGTGATTTTGGTGTGATCTGCCTCGTGCCAGTGCGCTGCCCACCTTGTGCTGTCTCCATGTTTGCAGAGTCCTGGTGGCTGAGCACACGCTGCCTTAAGCTGTTGGTCACGATCTGGAGCTCCTGCCCTTTGGTGTCTACTTTTCACTTCTCTTTGCGTCTTTGCTAACGCTGAGATTTTTGTGCAGGGTATGAGTCTTATTTTTCTCAGGGCTTTCACCGAAGCTGCTGTGGGCAGTGCAGCTCTCCCAGTGCTGACTCGTGGTGTTTTTCGATGTAACACTGTTTTTCTGGTTCAACTTTGTAGTTCACGTTCAAGCGTTCGCCGCCTTTCAGAAACAGCAAGATATCCTTTCTTCTATCTAAACTGTGGCTGCTTTTAACGTTCTCTGAAATGTTCTGCTGCTGAGAGTATTTTCCTTTGCCTCCATGTACCACTTTTGATAGCCTGAGAGCACAGGGTGAGGGCAAACGTAAAAGGCAAAAGAGAGAACACGCACCGACCGTCCTGCAGGTCTTCTCGCCTCGCAGAATGTGTTCCAGAGTTGGAAGGGTCCCACCCTGCTGGCAGGTCTTGGCACTTTTAGGTGCCCTATTCAGGCTGAGAGTGACACGTTACCCTGAACAGGAGTCAACAGTGTGTCCTGGCAGCTAAAAGGGTCAACCGTGGCCTGGGGTGCATCAAGCACAGCCAGCTTGATTGAAGGGGGTGATTGTCCCACTTGGCACTGCACTGGTGTGACCACCACCTTCAGTCCTGTGTGCATTTTTGGGTGCCTCAATATAAGTAGGACATCAAACTATTAGAGTGTGTCCAGGGGAGGGTGACCAAGATGGTACAGGCTCTTGATGGCAAGACTTATGAGGAGCAGCTGAGGTCACTTGGCTTCTTCAGCTTGGAGAAGAGAAGGCTGAGGGATGTGTTTCTCGCGTTACTCCTGGAAATGGGTGCTTGGATTTGATGATGTGAATCTGCTGCAACTTCCTGGGAAGGTTTGCAGAGCAGAGGTAAGGTTGGGGCTGATCTTCTCAGACACGGTGTTGGCACCAGCTGGTACCCCTTTGGAGTCATCTCATGAAGAGTATTTGTACAATGCAGAGCTGAGTAGCCAGACATGAGCTTATCCTGAATTAGCTGGTGCTTGGGGGAATTTCCACCAAGCTCAGGTGACATTTTGTTTGTGCCACGTAGCCTTGCTGAGAAACAGTGAATATTAGTCTGGGAGGAATGCCATGGTAACCTGGCAGTGTTGTTTCCAACATCTCATCCAACTTACCAGGGACAGCTTGAATATCCCTCCAGAACTCTACCCAGTGTCTTACAGACATGTACTTTGAGGTCTTGCGCAGAGAAATAAGAGGCTGAGCCTCCAAACAGAAGTATTTCTCTTTGTCCTTCCTTGTCAGACTTTATGCTTCAAATTTTTCCTCTTTAGCTTCTTGTTCTCATGGGACTGTATCAGCAAAAAGGCTGGAATTGGTACCAGGCTCTGCAGGCAGCTATTTGATCTTCACTGCCTTTTTTTGTTTCATCTTCAGAGAGACGGAGTGCTGGCCTGGGCATTCCGATTCTGTGTAATTCTGGAAGTTTTCTACATTTAATTTTCCAGAGTCCTTCGTGGCATGGCTAATACTCCTGTAATGTGAAAAAAAAAAAAGAAAAAGAAAAAGAAGCAGAGTTGGGAAGAAACTTTTGTTTAAATATAATAAGATACTGCTAGTCTTTTAGGAAAGCCCACATTGTTTTCCAATCCATGTGTTCTTACAGCTTTCCCATCTGTTGGAAAGGTAGCTGTGGAAGATGGAGAAGCCAGGGACGCGCTGCTCTGTGGGGGTTTGGCAGATGGGAAAGGGAAGGAAGCCATGGGAACAGTAAAACAAGGTCTTTATATGGTAATATGTGTGTGTAGCATAGCAGGGTGAAAAACAGATAGCAGGGTAGCAAAGAGGATAGCAATGATTGGCTAGCCTAGGTGTGTGAACACTTGCATGTAGCCAGTTGTATTGCTCATGACGGCGCGTGGACGTTCAACCACAACCTATCTGTGTAGAGAGCACGGAGTGTGATCAGAAGATAGAAAGTATATATGCTGCAAAAATGAAATATTAAAGGTCTTTGCTTCCCCCCCAGCGGAGTCCGTGCCCTTTGTTGCCGCAGGTAGCGGTATCCAAGGGCACATCATGGGTTTCTGCTATTATAGGTTCCTTAATATTAGTTATATCTGTTGATGTCTACTTTGTGAAGGCTTTTTCTTCCAGTGGGGTGTGGAGGAGATGGAAAAGGTAGAATGCAATAGAATATTTCAGTTGTCAGGGACCTACAATGATCATCTAGTCCAACTGTCTGACCACTTCAGGGCCAACCAAAAGTTAAAATATGTTAAGGTTATCATCCAAATGCCTCTTAAGCATTGACAGGCTTGGGGCATCAACCACCTCTCTGGGAAGCTTGTTCCAGGCTTTGACCATGCTCTCCATAAAGAAACACTTCCTAATGTCAAGTCTAACAGCAGAGGACATACTCTCCTACCACCAGGTAGCTAACCATTTATTTTCTAGAGATGGCTATCTGAGATTTTGATCAAAATAATTGAAGACTTGTATCTCAAAAACAGCGATGTTTGGTTGTCCAGCTAAGAACAACATAGGGCAGGCTGTATCCAAAATCTCAGTCGCCAGGGAGGAGGAAGAAAGTGCAGTACCTGGTGAGTACCAGAGCCATAAACACACTTGCAACCTACGGTCGTGATGGCAGATGAGATGCACTTGAGGGACAGATGATAGCTGCCACCCTGAGCTTCCCAGAGATTTATTGTAGTCAGGTAATTAGGGCAGTTCGTGTTCAGTTGACCTGCGTCCTTGCTTTGTAATTTGGAAAGGTGTAGTTGACAATAAGAGGTTTCTTTGCTGGAATATTGTGGTCACTAACCATTACCTCTGTGTCCTTTCAATCCCAGGACGTTTTCCCTCGCCGGTGCTGTGTTACAACAGACTCACCTGCTGGTTCATTGCTCTGTATTGACATGTTTTCTAATGGCCCGTGACATGACTGACAGTTGAACCCTTTGTTGCCTTATTTGTTGTGAAAGGTTACTAACTGGAGTGAAATGTGTTTAGAAAGTCAGACATTTGGCCTGGGGATTAACCTTTAGAGTGCTGGGAGCAGGGAAATTGGACTTTAGGCAGAACATACCCACAAGGCCGTCGAGGGGTGGGAGGTGGAGGCAAAGGGCAGGCTTTGCTGCACATGGTTCAAACACCTTTGCTACTGCGGATGCAGTGGAAGTGCTGGTCTCTTTGCTCAGGGCTTTTTACACCTTGTGTTTGCACGTGTAGCTTCTCTGGAGACTTGGGTTCCAATCCCCTTTGAACAACTGCCTCCTCCGTCAGCAGCCTGTGTTTTGTGGCTTAGAGATGAGATTGAAGGTTTGCTTTTTCAATGTTTCCCCTCCTGTTTTGGCCGTTCCCCGTGTGAAAGATGCACGCTCCTAGGAGCAGAACGAGGGAAGTGTCAGCAGAACAATTTACAGGCCGTCAAAGTCAGGGTTTTTGAAACAAATGTGCCATTGAACTGAAACATTGCATAGCCAATGCACAAAGTGGTTTTTTTTTCCGATGAGGTCTGCCTTGGTGGAACTGCTGAAGGCAGCAGAAATTCCCCTCTGGGCCAGCACACGTGAGGAACTAAGCTGTATGAGTTCACCGTAGGGTGGATTGGACTTGGGGTGTAGTGAAGCATCTCTGCTGGTTGGCATGAGGGAGAGCTTTTGTCCTCAGGAGAAACTATATTTCCTATCAGAATCCCAGACTGGCAGGGGTTGGAAGGGACCTCTGGAGATCATCTAGTCCAACCCCTTGCCAAAGAAGGGCCACCCAGAGCAGGTTGGACAAGAACACATCAAGGTGGGTTTTGAGTATCTCCAGAGGAGACTCCACATCCTCCCTGGGCAGCATCTTCTAGAGCTCTGCCACCCTCGAAGGAAGGAAGTTTTTCCTCATGTTGAGATGGAATTTCCTGTTCCAGTGTGTGCCCGTTGCCCTTTGTCCTGTCACTGGGCACCACTGAGAAGAGTCCCATCCTCTTGCCACCTGCCTTTTAGATATTGACCAACATTGTGGTCTCCCAGAACCCAGTGATTCTCAGGGTGTTTGACTGCCTCTCCAGATAAAACACAGCTGAGGCCTCTCCACCCATGTGGGAAGGGCAGGGTGGCCAGATCTTCCCCTTCCCACCCTCCCAGTCTGCAAAACAGCATTAAAGTGTTCAAATAACCCCTCATTTTCCTGCAGTGGCTCATCTGTGTTTGAGGAGGAGTAACCTTCTTACCTAGGGAGTGATGCTGAATATAGTGTACAGAAGAGATGGGCCTTAAATGTTAGGAAACCCTAAATCTAGTGGGAAAAGAGATGGAAATGTAGGACACTGTGTTTAGAACAGTTCAAAATATTCTTTTTTTTGTGCCTGTCTTTACATTCAGGCCAAGTGATCTTTGCTACAAGAACATGCTGACTCCACAGAAGAGTCTCACTTTGGGTGTGAAAGTAAAGTAAGCAAATTCAATTGCACTTGCTTTTCTTGCATCTTCTTGAGTGGAAGTAGGAGATTTTCATGGCAGCTTCACCACAATAACAAAGGAAAAAATCCTTTGAAAAGAATTGGCTTGATCAGCTTGTTCTTTCTGTCCTCTTATGATGAAAGAGAAATCGTTATTTTGGAGACACAGAACATAGCATTTTTACAAAGGAGGTCTGTTTCAGGGAGGCACGTCTGTGCTGAGGGTTAGAAGGTGTCTAGAAATGTTATGGGTATGGTTTAGAATATGAGCTAATGATGCTCCTGAGGGTTGTGTTCCCACCATCTGAGGGGCTAAACAGGAACACCCAGAACAACCAGAACCTTTGTACAAGGTGCAGCACCAGGATGGAGAAGGGGGAGCCAGGGAGGCAAAGGAAAGATGTGGGGTGGTGTAAAGGGACAGCTGCACATTTGCCCTGTCCTGATGGATGCTCCTTGGTCATGGCTGACACCTCCTAAAATGGAGAACAGAGTACCTGAGCATGTTAGGCTTTGGAGATCCACCTGCTGTGTCTGGTGAACATCTGGGAGGATACTCAGGGAGATGGATGCATGCAGTGAAGGAAACACCTCAATGGAAGAGGAAAGCTGGGGAGTCCTGGGAGCAAATCCAGAGGCAAGGAGGCTTCCTGCAGCTTGGGAGAAGACTGTAGTTCACCTCCACCTGAGAAGACACTGATGATTGCTAGAATCTAAAGAAAGAAAGGGACAATCACAGCAGCAGGGTCAAACTGGAAACTGATCTTCCGACTTGGTTCTTTGCACTCACGTGTTTTTGTATTTCCTAATTTTCCGAGATTTTCTCTAGTTTGAGGTGTTTTGTTTTGGTTTGTTGTTGTTTTTTTTTTATCCTGTGGCCTTAAAAATACACCCCACCTTCCTTCAGTGATTGCAAATGTCTTCTCTTTCCAGGATTTTTCCAAAAACTAGAAGAGGGAGCTGCCAGCATCACTGTCACAGTCAGTGGTCATTTCAGGTCCCGTTCCATACACATTAAAGACAGTATGGGTAAAGCAGGGGAGCAAGAGAGATGTAAATCAAGCTTGTGGAAGTTGCAGCTCCCATCATATATTATACATTGAGACCAATTTTTGATCCTGTGAGCTCCCAGACGTCTTCTGCAGCTCTTCAAGTTGAAAGAAACTGCTGATCAGGGTCCTGAGGGACAAGAAGCAATATCTCCATCAGGTATCTGATATGTGAGAAAGGCAATGCGGCTCCGTTTATGAGCATACTTGAAGTAATGTGTGCATCAGAATGGTAGGGAAAAATTCTCAGTATAATTTAGGTCGATTCAATTTCTTATTAAATTATCATAGACATTCCAGTGATGAGAAGCAGGAGACGAGGTGGGAGTTGCATCCTTAGGCATGGGAGAGTCTGTGTGGCTAAGCAGGGGTGAGAACAACATTACAGGTACTGCAACATTTAAAAATAAAACCCCAAATACTCGAGTCGAATGGGTGATGTTTTTTTTTTCTTTAGGAGTTTTCCTTGTTTCTTTTCACTGTTGCATCTCTCCATAAGTTGGGTATCAAAAAAACCATAGGTTGTTATCCAGGTATCTATGAGGTACCAGGCTGTGTACTTTTACCTGTAATGATTCCTGGTGGTTTATTAAAAAATATTACTTTGTCTCCTTATGTGCACACCTGGGAGTAAGAAGGTAGCACCCATTTTTGGGTGCTTACGGTCGTGTCTGTTCTTCCTGAGCCACTCCTGGATTTCATGCTTTCTCATCTCTCTCATTTTGTCCCTCCTGAGTGGCTGTAATTTTGGTTATGGCATTCTCTTTCTGTACGTTGATTGTAAAGAAAAGCTCCCTGAAAGGTGCACAAAAGCTATATGTTTCTGGAGGCAAAACTGTAATTTAGGAAAGTACCTTGTATCCATGGGAAAGAGGAGAAATACAGATAGAATTGCTGTGGTTCCTGTGAATAAGGAGGAACCTGTGTACGATTGCACTGTAAATAGTTCTCTCTTGTAATGGGGAGATAATCCAGCTTTTTTTTTTTAAAAAAAACCAACCCAAACCCTGAAACCTTCTGTGAGTACAGAAGGGTCTGCTAATATTTGGCTGTTTTTCTTTTTAACCACTCATAGTACCTGTATTAGTTTTCTGCCCTGAGTCATGTAGCCACGTGCTTTGACTAACTGGACACAAATCTGAATTGTGTCTGGACTTCTTTGCTTTTTTCTACTCACCCAATATGTTGCTAATTGAGAAACACACCTCAGAAACAGGTGGGCAGGGTGGGAATCCTCCCTCTGGGAGAACTCCTCCTCCATCCAGGGCTCTGCTACTCAACTGGAAATAAAAAGGGAAACCAGATTATTTAAAAAAAAATAATAAAAATCTTCATGCATCTTTGATTTAAATTGCTTTGATTTGGGGAGGGAGGGCTGAAACCCCAAACCCAACAATAATCTTTTAAATTTGACCTAAGAATAGAATATTTCCACAGATTTCTGTATGGGTCCAAACTATTTTCTGACAAGAGGATTAGTTAAAGCCAGCTCTGGGTCATGGATACTTGGTTTTCTCTGTTTGTTTGGTTGTTTTTTTTTTTCTTGAGTGGAGGAAAAAAAAAAAGTTGGAAATGATCAACCTGTGATGTTTGAAACGGTGGAGGTTGAATTTCCTTCCTGTGCCATGAGGAGCAGAACAGTAGGAGATGCTGTAAGTAGCGATGCACGCGGAATAAGGAGAATTCTGTGTGGAATTTAGGAAGCCTGGGGAAAATATTGTTGTCGTGACCCTGCTGTGGGGAAAAAAAAAAAGAACAGCATCCAATTCTGGTTCCACCTGGCTTCCCTCCCTCCCCTCTGCCCTCCAGGCTGCGCTCCCAAGGAAGGGGTTTGGGCTTCCTTGATATTTCTGCTGTATCAGCGCTGACCTGATCGATACCCCCCTGAGCCCGTGATTCCCTGCGATGTGCCATCATCTAGCAAGTAAAGTAAAGGCATCGATAGCTCAGGAAAAAGAAAAAAAGCAAAAAAAAAAAGCCAGGTAAGACAGGATTTTTCAAATAAAGCTGGTTTTGCTCATGTAGCTAGTGTTAGGCATTGCTTTCTAGAAGTACTCAAAGGGCAAAATCCTGAGGACTTTCTTTCATAAAATTCTGGCAGTCTTATATTTGTATGTGACGTATTACAGAGCTATTTGTTCCACTCCCTTTATTTCAGTTCTTTCATGGCATGAGGGAATTTATTTGGTGCTGTGCTAGTGTAGATAGAACGGGGTAAGGGTATTTATTTTGCCATCTCCTGATGTGGAGCTGAGGATGACTTGTTCAACGGTGAATCCCAAAGTAAGTGCGGAGGAGAGTGAAGAAAGTAATTTTTTTTGCCTGTCTGTGGCTTCCTAGGATTATTACACTGCTGTGGCAAAACCACCACTTACCTTTTCGCAGGCAAATTGATTCCATTTTTTACAATTTTACTTAAACCTCTTCCCAATCAAGAGAAGCCAAACAGAATGCCTGGGTTAAGCTAATATGAGGTGATCCCCACAGAGTCTTGTACTGTCTAAGCAAAACTGGTTTAAAAAACATCCCTTAAATTAAAGCTCCAGCACTTAATAAATTGGGAAGCTCTGGATTGGCATAACAAGGAGGGATTAGGCACCTGATTCAGGGTGATGGACTTGTGGGACCCGTGAGAGAAGATGTCAGGGGTAGATGAAATCATTGTGAAAGGCATCTCCCTCGTGTCTAAATGTGTACCTAATAGTGCGTGGGTACCTATTGTGAATCTCAGCAGTCAGTGGTGATGCTTTGAGCCTAATTCCCATCTTTTTTCACCTTGAAAGATTACACACCACCAAGTAAAATCTGTGCTTTTGATTAATGGTATTTTCGGATGCATTTTTTTTGGTGTTTGAAGTGGTTTTTAGGAAACAATTTGGGAAAGTATATCCGGTTTGGGGAGTTTATTATTCTCAACCTCAAGCAATGTTTCCACTTAATGGTTATGTCCAATAAATTCCAGGCAATGTTTCCAATTAATAATGATGTCCAAACTCCCATATTACTCTGCCACGGAGAGTTTAGTAATATATGGGCAAATTACTTCAATTCTTCCCAGTTCCCATTAGCATATTAAACTACAATTACCATATTCTCATATTTCAGAATTTTTGAAGTTTTTAGCATAAAGGATTGGAATTCCTTTCCATGATGTCTGCCAAAACAGGTAACTCATCTGCATAGGAGTATATTTGGTTTGAAGAGAGCTGAATCTGCTATTAAGAAATTAATATTTTACAGTTTGCTTTAGGAAAAGGCAATTTTAACTGAGCAGGACATAGTTCATTTAAAACAAACAAACAAACAAAAGGCTTGTCCTTCAGAACTGGCTGATCTGATGTATGTATCTTTGTTAATGAAAAAAAGAGAGTTCTGGATGATAATAAGCAGAAATAATTAGTCTCAAGACAGTGTTGTGGGGAAAAAGAAGCTGTGGTGGTGTTCCTCAAAAATTCCCTGTGTTACATTGGTTTGCTAAGAAATGTTGAAAATATGATTGAATATGTCTGTACAGAGCTTACGGTGTAAGGAAACAGAACACAATCTAATGTAAAAAGGCATCCAGTGGCCAAAATCAAAGATTAATCTGTACCTCGGTACCCCCATCTCCAACAGTGATTTCCTGCTCAGGAAAGGACACAAAAAGTAAACCTGAATATCTAGATAAATTAATATTTTTCTTCCCCAAAGCTATTCCTGTCTCCAGCTCTTCTGAGTTCAAAGACTTTCTAAGCCAGATGTGGCTTCTGTACATGCAGCAATTCTTGATGGGCCTCTCCTTGTGAAGTCTGTACAAGACTAAAGAAGACTTTGTAGGAGGTGATTTTTTCTTTTTTTTTCTTCTTTCATGCAGGAATGGAAAAATGCAGGGAAATAACTGTGACTCTGGTCGTTCCTGCTGTGGTAGTGAGATGAGGGCAGTCTTTTTCCCAGCTGTGGATATAAAGGAAATATAAGTTCAGAAGCACAGAGGAGCCCTGTGCATCAGCATCTGGAGTCCTCCATGGTCCTTTGCCCGGTGAGGAAAGGGGACAGGAACAGAGTGAGGGCAAAAAGGGACACTGGCTCCGTGGCTGTGCAGTCTGCTGGCCACTTCTCCTGGGAGAAATGTCACAAGCAAGGACCTAAAGAAAGGGATAAGAATAGCAAGCTCCTTCTCATCATGGCAAAAGGATTACAGAGGAGCTGCAATGTTCTATAGCAAGGGATTTGTGTTTTAATCCATTTCTTAGTAATCCTCCCAAAAACCACCAAGAGAAGTATTAATAAATAATGATAATTGGAAAGGTAAGCTCTGAGTTAGCAAAATGTCTGAGTGAGTAAAGTATTTTATCCTTTTTTTTCTTAGGACAGCCACACTGAGAAAAGGCTGGTGGGATGTCAAAGAGATCTAAACACTCTGGGACACCTTGGGGGCATGTGAGACTGAAGAGTCAGCCCAAGCAAAACTTCAACAATCTGTAGGATTTAAGGGTTTTTGCTGTTGCAGTAACAGGAGCAAACTGTTAGTGCAGATGCTGCAGCGAAAGCCTCTTACAGAAGAAGAATGAAAAGCAGGACATCGGGGTGAGAGAGGGCTGTGAGAGAGAGACCTTTGGGGCCAATCTCACCAAACATCTGAAATCGATGCTGCAGCTCGGAGGGGAGCCCTGTGTGGTATTTGTTAAAAAGATATTGCAGAGCTCGAAAGGGTTGAGAAGAGCCAGACGAATGATAAAGGCTGAGGTAAGCAAACCTCTTCTCTGAAGAGCATCTGGAAGCACCTTTGTTCTCGGAGGAGACATAAGGTGGGAGTGTGTCTGCAAAGGCTGGTCTGAGGGGCACAGTCCGAAAACACCAATATCCATCACTGGTGTTGGAGCACGAGAAGGGGGAGGAAATTCAATGAAACCGAAAGGTGAGGAACATTGAGAGGAAAAATAAAATAAAATAAATAAAATGCTATTTTATGTGGTTAATACTGAGCCTGTGGAACCACCAAGTGATGCGACTAAAGGCAGAAGCAGCATTCCCAAACACGTGTTTTGCTGGGGAATTAAAATAGCTGGAGTTTCTATAATTAAAGGGTGAGGGGGAACCCCCTTTCATGGCATTGAAACCCATCTCCCCTCTTCTAGGATTGGCATGAAACTTATTGTCAGCAGCAGATTTTTTTGTTTTTTTTTTTCCCCCCCCACCTATGAGCGGTGTTTCGTCGAACTCCCTTTCAAAGTCTCCTCTGCTTCTACCTGCTGCAAGCCGGTCATTTGGCTCCGTTCCAGCCTGGGAATTTCTGTGCTCCTGACTGCAAATGATTCGTGGTCGGGATAATCGAACCGGGTCCTCGGTGGATGTGAACGGTCCCTGGTCTGTTGGAATCTCTGTTGCACGGTTTGTGCAGACCCAGCCTTCGTGGCGTTGTGCGTGGTGATGCTGAACACGCCAGGTACCCGCTCCCCCCGGCTATTTCCCAGGGTTATTAAGTTAAAGAGGTTAGCAGGGAGGATTTGTGAAATGTTAATTTAATTGTACCTTAACCACGCTGATTAATTGGACCCAGCTTCGGGTGCAGAGCACGCTCATCTGGTGGGTGCGGCAGAAACGGAGGCAGAGGGAGATACGTGACAACGTGATCATATAGTTTGGTGTCTCCTTGCGTACTAATTCTATTAAAAGTTGCAGGTTCTTTTTACTGATAGGTTTTATCCCTTCTTTCCCCAGCTGGAGAAATCAAAAAAGCCTCAAAATTTATTACCGATAAACAGTATTTACTGTTTAAAAAAAAAAAAGAAGGGATTTTTATATATCAGGAAGTATTTTTTAGAACCATTTCTTTTAATCCTGTTGTGCTGCTAACAAGTAGCTCATTGAAACATCTTAGTGTGAGCCAGCAAAGACAGCACAGATGAACCAATTCAGCAGTATAAAGATGAAAAAGTGTAGCGTATTCTTATTAGCTCACCTTGAAATGCTCGGCTTCTAGTATTTTTCTCAAACATTTTAATTCTTAATGTAATTCAAAAGGAATCTTTCTGTCAGAGGTACAGACCCGCTGAAAAGTGGTGTTTGTGCAGAGACCAACTGGGGAAAGCAAGGCTGGATTTTCAGGTATTTGGGATGGGGTTTCAGCTCAGCCCACCTTGGATCTCGGACATAGACTGGCTCTTCCTTCTGTATGTAGATGTACTAGTCTTTTAGTTTTGATCAGGAACAAACTTTTGAAGTTAATTTCTGATCATCCCGCACCCGTGAGTCAGGGAGTGGTTTCAGCATGGGAAATAGGTTTCCTTTTGGGATGTGACTCATCTGCATCCAATGTATGGCCATCACCCACCGCTGTTCACAGCACCAGAGCAGAGCCAGGCCAAAGTACAAACATATAAAACACAGTGAGGATGCTGGGTCTTCTGCATTTTACAGATCCACTCCTGTCACGGGCAGAGGAGCATGTTAAGGCAGCTGCTGTGCCTCAGTTCTCTCTCCATCCAACAGAGATTGCCATCTTGCCTTTGTTTCTCTTCCCTAGGATGGGAAAGAAAGAAGAACAAGCTTCATATAAGGGAATTGTTGGAGTGGGACTACATCTGTTCATACTTCTGGACAGATTTCTTTGGGGGAGAGGGCTGAAATTTCCTTTTCCCCAGTATCATCCAGTGCGTTGCAAGCTCTGTGGCATGTGAAGGGGCAGCTCTGTTGCTGGACTCCTTCCCATGTTGTGGCCGTACCCGCATCTTGCCTCAACAACCACCGTGGTAGAAATGGTCATTCATATTTAAATGGTCATTTTTTCATTTGGTCATTTCTAAGATGCTGTAGAAACTCAAGTTGTAGTACTCCTTCTACAGCAAGCCATGTAGATTATTCCAGAGCTTTTCTTGAGATGGATTTTAGAAATGAAGAAGCCCCAGGAGCAGAATTATTGTCTTTAGAAATCATTCAGGGGTGGAATTGTGGTGATCAGTACTCAGCTTCAGTATCTTTGCCTTCCCTCCTGTGCTAAACCATTGATTTAAAAATTGCTTTGTTGCATAACGACTGCATGCAGTGTTCAGGAGGGCAGAGGGCTATGCAACTGGGTATCAGTATCCAATTCACATTCCCTAAATTCCATGCAAAAAGGGGGATGCATCACAGATGAAATTAATTTTCCCAGCTCTGACCGTAGGCAAGAAGAAGCTCGGTGAACGGCGTGCTCAGCATCCCCAAATACACCGATAGGAACAAAAAATAAGAAAGGCAATTAAGTTAGGAAAGTTATATCCTGATGATCTACCAATTTGGATCTCTGTTCAGGACTTGGTCTTAGCTGGGGTCACGTAGATAGTTAATCATTGCAAATTTCCTGGAAAACCACTTAATCTGAAGCTTTACCTTTCAAGCAGAAGATTTTTCAGTGTGACGTGACAAATAGGAAGATATTTAACTTCCATTCTAACTTCAGGGTTTTTTTCCATTATTGTTAGTTTTTTCAGGACGTGTGGATCGATAAAACTGATTTGCAGCTACTGTAACACCTCTTCATACACAGCTTCTGAAGAACTAACTAACTTTCCCTTAGTGAGAAAATCTTAGGTGATAAAGGTTGAGAGTGAGACATCACTAAGCTGAATGAGCTACAGCATGAAAGATCCATAATTGATTTACAAGATGTATGTCTTCCCCTACCTGAATGACCTTTCTTTTTCTTTTTTTTTTTTTTCTCTTTTTTTAAATCCCTAGGCTTTCTCGCTTTTAGCAAACACCCAAAGAATGGTGACCCCACTTACAAATGGCTTTGAAGTAAAAAGGAATGAAATATGGCACAGAAAGGGTGGATTAGACTGTTAAGCACAGTCATCGTGAAAGAGCGGTGTATGCAATGATAACTCAGTTTTAAGCAGGTGAAGAAGTGGTGAATATTTTCAAGGTCATCTCTTGCTGCCTGGAGCACGTTTGTGGCCTTCAGCCAGGGAGTGAAGCAGGAGGAAGATCAAAGGAGGGACAACCAAGAAAGCAAAGCTGGCCTCTTCTTCTAGGTCCACCCCAGGCCAATCTCTCCATGGTGGAGCTGTGATCTTGCTGCAGGGGAAGGAGTGTGGTCAAGGATGGGGTCTGGGAAAGACATGGGTTATAAAGAGGCCAGGCTGATAAGGGTATTAGATTGCTTGTTTCATACCATAGAAGCATTCAATGGTTTAGGTTGGAAGGGACTTTAACGATCATCTCGTCCCTGCCCTGAGCAGGGACACCTCCCACCAGACCAGGTTGCTCAAAGCCCCCTCCAACCTGGCCTTGAACCCCTCCAGACAGCAGATGAGCTGGTAATGGGTAACCACAGAGCATCCCTTCCAAAAGCTGCCAAGCCCCAAAGGCTGCAAAACACTTTCCAGCGTCCTGGAACGAACATGACTTTCCAAAGTCCTTTTCCACTTTACTGCCCCACAGACTCTGCAGAATAAGGAGGAAGAGACACAGATGCATTTAAATCAGCTTTTCTTGAACAAAATATCACTTCCCCATCATCTGTCCAAAGATCTCACATTAGGCTAGGAGTCAAGTTGATCAACCCCATTTGACAATAATATTTATAAATATTTATAAATAAAAACAAGCTAAGATTTTGTCCAAATGAATGAGAGTTACTGCAAGGCTCTTGTACGATAAACAGATTTTGGTTTTCTTTAAGTTACTATTTCACCTTTTTTTTTTTCAATTTGTCTAACCCTTGCTATTAGAGAGTATCTGTACATTTTATGTATTCATAATGTTATTCATATTAATGAATGCCAATCGCTAGTATTAAATATAAAGAGTTTAATTCCTAATTCACTCATAGGACCATAATAGTTGTTTGGCATAAACTAGCATGATTCCTGACAGTACATGTAATTTCCACTCTAATTGTGTGAATTCTACTGGGTGTTCCCTGATGGGGTTATAATTGCTGTATAGTTTACCTTAAAAAAAAAAATCAAAGTCTTCAGCCCCATCGACGATCTAGTACGTCGTATCTTACTGAAAAGGCAATTGCCATGAGCAGTGGCCAAAAGTTTCCATCTATGGCCATTAGCAAGTCTTTAGGTACCATCAATAATGCTGCATTGCTCTGGTCTTGTGCACTTGCCCAATGGTTTTTCAGCCAGATCGAAATATGAATGTCAGGCAAGAAATTACAGCATCTTCCCAAAGAAATGGGATACGGCCACTTGGAACTCAGAACGAAATGCGAAGGGTTATTAATACTCTTTTAGGTATTAAGGGTTTTGTGCAGATAATTGAGGAAGCCTGGAAGCTCCTGCTCTGTGAGGATACAGCAAGTACGAATTTATACTTGCAGCTGCATTTCAGGTACGTTTTTTTCAAAGAAAATCTCAGGTTTTCATGACCTGTAGCCTGCTAGTGACTGCAATTAGCAGGTTTTCATCAGCAAAGTGGAGATGTGTCAGAGGTGATGGGCTGGTTTCCATATTATTTGGATCCAACCTGCTACTTTCTCTTATTCGCATCAAAGTCACTCTCCTTTCTGTAGTGGTGACAGTGGGTTTGTTCCACTCAAACTTGATGTCTGTGATTGCTTAATGCCCAGTCCTGTTTGTATTTGGATGGCAGAGCCCCTGAGGAAGCAGCACTCTTAGGAAATTTCTGTTTCCCCCATTGCCACCACAAAGAAGCTCTCCTTTTAAGACACTTACCCAAACTGACACTTTTACCCAATTTTCAAGGTTGACTGCTCGGTGGCCGAGGGCACAGCAGACGAGTGAGTTTTCACAACTTGCTCTTGACTCTGTTGTGTTACTGAGAGTAATACAAACTTACCACCTTCGTAAAAGCAAGCTAGATACTTGTTTTGGTGATGTAAAGTAGTTTTACTGGCATTCTGACTGATCTCTGACAGTATTAGCAGATAATTCTTGACTGATCTGCGATAACAATTTTTTTTCTTTTTTTTTTTTTTTGTTGCTGCTCTCAAAAATGTACTTCCCCCGGTTACAATTTATTCTGCATCTCATAGATCACTGCAGGATGGTCCCTGGCATCCTGCATTGTTCAGTGTGTCTGCAGACAGATTGCATTAGCTCTAATGTTCTGAATCAGATCCTGCCATGTGCTTAATCTCCAAATCAATTTCCCAGCGAGTTTTGAGAGCTTTTGTTTCTGTTAGCTAAATTCCACGTGTGGCGAACTGTAGAGCTGTGCAGCAGCAATAGCTGGTGTTCTTTCTGGGAAAGGCACATTTTTTCTATAGGAATCTTATAACAAAATCAGACTGAGGGTTTCTGGGTACCCAGCCTGGCTCTGTCATTTACTGAACGTGAAAAGAAAAGTTCAGGGTATGTGTTAGCACCAGTGGATTTATGGGGAGACAGGATATTTTAAGCCCTCTGGATTTAATAGAGGAAGAGACCTGGACAAAAACTTCCAGCAATTCAGCAAAATCCCCTAAAAGGGAGCTCAGGGGCTGCAGATTTCATTTTTCTTGCAGAGTTGTCATGGGAACTTAGACATCGGTTGGCTGGACATCCCAGCTGTGACCAGAGCACGGTAACTGACACATCTATAGGAGGATTTGCACCCTTGCCTTTTCCTTCTGACCAGCTCTAGAAAGCCATGAGACATGAAACCAAATTTGTGTGTGATTTCCTTACTGGGGCAGAATGTTTTATTTCTGGTAGGTAGACTGCTCTTCCCAACACAAACAGAAATTACAATTTTCCTGGTTATTTCCTCCAGAAATATGTCAAAGAACTTCCGTAGCCATGGTGGAGTCAAAAAGGTTTCAACTTCCTACATTTCACCAGCTTTAGAGCTAACAACTTCTTCTGCTGATGTCAATTGGTAACGTTACTTGCCTGAAAGGAAATAATTTCATGCATGGCCACGCCAATTAAATCCAACTCTTTTGCTGATCTGGCCAGAAAGCTAGAGAATACTCCAATGTATAAACAAACAAACAAACCTGACTTGAAGCAGAATGTCTTTCAGAAAATAGAGAGAGACAGCACAAGGGGCTGGCAAGGAATGAGGCAAAAAAGCAAACGATTCTGTGATTCTGTGAAAGATTGAAGTTTGCTTCCATGGGAACCCATCCATTTGGCAGTGAGACGGAGGGCACTCTTTCTTGTTTCACTCTGGTTTTGAAGAGCAGCTAGAAGAGTGGCAGATTTAAGTAAAACAGTGCAATTCCTGGCTCTGCTCCCCATTTCCTTCCGCTATTTCAGTGTTTGTTTTAAAGCACTGGGGGAAAAAAAAATAGTCCCACCATTAATAGTTCTTCTGAGAATACTTTGACAAAGGAAAGAAGAGTTCCTCCAGAGATGAGAAGAGCTTGTAAGAGGAAGTTGGGTTTTTTACTTTTTTTCTCCATTGTTCTCATTATCAAATATTTCAACAGGACACAGCCCTGCAAGATGGAATAAATGAAGTAATCACAGAGAAATGGGAGCTCCATTGTTACAGGAGAGAAACTGAAGAGGTTCTGCAATAAGGAGATTGAAAGTCCAATGCCCGTAAGCTGGGATAATGGCTGACTGACTTATTGTACCTTGCACTTAAAATTACTCTATATAGTTTGCATCACCCACAAATAAAACCCTTACAGCTCCTAAGACACAATATGGGAACAGCTTAGCAGTTCAGCAAAGTAAAAAATTTTTACACGGGCAAAGTGTGTGCTAGTTCTACGTTATTATTAAGATGAGAAGCTGAAATGATGACCTGCGTTTTTTGGTACCTGGTTGCTGCCGTAGACTAATTATAATCGGCCTTTTCTATTCTTCTCATCGCCTCAATTGGGTACGTTATTGATGGGGAGCCATTATACTGCAGCTGAGAAATACCCACCCAGAAGAAAACCATCTGCTGCGCTCTCAACAGCAGCCTGGAGAGCACCTGCATCTCTTCCAGTCCTGGAAAAAACTCCTCTTTTCTTATCTTACACATCCAGCTCCAGGTTGGGGCAGCCTTTTAGAAATTAAGTTGAAAGAAACTAAGTAGGAGGGTGGTGTGTTGGGCATGAAAACGCTTTGTTTCAAATATGCACCCGGGGGCGCTTTGTGTTAGTGTTATTGCAAGATTTCTAAAATTTGGTCCTGAGGTACAGACTCACAAGGGCATAGCAAAGCTGTCGACACATCATTTTCTTTCCCGGTATGGAACGAGCCTGTCTGCTGTGGCTCTGAAACCAGATACAATCAGTTCCCAACAATATCACTGTAGGTGTCTTTTTGTCATTTTTCTAGATAATTTCCTGGCAAGAGGATTAGAAAGGGGCCCACAGGGCCCACAGCAGCTTTCGTGACATCCCTCCCACTCGATGTTGGTTTTATCTGGTCTGGATGCTGTCCTGGAACGGGGGCTGTGGGAAAACACAAGGTAGGAGTTGGTGGGTCGGGGCATCCTTGTTGGAGACACTCAGAAACAGTCAAAGATTCCAGAGTCCCTCCAGGAATGTCATTCTTTGGGTGTGGTCTCTAATAAATATTCTGCCTTTGAGAAATCAGGGAAATAACACTTTCTATGCAATTCTGGGATGCACCAAGGAAAAAATTGGCTTTGCAATGGCAGCGTCAGGCTTTCTTAGGGTAACTGGCTATGCCCTCTTCATCAGGAATAGCATCCCAACCCTCCAGATGATTGATGAACGTGTTAGAGGGTCAGGTGCTGCTCAACCCGAAGGAGAGCTGCAAAACTCTGCTGCCATGCAAAAACTTAAAATATGTGCTCTCTTTGGGCAAAAGAGCAACCAAGCATTTTGGCAGTGTATTTTTTTTTTTTTTTATTACAATAACAACATGAAATCCACCTGTAAAAATCCAGCCACTTAATTTGCAACCTAGATAAATTTTCCTAACTGGCACTGGCATTTCTTGTTTTAACAGTGAAAGGCTGCAAATCAGGGAAAGGTTTTCAAAGGCAGACACAGGGAGTGAGTGCACATGCCAGAAGGACACTGGAATCTGTGTGATCTCTGCTTCTGGCTTGTTCTGGGGGATGTACGAATCGCAGGCAGCCTATCCCATCTCCTGGTCGTTCGGTATCGGTGCCCATCGCCCAATTAATAAGGTTGCCTTAATCAACAGAAGTTGTGTTGGGCATCGATATTTGCGCTTCTTGGTTTCAGTGCTCTGAGTTTGGTGGTGGGTGGGTCTGTGTGTTCCCAGCTCAGCTGGTGTGACACCCACCAGAAATTAGAAAAGATTGGCAGTTGTAATAAGACCAAAGAAATGTTTTGGTTTTTTTTGTCCTGAATTTGTTGAACATGAGAATTAAGACTTGCGACTCAAGCCATCACAAGTCAATTTGGGTTAAGAAACATGAGAGGTGGTTGTTAAAGAGTACTTCTTAGTTTCTGAAACTTCACTTGCTCTTTCGTTTCATATTTTCCAACTTTTCCCCTTAAATAGAAGCTGTAAAGTTTGATGTTCAAAGTTGAAATTAAATCCTAGGCTTTTAGAGCTGTAAGAAAACAATATCGCTATTGTAGTATTAAAGATGCGACTGTGAGAGTTAGTAACAGCGACTGAAGTATATAATTTGCTCGTGGTATTTTTTTTAGTTGTGCTCAGTCTGGTACAATTTTATTTCCTGATGTATTCTTTCTCTGAGCGTAGCAAAAACAGTTTAGCTCAATGAGACTAAGCTTGTTTTTACTCAGTATTTTTTACTGAATAATAACAATAATAGAAATAAACATTCTTATATATAGTTTGTTGAGGGCTGTGCTCGACCTTTCAGGATGATCATTTCAATGGAAATATCAGGGAGGTTTAATGCTTTTCAGACTGCCACCCACTTGCATTCTTACTGCAAAGAAGAGCTACTGCAAAGAAAGTGCCTTTTAAGTTCAGTAAAAGTGAGGTTCTCTTTGTTTTCATGCTATCTGCATTATCAGATGGGTTTTGAGTTGTTATTTTTAACAACAACAAAAAAATTTAAAATATTGCAGGGCTTTAAAGGCAGACCCAAAGGTGGTTCCTTTCCTGGGGCAGGTTTATTCTTTCCCAAAATAGAGGAAGCAAAGAATGAAGAAAAAAATCGAGATCTGTTTCAAAGCTTTTTTTTGCTGAAACCATTTGCATTGGCAGCAAACCTAATACATGGTAGCGCATCTCAAAAACTTCTGAAATCAACTCCTCTCCTGTCTGCAGCCTCTTAATTAATAACACTGGAATCCTCTGCGTATTAAAAGGAATCCATTTACTTGAAGAGAGAGAATTACAGTCTTGGCATATTTTCCCTGCAAGTCAATTTGCATTCGCTTCCTATGCTGCTCTGGACTTGGATAAAACAATTGTACTTTTAAGGCTCTGGCAGAAGACGACTTTTGATGGAAATTTCTTTTTGCAAACATTTTATTCTGACAGCTTTATTAGGCTTTGAATAGGAACTTGGGGCTGAATTTAGCGTATTGATAGGTTTGAAGATACTGCGCGAGCAGAGCCTGCTGAAAGCAATTTCACAAGTCAGTCGCAATACCCATCAGTTTACAGACACGCTGAAAGTAACTTTTGCCTTCTCTCTGCTTCAGACCAATCCTTTTCCACCTGCAGAAAACCCCGCTTTGTCACTTCCGAGGAAAGGCCAAGCATCCCAGACCTAAAAGCTGCCAAGTGCAAGAGGATGGTGGGAAGCTCCAAACCCAACGTTCAGATACCCCTTATTTGTACGTGTTTTGCAATACGGTCTCTGTGCCAACTGTTGTGAAGTCACTTGTCAAAAAGTGATACAGAAAGAGCTTCTGATTCATGAAATACCATGAGCTCCTGCAGCAGTTTTAAGTGAAAACCCCGCAGACTGGGAGCACCAGGACTAAATGCCCGTAAAATCTCCACCGTGGAGAGTCATACGTTTGTTTTTTTTCCATTTAAACTTTTTCTTCCTGATTGCCTGGATTTCTTTCCTCTGTGAAGCCCCTCCTGGTCAACCTGCCTCTCTCTTCCCTTTGACCAGTGTTTTTCTGGTCATTCTGTCTATAACTCCCTGGAAGGAAGATGTAGCTGGGGAGTTTGGTGTCTTCTCCTAAGGAACAGGTGATGAAACAAGAGGAAATGGCCTCAGGTTGCACCAGGGGAGGTTTAGGATGGATATTAGGAAAAATTTCTTCATGGAAAGGGTCATCAAGCATCGGAACAGGCTGCCAAGGGCAGTGATGGAGTCACCATCCCTGGAGGTATTCAAAAGCCGGGCAGACGTGGAGGTGAGGGACATGGGTTAGTGATGGTTTTTGTCTGTGTTGGGTTGATGGTTGATGATCTTCCAGTCTAGATGATTCTATGATTTTATAATTATGAGGGCTTTCTTTTTCTGTCACTTTTATTTATTTTAAGCCCTTTACTTTACAGTTGTTTCCTTTATTGATTGTATAAAATAATCCCTTTATTATTGTTTTTTGGAAGGTCTTGCAATTTTATTGATATTGAAAATGATTGGAATAAAAAAGTGGATGGCAGAGTAGTAGTGAACTTCCTTTTGTCTGGGTTTTCAGTATCCTTCAGTGGTTTTCCTGTGGTGGGATTGTAGTTAATTTAAAGCACACAGATTTGTTCTTGATGCAGCTTTTCCTACTTGGTACACCAAGTTGCTGGAAAATACCACTCCATCCAAATGGCCCTTTAGTTTCCATTTTCCAGAGATAATTATGAGACACAGTGACATTTTAAAGGAAAGAATGAGAGGGTTGTTTTTTGGTCAAGCCTCAGTGGAGTGGGAATAAAGGAGAGGAAAAGTAAGAAAGAGAAAGAGAAAACAAATGAGAAAAAAGATGAAATCCAGTTCCCCAGCAGCTCTTGATTCTGGGTTCATCAGTCACTGCCTCCTTTGGGAAAACACATGAAAAACACCTTGATTCTGCTACCTGTTAAAAAAAGGATTTACTTTCTGTCCAGCCAGTTCTTTATAAAGAACTCTAAGTCTTAAACTTTGTGGTAGAAAGGTGTTTGCAACCTGGGAGCTAAAAAAGATTAGCGGTCAATTCCTATTTCCATACTAAAATTATAGCTGTAGTGGCACGGATGGCTGCAGCATCATGGCTTTCCACAGTAAAATTAAAAAAAAATTATTAATTTTTATACAAATTGGTATCAGCACCCTTTATATTTGCTGCCAAGTGTAACCATTTCCTTTGATATACTCGTAATTTCCTCTGGCTGACACTGTAAATATGCCTGTTTGGTGAGGTGTTCTGGTTTTGCTGTGCATATTTATTATAAATTAAGCGCTAAGTTTCCTTGCATAAGCTCAGGGATGGATTTAAAGAGCAGAAAAATGCAAGTAAGCTTTTGTTTTATGGGTTACAGTCTTTATAATATACTTTCTTCAAGGAAGAATGAACATGCTTTCCTCGTTGACATAACTCTTTGAAAGCTAATATTTTTACTAGTGTTCACAGAGTGCAGTAAATTAATTTAACATAGCTTTTAAGAATGTAATAACACAATGAATAAGAGAAGTGGAGAGGAAAAAAGTGCAGTGAGAAAATCAAATGAAAATAATCAAAGCTGATCATGCCAGTGAGCTTTCAAACTTTATATAATGATGAACTTTAAGGAGGAAAAAAGAATACTAACAATAAAAAAATCTCATTTACTTCAGCCTAGGGACCTACTTCCATTTTTATCCTTAATTATCCTTGGTGACATTCATTATATCCTAGCTTAGCCATCTTTGAAATTGCCACTTGTCCTAAATCTGTAATCCTGTTTTTCTCTACAGTGGGTGAAGAGACCTTGACATCTGTGAAGAACAGGTCACCTTGTGTGAGGTGTGTGTCTCGTACAGGTGAGGTGCTGGTCAGGTGGATGGATGGATGGATGGATGGAGGGAGGAGCTCCAAGAACTGGCACAAAATAGATCAATAATTTTGGAAAGTGAACCCTGAGTGAAGGATGGAAGGTGAGCCCAGCTCCTTTCTCAGACTTTCTGGATTATCTCAGTGCCAAAAGAAAACTTCTCTGCTACAGGGACACTCCGGTCCCAATAGGCAAGGAAAGGACGATCTCCTCTGTTGTCGTGACGTGACAGGGAGACACATGTAGATGAGTTATGTCTCCATCTGTGCCAAAGGCACTCACATGCTGGTTTCACCATCTCAGTCTCTGTAATGCCAATGTTATATTTATGTTCTTCCTTGTGTCTTTCTTTTGCATCTCTTCTTGACTATGTTTATCTTTGCTCTCCAAGACCTGGGATATGATTTGCTGAGGACCTTCCAAAGGTGCAAACTGACAATTACTGCTCATGGCTCAGCTCAGAAGTCTTCAAGTCCCGGATCAGATTTGAGGTTGTGCAGTTTTTTTTTCTAACACATCTCTTCCAAATGACCACATTTGGCCCCATACCCTGTGAGAAACCTACCTTCAAAGCACTTGTGATGTGATTTTGGCTTTGAGTTGGGGAATAGCTCCAGCTGAGAGCCTTCTAACTGCACGTTAACCAAAAGGGCTAAAGTCCCCTTTTGATGCTTGTTGGCCTTCTCTTACTCCCAAGCACAGAGTGTGTAGCTCTCAAGAAACCTTCTCTACTCCCAAATCTGCATTCCCTCCCAGTGCTGTGGGAGAAATGAGGAGGAAAAACCAAAATTGCAATGTAGCTCACGCTCTGGGCTACCAATCATCTCTCAGTGTTGCTGGCCCCAGACTCTGGCTTCCCATCTCTGACTCCCAGCTTTGGAATCTAGAAGCTAATGAACAATAACCAGTCAGACGGTCCATCAGTCAGTCAACTCAGGTGAGTTATCTTCAACTCTCCTGCTTCAATAAAGTCTAAGCTAATCCTCTGTCTTTCTATCTCTGTCTTCACGTAGAAGTACAGCCCTCTACGAAGGGCCAAATTTAACTTAATTTGTCTTTTAGGAAGACAGAAAGTGGAGGGAGACCTCAACATCTGTCCTTACAGAGTTGACTACAGAAAAATAAGTGGTGGGCTAAAGCAGGCGGTGCCAGAGAACCTGCAAATCTTCCCATCAAAGTCATGAATGTTCAGAGAACCCATTGCCAGCTCAGTCCCACAAACACACAAGGCGATGTATCCTTCCCTTGAGATTATTTGCAGAGAGTAAACCAGCTGTGGCAGAAGAACAGTATTCTCACTGCTGAACAGAATTGCTTTTAAAAATCATATAATAACCATAAACCCAACCAACGGAAATGTCACAAGTATCCTAATTTCTCATAAATTCTGTGAGAACAGTATTACATGGGGCTTTCATCTGCAGTCCGCTGATGGCTAAATAGATGAGCATCAACTAGTAATGAAGAGCACTTGAAAGTTCACAAGTCTGATTACAGAAATTGCTTGTATGACAGATTGTGAGTGCCAAAGTGTAAAACTGGCTCAAATTCTTGCAAGGAAGCCTTTTTTTTCCTTTTTTTTTTGTCTTTTCTACAGATACCCAGTTCAGTTAAGGGAATAATTGTTTTTCACACATTTGTAAGTTTTAAGGTGAGAAGAATGCATAATGATTATCTAGGCTTGACCTTGTGTGTAAGACATTGTGGAATTTCACCTCTTTTTTCCTTCCCTGCTGGTTGTTTCAGGGATATATGAAAGTCCCTAATTCATCCAAGGCAACAAATCTCTTTTCAACCTCATCTGTTGCAGAGATCTCCAGATCCATCAAGGAACCAAGCAGTATCTTAGCAGTATAACAGTTCAGTACTTTGCCTCTCAGGCTGGGTTGGGTTTGGGTTTGGGTTTTTTTGTGTTTTTTTTTTTTTTTTCTAATGTGAGCTCTCTGCAAGGAATTTTATTTCTAGCCCATGGAAGGCTTTTTCAGACCTTTTGTGTACCTTTGCATATTTCCCAACTGTCTTTTATAAACGTGAATGCCAGGACTGTGCACTCTGTTGGTGCTGTGGCTGTTTTTGCCATGTAAATCGACCACCGTGTGAACTGCCTAATTATCACCAGGTTTTGTATTTCCTGGGCTTAAATAGTTTCTCTCCCTTCCCTACCGCAGAATCACTTCTTTGAACCTTTCTCATTTTCCACGAGCACAGGTAAGCAGAGCTGTTTATAATATTTTAGAAATAATCTCCTTATCTCCTTTCATGATGTCCACCACAACTAATTTAGCAGAATATCAACCTGTGTTAAGTGACTGTGATTTCTTTAATGTCTGTTACAAAAATCTAGCTATATTGCTTCCATCCAAATACCTTTATTCACCAAATTTATCAGCTCATAAAAGAATGAAATCAGATTTGTCTGACATGACTTATTTTTCATGAAATGCTGTTGACTGTAATTAATTATACCTCTATCTTTTAATCCTTATTGATTTCCATATCAGCTTCCTCATTATTTTTCCTGGGAATGAGGGCAGATTAATCAACCTGTAAGTTACTTGTTTCATCACAACTGCTTTTTTGAATGTTAACATCATGTTCAGACTTTTCTAGTCTTCTGGAAGTTCTTATGTCTTACCATACTTACTAAGACTTAATAGCAGTGGGGAAGAGATTTTATCAAGTAGCATTTTTCTTTAGGATTCTTCACTAAAATTTTTCTAGGGGAGTGGTGGAGTCGCCATCCCTGGAGATATTTTATGGAAGGGTAGACATGGTGCTTAGAGATATGGTTTAATGATGTTTTTTGTCAGTGTCGGGTTGATGGTTGGGCTCAATGATCTGAAAGGTCCTGTCCAACCTAGATGATTCTATGATTCTATGAAATTTCTGTAGGATTACCTGATTTTCCCCTGTTGGCTTTGTCTTTTTTAAAAAAATAGGTTTATGAATAGCCTGGAAGATATTTCCCCAACACTTCTGGGTGGGAATACTTCCTGCTGTTTTCCAAAGGTGATGCTCAGGACTTGCTCACACCACAGGTGAAGGTTCCTGGGTGACTGTGACCCCCTCTCTCACTGCCCGTACTACGGATCTGACTTTCCCCTCTGTATTTCCAACTGTGGAATTGGGGAAGGCAGCAAAGGAGGAGCATGGGGAGGTAGCAGCGAGGCGAGGAGCAACCTAAGCTCACGGTCACACACCAGCTGAGCTGTCAGGAAAGCGTGATCCTCATCCCACGTTGCGTTGGAACCTGCTGGCAATTCCCTCCATCGCTTTCTCTTCCTTTCCCTTTTGTATAATGTGGTTGTACTGTCCGTAATTAGGGGGGTTGTGTGGGTGGGTGGGTGAATCTTACTTGGATGATTCGATAAATAGTCATTATTGATAATAATACATTATCGGTTGTTAATTTTAGTGCTTTGTTTCCCCGCATTTGTAGGGTTCCAACGCTGACAACTTTCTGCCGCATGTAAGTGGGTCGTTCCTTTTCTAATTCCTACTGTGTAATTATAGGAGGAACATTAAATAGATATAAATTTAGTAAAGGTCACATTTTACTTTTATTCTTTGGAATTTGTGCTTTGATAAATTTGCAACTTGTAATGTTTACATGTCATTGAATACAATGGCAGTGACCTACTATTGTAGCTGAAAGTTCATTAGTTCTGGTAGATTAGACAGCATTAATTAACTAAGATTAAACATTCTTTTAAACCATCATAAACCGCCATCTCAGTGTGGCAGCTTATTAAAGAACATTTTCTGGTTGTTTGTTAAACCAGACTGAAGTGACAATGTAATTATATTTATTCCATCAAACAGAAAGGTCAGTTGACAAGGCTGATGTTTTCTGGTTAATTACAAGTGGATGATTTCATTGATTAAAAATATGAGCTTGTTAAGCCTTTGCATAGAGCTAAGAGATATATAGGAACCCAGGGGAGACAGGAAAGGGGGTGGGAGGGAGATGATTTTAAGTGGTATTTCTGTTCCCTCCTGTTCGGAGACTTGACACGAGCAAAACCAGCTTCAAGGGCTGAAAATTCACTGATCTTTGGGGTCCCTGCCTTTGAGGGTACAGTTCTGCATTAGCTTGGGAAGGATGACCTCCCATAACCCACCCCAAGCTCTGGTGCTCTCGTCCATAGTGAAAAATGTGTCTAAGGAAAAGGCAGGCGTGTGCAGTGAAAGGCTTGGTGGTGGCTGGGAGAGCAGGGCTCTGCACGGATGTGTGGTGGGACGTCGGAGCGGGGTCAGGGTGCTGGATGGGATCTCTGTGAATCATAGGAACATAGAGTTATTTATGGTTGGAAAAGTTTGGAAGAGACCTTTAAGTTCATTGAGTCCAACCGCTAACCCAGCACTGACAAGCCCACCACTAACCCCTGTCCCTCAGCACATCCTCAGCGTTGGGACTGATCTTTGGAGCCACAGACCAGGGAGGCTTCAGCAGAGCTTGGTTTAATGTGTTTTATTTCTGTCCATTGAAGGAGGCTGTAGAGTCAGTCCCCACATTTGCAGCCAAGTGCAGGAACATCATTTTTTTTTGCATTTTTCTAAAATTTATTTTTTTGGGGGGGCTGGATTCTTTAGGATGAGTATTTCTGCTGAGCTGGGCTGTCATGGTCACTCCTGGGTGAAAGCATGGATCAAGGATCTAAGGGAAGGGCACAAAAGCTTTATTTTTTCTCCTCTTCCTCTAAATCATCCTGAAAATGGACTTAGAGAAACAACCTCCCAGATCCTTGTTTGACCTGGGGAAGGTCCATGTGATGTGCCCCTGGCTCTCTAGCCATCCGTCTGGAGACACCAGGTTGGAAGGGACAGAGGGTTGCTTTGGCAGATGGCAAGAAGGACTCTTGTCCCATTTGTTCCCTCTACTGCACACAGTATTTTGCAGGATAAAGGACTTTGCTAATTGAGGGGCAAAGCAGGCAATGAGAACTGAGCAGAGGGGTTCCAAGAATTCTTGGCAACCAGAGAAATAAAGATGTTCCTTCTCCCATCATAAACCCCAGATCCTCTCAGGATAAAGATGCTGCTTAGAGCAAGCACAGTGGCTGTTACAAATTCACTTTGAAAACTCGAAAGGCACCATGTGGTGACAATGTCAAAATGAGTGTGCCTTGTGCAGGGCAAGCCAACCGTGAAAACGTGAGGCGTGTTCCAGGAGGAGAAGGCACGGGGCCACGGAAATGATAGGAAGGGTGCCAAGGCATCAGGAACCAAAAGTTCCTACCAGCAACAGGCTCCAACGCTACGTGAGGAAGCAACATCTTGATATTTTCTAGCCTCAACAGACAGAATCCCTGTTAGAAAGTCAGAAAGACCATCCCTCCTCTGACTTTGAGGCTGTGAGACTGGTCAAAACTGGAAGTCTGTCCTTCCAAAGGCTCCTTTTCAACTTGTGCCACGTGCCTGCTGAATTAGACATTTTGTAAGAGGTCAAATTAAAAAAAAAAAAATAAAATCATCACGTTGACTTCTAGCATTGATCAGCTTTTGAAGGAGAGGGTATTTAAAGAGCCATTTTTCACAGGAAGATTCCATGTTAAATCACTAAGAAAGAAAATCAGCGCTGGAATGGATGGAGGGGTGTTGGGTACTGATTCTTAGGAATTTCTGCCTTCCGTGTGACACCTCGTAGGCTCAGCCTTTTGTCAGTCTTCAGCCTGACAATGAAGATGCAATCTTTATCCCTTATTTTAATGGTTCCTATTTTGTTAACTACCACCTGAGATGAGTCTGAGGACACAAGTGACACAACCCTGATTGCATGAACGGACTGTGCGATCCCTGAGCTGCGTATTTCTGTATCCCCTATAGTAGCCTTCTTTCCATAGGAAGGTTCCCTAATCCATTACTGCCCTCCCCGTTAGGCAGTTCCCTTTTATCTCGAGTTCCTCACCTCAAATTAATTTCCTAGGAAAGCTGTTGAGATGAGTGGTGTGCTGCAATAATATCCCCGTAACAAACAGTAAAAGAGGGTACAGGGCTTACAACGGATGCTTATGTCAAGCTCACGCTGCCAACAGGACAAATTTTGCTATTAATGTAGAGGTTTATGGTTCCATTAACTCTAAAGGGAGTCACACAATTAAATGCTCCACAGCTTCTTGGAAATTGACTCCTGGAAGCATCTCGCAGTCCTTCATCTGGCTGGTGACATAAAGTCACAGCATTGACCGAGCGGGAACTTCCTCTGTAGCAGCTTGTGAACTGTTCCAGGCAGAGGAGACACAACTCAGTACGAAGTCCAGCATGTGAGGATGAGTATGGCGGCACAGCACGTCGGCTGGATGAAGTTCTCCGTTCTTTCCCCAGCATGGTGAGGACGTAGACTGAAACCCAACCTAACACAGGAGAAGCTGGTAGGTATTGCCACTTGAGGGGAACCTGGGGACTTATATGGCATTAGTAGATCATCTGCATTCATTTCCTCATGTGAGGGGTTTTTCCCTTTGGTGGTGTCATTGAACCACACCAAGAGAAAAGAGGCAGAGGAGTGAGAGGGAAGGGCAGGGTAACATCTCGGGGACCAAGGAACTGAAGGTCTTGCAGCTCTGCATAAAGGACTTCAGTTTCTGGCCATTTCTCCAAACCCTCTCTTGAAATAGGTAACTGAAACCATGGAAGACCCTGTTCTTTTTCCTGGGAGTCCTTAACCAGGTGCAACCAACATGCACAGCGAGGTCAGGAGAAAACACACAGCGGAACATAGAGCTATTTCTGTTTTCTGAGTCGTGCTGCAAGGGCTCGAGATCCTTTGAGGGAGGTAGCCAGAGGCCATTAGGCACTTTACATGGCGTTGTACTTAATGCCTGTGGACCTTCTTGGAGCTTTCGTGTTCCTCCCACTTGCGGGTGCTGAGAGTCGTCTCATATAATGCACCAACACGTTAAAAAAATCCCTTGATGTGGAACAGTTGGAGGCTTAAACTTTTTATGAGAAATGCTCGTTGCCTCTGAAGTTTCAGGCAGACTTTCCTGCTGTCATGTCACTGCCATAAAATAAAGTGGCCAAGGAGAAATCCTATTATACATTAAACACCCTGGTGAAAGCAATATTTATTGACCTGTGTTTTGGGACACTAAAATGCATGAAAAAGAGAAGATTTACAGACTTTGCTATGCTGGCCTTTCCTTACAGACACTCATTAAAGATCTTTCCCTCCCAGAGCGTGATTCTCCTGCCATCTCTCAAATCTTGCATTCCTTCTTCTTTTCTAAATTCCAGCATATATGTCTCTAAGCCCCTAAAATCCTCCAGCTTTCAGGACTTGTATTCCCACAGATTTGGGGACTTTGACATCAAAGAGCTTCAGTCCAGATCAAGGAGAGCTGATCCTGCAGTGCCAGACCTCCCTCTTGCCTTTGGTCAGTGTTTCCAAGTGCCATCTTCCCAGGGTGAAGGACTTCTGCACAGATGACACAGCTCTCTGTTACTTGATCTTCTGGTAAGTTTGTGCCTCAATAACCCATTTTTAATGCAATGGGGCCATCATTGTTTTGTTGCTCAACGGTTCTGCTATGCATAAGATTCAGAGAAAATGTTGCAGGCTACTGCTGGCCTTGAGATTTGAAATTAAAATAACATACAATGAGGTCAGAAGGCAGGCTGCAATGTAAATGTGATTCTCATCTTGCTGTTCCTCCCATATTTTTAGCTATGTTTGCCCCAGCCTTAGGACATGTAGCTAGAGCAGAAAACCTCCCCACATCATTCCCATCCAGTCCTATTTTTCTATTATTGCTTTAACACATCCAGAATAAAATGCCTCATGCCTGTAGTGTTCCCATATTGGGGCTTGATTAGCATTTGTACATACCTAATATACAGATTTACCTCTGCTCTTACAGACTCATAGGGGAACTGTCTTGTCTTCTTTGGTGTTTCCATGTAGTTGAAGCCTGGATGACAGAATTTATTATTATTATTTTTTTTCAACTAAGTGTTGAATAAAGGATTACATTTGATTAGTCCATGATACCTTCTGAACAGCATTTCCCCTCTCTCTCCTTTTGTTCCTCCTGATGCCTTCACTTTGATTTACATAGCAAATGAAAAAGTAATATATCCCAGCTGCTGTTAGTCTTGAGATATGGCATTTGAGTGGCTTGACAATTACCTTACTGGAAATTCTGGTTCCCCCACCTCCCTGTTTCAACTGAGGGACATTCCCAAGGTATCTCCTACTTTTGTATGGTCAGATCATGTTTTCAAAGATGTATAAAGAACAAGGTTTGCCTGATAGTCTTTGCTCGACTAATTAGTTTGGCGTTATCGAACTACACTCCCCAGGTGTTTGCAAAGTCACTGAGATAGTGCGAGTGACTGATGGGGGGACATGACAAAGGCATATGCTGGATGTCACCTGCCAGCATGAGAACACAGGGCTTTGGAGCAGAAGAGGTGCCCTGGCAAAGGAGCGTGGAGCGGGAAGGAGAAACCACCTCCTTCAGAAATCAGTGCAGAGGCTTGTGGGCTCATGTGGTTGCACAAGCCTTGTCATATTTGTGCCTATTTTTCTTCAAGTCCCAGGTAGTATCAAGGTAGTATAGAAGAATTTTTTATAAAAGTATTTTTTCCCCCCTTTTTTTTTCCTCATTTACATTTTTTTTAAATAAGCTGATACAGGCTTTAAAGATATTTGAGGCTTCTGTATAATGATAAGGACAGTCTAATGTTATCTGGTATCCTAAGGGTGAGTGTTTTCTCCTGTTAGATGTTGTGGGCTGCCAAATCATGTATTAAATGGAGGAGGACAGAGGTGTTGGTCAGAGAAGCCGGTATCCGGATGGACAAAGTGCATTAAATGCAATGAAGAGTTTGAGGATGGGGAGTTCATAAATAATAACATCAAACTCAATGGGCTTCAGAAATTCAGAAATGCCAACAGAAAGTTAACACGATAGTTTATTTAAAGCAAGGTGTCCTCTAGGATTTGGAAGCTGATGTAGGAATTCAGGATATTTGGGGCTGCATTCCCTTAATCAAATAAAAGTAAGAGCTTTGGTCCAAGAGGGGATGCTAAAATAATCTCGAGTGAGAGCCATATAAATATACCTGTCATGTGGCTGCCCAAATGCCCGTGGCAGAAAGATTAAGTGAGAGACTTCCAGCCAGTGTAAATCAAAGCCTCTACGTCTAAAGCAGGCAGTTCAAAGAGCCAAAGCCCGTGGACCTGAGGGTCTCGCCCCCAACGTTGCACCGTGGGCAAGAGAGCACGAGGAGAAGCCTTTCTGCCAAGGAGGAGAGATGGCCAAGCAGCTTTGACACCCACCAGCCAACGCTGCCCATGGGCAAAGCCACCGAGACAGCACAGAAGTGACAAGTTAAAGGGTTGTTTCCTCACTGGGCCCAGGCTGCTGTCAATAAATTTAATACCAATGAGAAAAAGAAAGAGAAACACTCCAGGGTTTTGCTTTGGGTTTTTTTCCTCTTGTGTTATTTTTTCTTCACGTCCAGAACAGAGGTTGTCACACTACCCAGTAACGGCAACTGATTTGTATTCAGTCGGAAAGTTTGGCAGATGCATTAATTTGGAAGTTTCTTGCAAAGATGATCCAGTATTTACTCTGGTATGACTGAAAAGGCTCCAAATGGCACTATAATCCATAAAACAGGTCTTGAATGATGTTATTATAAATTCAAATTATGCCCTGAAATGCCAGGCTACAAATGAAGACTTAAAGGCTGGCAAAAACTAAGGCTGGTGTTAGTATGCAGCACGGTGGTTTTGTTTGTGGTGGAGTAATCACTGGGATATTCATGAAATAACTGAAGAAAGAGGTTTCTAAAGGGAATCCATTTGCAATGGAGATCCCCTGACCCGTGTAACAGCTGACCTGCTGCCCACAGAGAAGGCAAGTAAGTCAAGCTAATGAATCTTGCTATTAAAAAACCTTCTTATTTCTTGTATTTACGTAGTGCTGAGATATGTCATACTTGGGTAATGCCTTGTGTCTGGCAGCATCACCCAACAGGAGGTGGTTTGCATCCACTAATGAAGCAGTGCAAGCTTGTAGACTGGAGAGATCTGGAGGACTCAAAATGGACTCAGTCTACCCACCAAAGTAAGTCCCTGCTTCCAAACACCTTCCCTGGTGGCCCTCATGTGGTCTGGTGGGCAACAGTTAGCCAAGAAAGCAGATCTGGGCAAAACCTACCCTGGTGACTCTGCACCTTTTTGCACAGGAAATTGGCTTCTCTTAAACAAGACTTAGATTTAATTGTAGGGAGAACTTCTTTGGTGTGAGGGTGGTGAGAGCCTGGCCCAGGTTGCCCAGAGAAGCTGTGGCTGCCCCATCCCT
>JAOTQQ010000041.1:1937634-1951371 GCA_026546715.1 Gallinago undulata | reverse complement strand
CCCAGGGAGGTGGTTGAGGCACCATCCCTGGAGGTGTTCAAGAGACGAGTTGACATGGTGCTTGGGGGTATGGATTAATGTTGGGTGGTGTTTTGTGTGGTGTGGGTTTTTTTTTCTTTTCTTTTTTTTTTTTTTTTTTCTCATTGGTTGGACTAGATGATCTTAAAAGTTCCCTTCCAACCTGGGTGATTCTGTGATTCTGAGTTTGTGTATGTGTCTGAGCATCTGGCTCCATCCCCACAGGTTAGGGAAAAGATCACGATGGCCTGTAGGATTTATACAGAGAAGCATCATTTCCAAAGCTTTTGGTGGTAAGCAGGGTTCCCAGGTGTTGTTTCACATAACGTATACTTGCCAATTAGCTGGGCATTATTAACCAAGTCATGACACAAAGCACCTTATTATGGGAGCTCATGTCACCTCCTATTAGTGCTAACCTCAGAAAAATGAAAATTTGCCGTCTGGAAAAAGAGGAGCATTTCAGCTTTTCAGATCTAAGGCGTCCACACGCTGCACCCCCTGTCTAATTTTCCTGCTAATTTAGTGGGGCTTATTTGAAAACAAACAAACAAACCAACCCTGACGAAGTGCAGTCTAGGAGTCACGTAGGCAACCCCAGGTTGTGTGCTGGTTACACAAGCCATCAGAGCCCATTTCTGTGCAGGGGCTGCTTCCTTCCCACTCCACGTGGGGTTTTTTTTGGCCAGGCTGCCCAATTTTTGCCCAGGAGCCAGACGATATTGTCGTTTTCCATCCCGGTCTGCTCGCTGAAGCGCTTCTCTAAATAGAAGTTGAGTTTTCTCTTGCTTGCCTTCCTTCCGTCCCCTGCTCAGGGTTTTATTGTCTCAAGGTCAAGAGAATTCACGACACTGCAGAGCTGCTCATGTATTCACTGAGGAGAGAGGATTTGAATAAAGTTGGAAAACCACCCTTCCCTCCGTAGCACTTTATTAGAACTGAATCCGCACCGAGCTTTCCTTTTTTTTTCCCCTTCAAATGAGTGCAAAAGCCAATTAAATACACATCTCTTGCTTCCAGACATCTTCAGATTCCTCCAAAGATGGGGACGACATGTATAAAAACACAGAGAAATTCAGGAACTGTCACATACGTTGGGAAAGGGATTAAAATATTGCCAAATCTGTCTTCAATTGTTCCGTGCAGCTCTTGAAACCTGTTTCTCTGGAAGTTGCTGTTGCTTAAACCAGGAGACAGAAAGTGAAACTCAGCTTTGATTGAAAAAAAACAAGTTTCAAGAAAAACTTTTCCAGGGAAAAAGCTTGGACATGAGAAATAAAGTTTCTGAGCTGAGAGCCTAATAAGAACTGCTGGTATGCTTTTTCAGAAAAAAAAAATATCTGAAGATAAATCAACTTTGTGATAATTTCTAAAAGTTTTATTTTAATATTTGAAGACCTAATTTTGAGAATGGTAACAGCATGATAAATAGATGCTATTTTTCACACAGCTCGCCCGAGCTGGAATAAGTAAGTGAGGGTCTTACAGGAAAGGTAATTTAGTTGAGCTATTCGGCTGAGTTTTTCTCTTTCAAGTTGTCTGAGCAGGTCCGGGTAATGATCTGAAAGTCTGGGTGCTGCTTTTCTGTGAAATCTGTCTTTGAATCTCTAGTGCACCGACAGCTAATGATCCGGCGCTCTCAAAGCCTGGTGGGATCACAGCCTTCCAGCGCGGTTTCTCCACCTGCAGTTTTACCAACTCACTTTGGCTTTTCGATCCCGCAGCGAGCAGACATTGGCAAGTGCTGCAGCCCGTGCGGGGCACAACGTCCCCTTGCACACCCACGCTCCCCGGGAACATCGGTGGGGAGCAGGTGGTACGTTTAGCAGAGAAGGTCTCCATCTCGTTAGAAAGAGCGTGGTCAGCAGGTGGAGGGAGGTCATCCTCCTCCTCCTCTGCTCTGCCTTGGAGAGGCCACATCTGCAGAGCTCTGTCCAGTTCTGGGCCCCCCAGTTCAAGGGCAAGGAACTGCTGGAGAGAGCCCAGCAGAGGCTACGAGGATGACGAGGGACTGGAGCATCTCTCTGCTGAGGAAAGGCTGTGAACCCTGGGGTTGTTCAGCCTGGAGAAGAGCAGACTGAGAGGGGATGTCATCGATTCTGAGCAATAGCTAAAGGGTGGGTGTCAAGAAGATGGGGGGCCAGACTCTTCTCAGTGGTGCCCGGTGACAGGACAAGGGCCAACGGGCACGAACTGGAACATGGGAAGTTCCATCTCAAAATAAGGAGAAACTTCTTTTCTTTGAGGGTGGCAGAGCCCTGGAACAGGCTGCCCAGGGAAGGTGTGGAGCCTCTTTCTCTGGAGATATTCCAAACGTACCTGGACACGTTCCTGCACAACTTGCTGTGGGTGACCTTGCTCTGGCAGGGGGTTGGACTGGATGATCTCCAGAGGTCCCTTCCAACCCCGACCATTCTGTAATTCTGTGATCTCAGCCTTTGCATCTCCCAAAACACTTTCTGGCCTCAGTCCCTGCTCGGTGTGAGCTTCCAGACCTCATCTCTTCGTGCTTCTTTGTTCCCTTGCTTGTTGAAGGGGTTATCTCAGTTCCACTCCTCTTGCTCCCTTGCATGCCTGGCCATGTTGCAGTGATGTCCCAAGCCTTCACCTCTCGCACAACTCCCTGCTCTGAGCTGCACGACCCAACGTTATTCTCCTAATGGACAAGCCCACCCTGAAGCTTTATATAAAGGAAAGAAAGGCCAGAGGGAATTTTAATAGGCTCCTTTATGCCTTTCATTGTTCTGAAGCAATCTTATTCAAACAGGCTCTTGGAAGAATTTCTCTGAGCTCTAGAGGATCAATTACAATGAAGAGATGATTAAAGACTAGATAAAGGTTTTTAATAAATTATAAACTTCCCACAGAAGTACTTTAACAAAATGAAGTTATGATGGTGGTGATATGATACTGCCTTATGATCATTTCCCATTCGTGAATAGGAGATTAGATAAAGATTAGTGAAACAATGGAGAAATGGGAAATGTGAAGTTCAGGTTCAAATGCATAAGAATACTACAGTGACAATAGGAATGATGGTAAAACCAGAAAATACATGATTTGTATGGCACCCTGCCTTACTCACCAAAAATTCTATAAATTAGATCTTGGTCAGCGTGATACACACAAACACTTAGAGTTTTTGATATTCAAACTGCAAGCTGTGTCACTGGGCACAGACCTCAGGCAGTGTGATTCTGTTCTTTGACTGGATAAATTTAAATTCTAAAGTGGGGTTTCTGGGGAAAACTGATATTCATGAATTCAGAATTTGCTTTCCAAATTCATGGTCTCCAAGAAAATTCATTTCAGCAGGGTCAGTTCTGGCTGGATGATAGGAAGGGTGCTCAAAGTGAGCTCACTGGGTAAACAAACAACAATAGAATTTATGTTACAAGAAGGTTTTCACCCATTTGTGTTAGGAATAGCAGCAATCAGAAAACTGCCCCACGTGAATTTAAAGCTTATAAAAATTGTCTTCTTTCACAAATCAGAAGGAAATGTCCAAAGCCAGTTCATCAAACAAATGCATCCAAAGCAGTTGATAATATTCAACATTAAAAAAGTGAAAATCACAGAATCTTCATAATTGGAAAGGACCTCTGAGATCACTGAGTCCACCCACCCACCCACACAAGACCCCCACAACCTCGGCCACTAGAGCATGCCCTGAAGTGCCACATCTACATGTTTCTTAAAAACCTCCAGGGATGGTGACTCCACCACCTCCCTGGGCAGGCTCTTCCAGCCAATCGTACAACTTCTGGATTGCTCCCCCCAGTACAACACAAAACATCAGATACAGGATGAATATAAAATCCAGTATACCAAAATTAACTCCAACTATTACTAATTATCAGAAAACATAATATAGAAATAGTCAGTACAAGTGAAAAAATTTCATCTGAATTGTTTTGATCCCCTTTTCCCAAGGAAAAGCACTGAATTTGACTCCCATGAAACATTTCTATTTTAAGAAAAGACACATTATCTGCTGGAAACAAGCTACACCTGTTTTTGCTCCACGGGTAACTCCAGTATCCAATAACTCAGGTTCTTATCATCGCCCTGCTGAAAAGCATCTGACCTTGTGCTTAGCGATGCTGATTTTAATGAGGCTCTTGAATGAGTAAACTACTTCTCGAACGAGCAGAAGGATCAAAATGTCACCCAGAGTCATTTCAATGGAGTAAGTTGCTCAGCGCTGATCCTGGCTCACCTCCAGCTGAATAAATGACCCTCTGGGAAAAATCACATGGCTCATTTTTACTCATCTAAAAAAGGCAATGAGGGTCTCAGCCGTCCCATAGCATTCATCATTCGTTTTCAGGTTTTCTCCAGATGTGAATGTGGGGCCAAAACCAGTACGGCGTCTCTGAATAAACTTGGTGCCATTTCCATTCCTGGTAATACCATCAAATTCAATTACATTTCACACTGACGGCATTTGATTTCTCAGCTGTTCTATAAATATATATATTTTTTTTTTAACAGGAAACAGTGTCTCAGAATGTCGTGTGCTAGTAAATCAGCAGAGCTCGATTAAGCCCAGGGAAAGATGCTGATTTACTCTACCTGAGTTTTTCTCCCTGCATATTTATTCTCAATGATCTGGGGATACGCAGAGATTGAAAATGGCAAATGACTAATGCAGCTTTGTGAATCTCCATCCATCTGTCCAATCTTCCCTGGCTTATAATAACACATTAGTCATGAGGAAGAAATAATATTTAATGATATTATTTCTCCCATTCATTTCCTAGTTGACTAATTCAGTCGTACAGAAGTCGTGTAACATCTTTCTCGGAGAAATTAGATGCAGGCCTTGAATGCTGCAGGAGAATGACTATTTGCTGTGACATTCAGTTTATATATAACTTTTTCATGTACTTGCAGTAAAACCCTTCTTACATACAAGATGCTATTTACCCCCTCTTGGTTATAAGCGTTACAGTCACTGGACAGCAAAGTGAACAGATGATGAAAATAGGGCTTGCAGGTTTTAGAAAGGAAAGGAAGCATTAGAATGACTGCTATATAATTCTTGTATTGTTCTTTCTAAAGCAAAACCCCCTCACTTTAATAATAGAGTTCCCTGGCAAAGTGAGTCATATTCTTGAAACTAGAGCATGAGCTGCTTTTAATACTCCTGGCATCTTGTTAATTTATGAATATTTTCAAAGGTTTCACATGTTGCTATTTTTGGTGAGGGCCAGTGAGCAGTAACCTAGAAAAATATTTACTTACTAAAAGAAGTTCCTCTCATTACTGGCTAGTGATGTACCAAAATGACCTATTGGACACCTCGCCTGCGGATAAACATTTAAAAAATAAACGAAAAATGGGAGTGACTCAGGACTGCTCTGTACTGAGTTGTGACTGTGATTGAGCAGGCACTAAATTTCAGGCTAAGGGTTATTTCAGCATCAGGAACTGCAAAATAAATTCTTCACCTGCAATGTGTTGCAACACAGCGCTGCACATCAACAGAAACATTAATCCGTATTTTTTTTTTAATCAATTTTTAATCCATTCCAGAAAAAAAAGATACCCTTGAGAATAATGTGTGTCAGAAAACCTTGAGCTATCGCTCAGATACTGCTTTTGAAGGAGGCACGTAACTTGCTGCCTTGGTTTATAACACCTACCAGTGATTTGTGCAGCGGGATCCAAACTGGCTGTCGTTCTTGGAATTTGCTGCTGTTAGAAGGAATTGTGGTCGTGGTGTTTTGTTCCCATGTCAAGTTGTTATGGGAAAGGGCTGTAATACCAATAAATGCAGGTTGCCTAAAATCTATTTGGAGAACTATTACAGCCCTGGCTCGCGTTTATTATTATTTTTTTTCTCAAAAAGAATGGAAAAAATACACTTCCATGTTTTTATTAATTTCGTTTGTTTAAAAAGAAGAAGTGCCTCAAGCAAGGGCTAAATAAACCTGAATTTTTAGGTCTGCAGCCGGTGTAGTTGCACTGATGGAATCAGTACTGATGCCATTTGTGACTGTCACAAGAGATGTGCTGAAAAGGGATGAACTGTGCCCTGGACCAGCCGTGATAAATAACTCTTATCATATTAGTCAGATTTTGAGAAAGAAGAAGCATATTTAAGCCAATGCCTGAAACCGATAATTAAGATTTGAGTTTTAGGAGTATTAAATATAGACCAGGAAAAAAAAAAAATGACATCTACGCCTCCATGTCCTCAAGACAAACTGATAAAACAGAAGAGGAGAAAGAATAATTAGGAATAAACTTCACATAAATCTGCATGTCATCTGCATAAAAACCGATCTCTTATCCCTATCTTCAGATCATCTCAAGTCAAAGGAAGCTTGTGGAGGCTGAATAAAGATGAGCCCCGTGAGAAACCCTGCGGGGCATCAGAGGAACTCTGTGAAATCAGAGTGGATCAGCTAACTCATGCGGATATGATGGATATAGAGAGAAGAAAAGCCACCAGAGCTCAGCTGAAAGGCCAGTTGTGTTGTAGGTAGTGAGATGCTCAGGACTGGGCTGCTGGTGGCTGGACCTTCCGGGTGCTGAGGAGCAGAGCTGATCTGCACCGTGGTGGGAGGGAAGAGAAAAGTCACTGAAAGACAACTGCTAGGCTCACTCCGTCTCTTGAGTGAGGGTTGATCTCAGTGAGGAACATCCTCCATTAGTGCTTGTCTTTGAACTGGAGAAGATTGAAACGTTTCAGAGTTTTGAACCCAACTACTAGCTCTGCAACTATTTAAGAAACACTGCTTCACTTTATTTTTTGCCTTCATGCTCCAGAAATGCAGGCCTACTTCAAAATCCTCACCAATAAGCTTGAAGGTACCCTGCTGTCTCCACAGGAGCAATAGGGGATCTTACCAGAGAATCTTTATCATTACCCAGTATGGGATCTGAGCTGGACTTAGTCTCTTTTTCATTCCCAGAAATGTTAGTAATAGGATGAGTAGATGTCCTTGCAGGAATCCTTTGGTCAGAAGTCTAAGAAGGTTAGCTTCTTTGCAGCTGTCTAGGCAAGTATAACTTGAAAATCGGGATTCAGCAAAGTACTTCAACACGTACACGCGTTCTATTACAGAAAGTCCATGTTTAAGTGCTTTGCTGATTTAGGGGCTAAATTAATTGCTAATGATTTTATTAACGCTACCTTATACATCATTTCCACATTAAGCTCTAAATATTGTTTTTGATGAATCCAAACAATTATGCCCTGCATCAACACCATTCATTATAATAAATTAATACCTGCCCACCTTTTATTAATGGTGCTAGCTCTGTTGTACTTCTGGACTTCAGACAGATTGCCTGGCTGGTGTAAATCAGCAATGCTCCATTGTCGGCAGTAGTAGGAAGTTAATTTAAACCTCTGAGAGTCTGGCCCAGTGTGCTGAGACAAGTTTTCAGAACCCTCTGGTCCAGGTGGATCGCAGCTGGTCTGATTAAAGTACAAGCAAAGTTGGCTGGATGGAATCCAGAATAAGCTGATTACCCAGTAGTGGCCTGAAAACACATAAATCATCTGTTCAAAGTATTGTGCTATGGTTTCTAATAAGCTTATCTTCCAGCTCCAGCAAGGCAGTCTCTTATGGGGAAAGCCAATAAATAACTGTAAAATGAAATAGGAATCTCAGAAATTATTTCTGTTGTTTATAATTTATTAAGTGGGCTGCACTGGCATAGGAGAAAGTGCTCTGTGCAAAGGGGGCTGTTCACCAAGTCATACATGATACCCAGGAGATACACATGGAACACAGCAGAGCTAAACCACCATGGAAATGTAGCGCCCCTCATCTTGCCCCCTTAATTTTTGGACAATAGTGTTTTATAATCTCATTCAGAAAACTTATCAAACTTCATCTTCCAACTACGAGCGCTTTGACTTCCTACACACATCGATACTCCCACAGGAAGTCAGCTAAAGCACGTTCTAATTTCTAGCCCAGAACAACTTCTGGCCTGTTCAGGCACCATTAGTTCTCGTCTCAGCATTTTTCTTTACTTTAAATATCTCAATTCCCTTCTGGTTTGGTGTGTGTTGTGTTGTAACCCGCCCCCCACTTCTGTATACATTTATTTAAAAATGCATTTCCCTTTCATTTTGTGAGACCCAACATCCAAACGACTCAGAATAGATGGGTTTTCTATGAGTTGCCTGCTTCCAGGGAAGACTTTGAAGCATGTTTTGACTAAGAACCAGTTGGTTTTACAATGTAAATGATGTACGATCTAACTAGCTGTGAATTCTGGGCTAACTAGTACAATGAACTATCTTGAAACTTATGATGGTTGGACTAGATGATCTTAAAGGTCCCTTCCAACCTAGACAATTCTATGATTCTATCTTGAGCATCCTACTACCCAGCAGACTTTGCAATTGGTTGATCACCTCTGCAGTGGCAAAAAATTGTCATTCTTGACAGTGGATGACCAGTAATGTGGAGGTGACCAGTAACATTGAGGATTCCCCAGGCTAACCACAGCAATGAACAGGGTCCTACCTGCACGTGAAGGAGTACCTTGCATGACACCACCAAGACAAAACCCAAATTTCAGCAAAATGGGGTTTTACAGAGAGAGAAGCCCAAGCTTTGGGTGTGGAGTTTAAGACTATGAACTAGATGCAGAATGAAAGAAGCACCAGGGCTATCTTGTGTTTGGGCACTGAATAGATTCATCTCAACTATGTGAGAGGATGAGAAATCCAGTAGACAGAGATGGAGTCGGGACAAGGACATATCATCCCCTAGACCTTGTTTTTGCTATCATGTCCTCAAAACTGCATGAAGTAAATGATTAATTGAGACCTTAGCTTATGAGGCTGACCAAAATTATCTTAACTTTTTTTCATGGTTCATTTACCTATGCTGTGGGCTTACTGCTCAGATTTTAATTCCTTTGTGGCTGGAAATATCTCTTTGTTCTGTGTACCCCTTTGTACTGCCTGGCACATACAGTCCTGTGCCGATTTTTGCACTTCTGTGTGTGATCATATTAAACAGTACCTTCAAATATTGCATCCTAATAATGTCAAAAAGAGAGAGGAAAGTATCTCATGAAAAAAATCAGGATCCTTAGTCAGAAGAAGATGGACAGATCTCTGCAACCGTCATATGGACAAGGTAAAAGAAAGGCACTGTTGTTAGGGAAACGACTTTCTCCTTAGTGATTAAAATAACATCTGATAGACGGCTGAAATCAAGCCTGTTATGAATATTCAATTTTTTTCCTCCCTTCAGAACAACGCCCTGCTGAGGACCGCAAGCGTATTGCAAGGTTTTACCTTTAGATGTTTATTAAAAGGTTTTTGAGAAAGTGGGATAGGTGAGGGGACAGGGAGAAGGAATGGGACTTTATCTCAGTGAGCTTCATCCTAATGGGAGCATTTGCAGAGTGTCAGCATTCCCATTGGGACCTCCTGCTTCCTCTGCAAGGATTCCATATAAAATGCAGATAGAAGTTGCTGCTATGTGCTCATTTAGATGCCTTTTCTTGTGAATTGTGCTCACAGCTAACCCAGGGGCTGTGCTTCCAGAAGTCTAAGTCCCAAAGTACCTACATCCACTGAGAGTTATGACCAGTTTATTCTCCTCCACAAGTATCCAATCCATGTTTCCAGTTGTGATGGTTTATTATGCTCCTGTGCTGCCTTGGGATGTTCAACTGAGCCATTGACAGTGTTTCTCTCTCAGTTCCTCTAATTCTGTGGGTTTAAATTTAAATAAAGACTTCGTAATAGAATGCAACAGCTCTGGTTTTTAAAGCAGGGGACTCCAAGCAATATTTTGGTGTTAGTATTTCCAAGTATTACCTCTCAAACCAGGAAGGAGCCTGGTGTTGGCCCTTGTTACACTGGAAGTTACAGTTGTGTTTCTTGTGTGTATTCTGTGGCACAAATTTTGCTAAATGTGACGAGTAAGAGGTGCAGAGATCCGTGCGTGGGAGAGACTGACCTAAAAAGGACATCAGCCGGAGCTGTTAAAGAGAAGAAACTTCTAATCATTCTGACCCAGCTTAAAAGCAGCTGGGAAGAATCATCTCCTCTCAGATCTGAGCATATTCACCCGATGACAGTAATTAGACATTTCTTAGACATCTTCTAAGCCTCCTGCCCTTTTATAAATCCTATGCTGTGGCACAACGCCAGCTTAAATCTTTCCCCAGTCATCTCAATTCCTTGGGTGAAGACCTAGATTTCTACTCCCTTCAGGTAGGGCCTGTCTCCATAACACACTCTACATCTCAGTCAATTCCTGCTTTTTGTGTTGTTTTTTTATTTTTCTTTTCCAATTACAAAACTAATAAACTTACACTTTTATGTGGATTATGACCTTTCTTTGCCTGCCTTTACCTTTTTCCTAGTAATCTTTAGTACTTCGAAACAAAACACCATTTCCATGGTTGGAAACAGCAGAGACAGGTTGTGCGATGCTCAAGGAGGAAGGACTTCAGGTAATAAATCCGTGTAACAAATTTCAGTCTGTGGTCTGTATCGCTCACCAAGGACAAAGGAGCAAGAAAAGAGCAAGACAGATACTATTCTGGAAGCTGCAGCCACCCGTCAGAATTTGTCATTTGTTGGACTGTAGCACCACATAAATGTAGGAGAGCTGTTTCATTTATGCTTATGTTTTTAGAAGATTTATGTCTCTATTTCTAAGGCCACCTCTGGTGAGAATACATGTGTGCACATACACGCAAATCTCTTCTCAGATCTATCATTCTTGTTATTTTTTGCTTTGTTTAACATTTTCTTGCTTGAGGAAACAGAGGTTGGGGTGGGGGGGTGGGGAGTAGATGTTGGTAGTTATCTTTCTGGAATGGTTAAGGGGAGGCAGAAAAGGAGAAATGAAATCACTGCAATTCTAATTCTGCCCAACGTGCGCTCCTCAGCCTGTCTCTAAGTGAGACTCCCCGCGAGTCACTCCTTTATGAAGACTCGGCTTTGCAAACTAAGCAAGCAGGTTAAGTACTCAAGTTACAGAATTATTATCCAGGCCGTTCCCCGGAGCCTGGAGTGGAGTGGATAAGCCGTAAAGGCTGCATAATAAAACCAGCCCAGGAATTCTCAGCAGCTTCCCAGGCAGGGACGCTGTCATTGCCTTGGCTCCGCGGGGAGCACTAATTGTGGCGCTTGCTGCAGTCCCCTTCAGCTTACTGACAGAATGCCAATTTCAGGCAAGAACTAATTTATCAATGGCTGGAGTGGCTAAAGAGAATATATCTCCTGTCATGTTCCAGGCTGCGGCTGCAGGATTTCTAAAGTAGCTTTTGTTGCTCTCAGAAATAATGCATGTTAGCAGGGTGTTTCTGCATCGAGCAAGAAGGTCCTCTAGGCTTCTAGTCTTATTAGATCACAGTTGTTCTACATTAATCTGTTTTAATGAAGCTCCTGACCTTCTTCCTTGGTAGATTGATGAGTAATTTTCCAAATAAATCTTGCCTAGCATCTTAATCCTATTTTGCAAATAATCCCAATAACTCATGTATGAACACTTACAGCATTAGGACTATGGAGGGAAAAAAAAAAAGAAAAAAGAGAGAGAGTAATACACACAGAGACTAATACTCTGGGTAATTACATTGTGTGGTATGTAGGACACTGATTGCCAGTTCTGATTCATGGGGGGAAACAGTATACAAGAATGATGTGAAGTGGACTATTAAGTCCCATAAAAAATTATGCAGATGTCTTCAACAAACCTATGCACTCATAAAGTAACCAGGCAATGTGGGAAAAAAAAAAGGTCTTATTTATGATGCATTGCATAAGTCAAGAGATTTACTGAGATCTTATAACAAAGTGAGAGTAATTAAATGCCTTAGAATCAGAAATTGGACACTGTAAATGAAAAATGCGTGAAGAGGAACGGTTAATAGAGTATGTCAGCGTGTGTTTCTAGAGAAGTTAATGGACATGATTAAATCTATTTTTTATCTCTCCCCATAAACCATATTGGTTCTCAGGTGCTGGTCTCAACACCTGTGCAAGGAGAGATGTGAGAAAGAAGAGCAGAGTCATGTATAGATGGGCAGCATGGGAGAGAAAAGTGGGACAAGGATACAGGAAGCCCTTTTAAGCCTATGCCTTAGATTAGAGGGGAAAAAAGGGGGATGTGCAGATATAATAAAGACTGACAGACATAAAGACTACACATAATAACAACTTACTGTGGTTTATGGCTTTGATGGATGTACGGTTGAGATCATGATGAGCTCTTCAGGAGGGCAGTGCTTTGTGGAGACTTCTTCCCTCCTCTGCTCTCAGGTGAAACCACCCAACTCCTACCACTCCCAGGCTAAATTTCAACCCTCTCGTTTGCCACCTGGTTACATCAAGCATTCTTATTTCCATTTTTTTTTTTCTAGGAAATGGTAGCTGCCAAGTAAAGTGTCTGTAAAAAAGCCTCCCAATAGCAAAAAAATAAAATATGGCAAGCCAGACATACGCAAAGTCTGTTATATTAATTTTTTTGAGGTGCCTTCTTACAGGTTTTCCTCAGCTTGGGTCCTCCATTTCTGGTTGGAGAAGACAACTAGATAACTGCAGTTGCCCCTTAGCATGTCTTTGTCCCACTAATACTCCTTTCACCCAAGTTGGACAAATGCTGGCAGTCCTGTATTTCACTGTTCAAACATTCTATTTAATTCAGTGAACATGTGTTTGTCTTAATTTTTTTTTCCTATTGCTTCTTTGGTTGCTATATTTTTGGATGTGGCACTTTGATCTGGTCATTGGTAAAACGAACAACGCATGCTGTTCAGTGTAATGTTTAATATATGAGCAGATTTCTACTCATGGAGTAGAATTTTTTAGGAATTCTACTTTTCTACAACTGTGTTGGCTTTTTGAAGTCTCTCGGTGAGAGACACAAATTAAGTGGTCATTCATTAATAAGAAAGTGTATGGTTTTACATTAGCGAGCAGGTTATTTTGACTCTAACTGCTCACCTTATCCAGAATCAGAAAGCAACACCCAACTCTTCTGCACCGAAGTCCCTTCCTTTCCTTTCCCTCTCTAAAGAATCCTAAATCCGCCCAAACCTCACCTGCTCCAGACTGTTTGATTTTCCTCTGCAAAAACTTGCTCTGTTGCCTTGATTAAGCCACATTGCTTCCTGCACCTCCTCCAGAGACTATATCTCAAGCTGCCAGAGAATGAACCTTAACCCAACCTACCTGTGATGAGCAGAAGGTGGCTTCACAGCAGGGAGACAGCTGGGCTGTTGTCAGGACAACTGATGCTCATCAGGATGTTTTCACTGCTGCTTTCTATGTTTCTCATGTCTCATCTGGTCTTCTCCAATGTTCCGTTGAACAGGAGCAAAGGGTGCGTTCCTCTGCTGGGGGGGTTTCAAGAAGAGTAGTGTGGAGGTACTTGCCATCAGTAGTAATAACTAAACTTATTAATACAAGGCTGAAACATGCTCAGTTTTTTAGGTCTTCTCAAAAATAGAAATTAAAGAATCAAATTGATCTTTTTCCCCTTCAAGATCTCTGAAATTTGGTTGGTGATATAACACAGAGCACCATAAATCCCCATATTGTCCTTTTTTTTTTTCCTATTATGTCTAGTTTTGTTATCTATGGACATAGAATCATAGAATGGTTAAACTTGGAAGGGACCTTAAAGATCATCCAATGCCACCCCCTGCCCTGGGCAGAGACACCTCCCACCAGACCAGGTTGCTCCAAGCCCCCTCCAACCTGGCCTTGAACCCCTC
>JAOTQQ010000041.1:1918970-1937534 GCA_026546715.1 Gallinago undulata | reverse complement strand
GTCTCCCCGGAGCCTTCTCTTCTCCAGGCTGAACAACCCCAGCTCTCTCAGCCTGTCTTTGTAGGAGAGGTGCTCCATCCCTCTGATCATATTCGTGGCCCTCTGCTGGACCCATTCCAACAGCTCTACGTCCGTCCTGCATTGAGGACTCCAAAGCTGGACACAGAGCTCCAGGTGGGGTCTCACCAGAGTGGAGCAGGTGAGCAGAATCACCTCCCTCAACCCGCCAGCCACGCTTCTTTTGATGCAGCACAGGATGTGGCTGGCTTATAGGCCTAAGAGTGTGTGGGAATATGCTACAAATGATGGTCCCTACAGACACACTGCACTTGTCTTTAAGTGCAAAACACAAGGCAAACACAAAATCCAAAAAAATAAAAGAAGTTGTTTGGAGAGCTTGAACTGGCCAAAGAAGAAAATAACATCATTAGTGGTGACTGACGGACAGAGCCATTAAGGTCAGGCTTGCAGAAAATCCAGCCTGACCTCAGGCATCCCCTGGGTCAGAGATGCTCACCCCGTGACCTGCATCACCTCGATAACCCCTAGGTGAGCTCCGGCAGAGATCTGGGGAAGCAATTTGGTTAGGATTTAGAGACAGATTTGGGTTCTCCTTGTAAATAGACGGAGTAGATCCCCATCCTGCAAAAAAGCAGAGCGCTGCCAAAAAAAAAAAGAGCAATTTTAGGGAGGTAAAAACAATGTTTTTAAAGAGCAGCGACAATCATGGTACAGGTTAGACACGCGCTTTGTTTTGAGATCCTTGTTGGTTTTTTTTTAATGTGGTTGGACTCGATAATCTCAAAGGTCCCTTCCAACCACTAAGATTCTGTGATTCTGTGAAGTCTTCTTTAAAGCCGTGACAGCTTAAAGCACTCTACAGAAATGAACACACTGGAGCGAAACGCGGTGGGACTGCTTGTGAGGGTGGCTCTTGTGGCTCCATTCCGTGGAGGAGCACGTTGACTCTATGCCCAGGAGAGAAAGCAAACCTGGGTAGGAAGGAACAACTGCAAAAACCTCGATGTTTCTGCAGCTGAGGAAGCGATGGGACGGGTGTTTGGATTGAAGGAGCTCTGCCCGGCCGTCGGTACACACAGTGGGTAATTACTTCAGCTTGGCTGACAGGGATACATTTATTAAGCCATGATAAGTCACCGCTTTCACTTGTCCGTCCGGGCCCGAAGTGCTTCTGCGGTGATAAAGTCCAAAAAGAGATTGTAAAGATTTCTACCTGCAGGAGAAAATTAAATTTCTGCCCCCCCTGCTACCAAGACTCTTAGCAGAGGAGATAATTTATGTCAAGAAGGTGAGGAGCCTCTTGGCAGAGGGATGGGAGCGGAGGAGCCGAGTCTAGGGAAAAATTCAGGGAGGCAGAAGTTTGATCCCTCTATAGAAGAGAAATTGCAGGGAGCCTCTGAGGCTGGAGCAATGCATTCTTGTGGTGAAACCTTGAAAAATCTTTCAGCGTGCTGGCAGGAAGCAGAGAAACAGGCTGGAAAACACAGCGATGCCATTTAAAGATTCAGATTCTGAACAGCAATGTGCTTTTCTTGTACCATTTAAGGTTTCCTGCGCCAAGCCCATATTTTTTCTCCAGACTAATTTTTATTCTCAGCACTAAATTAATATTTCTGTTTTGCTTTGCAGCAGGCAACAGTACCACATTATAAACACAAAGTCATGCAAATATTCTAACCATCACTGATTACAAATGCTGCTCCTGTAGTTTGGTTTTCAGCCAGCAATTTTGAAGATAGAACGTATTAGTGCCTGGATTTTGCCAGTTCACAAGCTACAGTAAATGAAAGCCTCATTAGAAAAGAAAAAAAAAAAAAGCACATATATTTATTTTCCTCTCTTTGAACTCATAATTTAAGGCTAAATCCATTTATGGAGCTCAACGAGAATGACAGAAAACAAAATAATGTGTAGATGGCTTATAGGCATATGATGAAAGTTGGCTTGGTTGTATTCTTTCTAGCCCAGCATCTGTTGTGGCTCTCGGGCCAGGGTCTCCACTGGAAAGCATTGGAAAACTGTGCAACTATACATGGTTAAAGACACTCCATTTGACAAAAATAAAAAGGGCAATCTGCTGATAAAGAGTGTTTTATGTCAGCTGGTGGGTGAGAGGAAAAGTAGCGGTAACACATGCTCTAATAACGTTTTGCAAAAACCTATAGTATGAATAAAGGTCCTCAGGGAGCTCTGTTTTGCAGAAAGCGGTGATCCGAAAAGGAGGTGGCAGATAATCGGGTGGACAAGACCTCTCCGTGCAATGCTCCTGTCCAACTGGATGATGAAATACTTGGATACAAATACAGGGAACTATTGAGGGGGGAGCGAAGCGTTTCTGTTGCGTCGGTACTTCGTGCTGATGCGGGAGCGATGGGTTTGCTGCACTATGTTCTTTGTCCGCAGCTCCAGGAGAAGGTTAATAGGTTAAACAAGGCTCATACTGGAACCAAACAAATGTGGAAAATGTGGGAAAATATGCCCTGGTAGCAACAGACTGCAGGAGCACAAGGTGGGTAATTTAGAAGGAGATTAAAAGATGACTTGATCATAATGAGTAAGTACTGACACAGGGAATAGAAATTAAGATAATGGCCTCTTGAGTCTTTCAGGCCCATATGTAGCAAGATCTAGTGGTTGGAAGCTGAAACTAGACAAATTAAGAGTAGAAATAAAACACACGCCTGGCGATGAGAGTAAATTATCCAATGCGACCACTGGCTGGGTGTTGGGAAACATGTAAATACACATATCACTGGAAATGCATAAACCGGTCTGGTATTTTTCAAAACAATGTGCCAATTATTTTAGGAAGGTCTTCTGACTTGTCTCAGATAGTTTGAGGAACAGCATGGATACACTCAGGTTAAACAATGAAGGAGTTCCTGACAGTCTCCAGTGTAAAGACACGAGAACAGTCCCAGTTCCCTCCACTCTGGTTGGAGCTATTTCTCTTTATAAACCGTGCGAACCCTGCAGAGATTTTCCCAAATACTTCTCCCAGGTCCCTTCCTCGTGGGCCCCCCATCCCAGGAAGGCAGGATCAGGATAGAGAGAGCTTCACAGCTGCTCCTCGCACCCAGGCACCATCCACCGGGGTGTGGGGAGCGAGAGGAGCCAGCAGAGCACAGTAAGAAAGTAGTTGTGTGACCGTCACTGAAACACAAGGTGTTTTAGAGATGGAGATTGGCAGAGGTTAATTAGGAGTGCGAATTTCAAATGATTCCATTAAACTGGTACAAATCCCATTTTTGAACATTCATTTTTTTCATTTGAAAAGGATGGGCTCCAATTTAGTTTCAGGAGCAGTGTTCGAGTAACCTACGATAGGAACCATTTAAACCCCAACTAAATATATGCATGTGAGGGTGTATTGGTGGTTTGAACATCTTGAGTATGAAAAGGTATGTATCTTAAACTCCAGAATCTTGCGAAAAAGAGAGATGTGGGCAATTAAATTTTTTACCTAGTGGGTCAATTTTGCCCTCCTCCTGTGTCTATCTTTCCCACGCAAATTGCATGTACTTCCAGCACAGAAATCAATGCAAGGTTTCCCTGTTCTCCTTGAGTGGAGTGTTAGTTCTTTCTCCACTTCAGGTCACTTGTAGAAAAGGTAGCCACCCAGAAAAAGTTGGTTTTCAACAACTTTTTAGATCTCGACATTCCTTTTAAATTGCTCTGGAGTGCAAGCACTTCACAAGCTACTTTTGTCCAAAAAGCTATTTTTCAAGTCCTGAAACTCTGAAGCTTCTGAGTTGTTGAGGCTTCTGTGGTTGAAGAGACCCTGAAGAGACCTCAAAAACCTGGAAGTGGTAACCTTTCAGAAAATACTTGGCTTTCCATGGACTCGCATATTTGACATTCCGTTGAAGATTTGAACATTAAATGGGATTTCTTTGTCTTCAGTTACTTAATATCTTTTACTTGCCCAGTCTCTGCCATGCAATAATTATTTTTTGAGGGAAGTTGGAGCTTTTTCCATTATTAAAGAGTGTGCTCAATCTCTTTTATTTTGGAAAAAACAAAGATTGACTTTAAGGGCTTTCTGCTGAGTCAAATTTGCACTATGTCCTTGTTGCTCAAACAAAATGTTTCAGGGGTCGCTTTCAGTAGAGCTGGAGTGGCTTGTTAGGCACCGTCCACGCTTAAAATGTCCTGCCTGAAATTGTTTCTAACAGTACATTTCCGTGCAGCAGCTTTTCCTGCATTTAAAGGAAATATTTGTGTGGTTATAAGTGCAACACAAATGGTTTGTTACCTCCCGTTTTCTTTTCCCACCTCAGGAATGGGGTAAGGGGTACATTACATTCTGTAATCTGTAATTACGGCAGCTCTTGTGACTCATCAAAGGCCACCTTTTATGCTGAATTGAAAGATTCCCCCGTACTTTGAGATGCAAAAGCTACATTTATTGCTGGCTTGACAATAGGGAAACCTATTTCATCTCATTGCAGAGAGATTGAAAAGGGTAGTTTTAATTCTATTATTTATTATTTAATCCAAGAGAGTTGCACCAGTCCTACGTGCAATCACTGGATGTTGTTTATGACTTTTGGTTTAAGAAATAACCTGTGGGTTCTTCTGCAGATTATCTCAGGAATATGGGTTGGAAATGACTGTTGCAGAAATTTGAGTCTTCCTCCAAGTAAGTATCATAGCTGTAGGTGATCCTGGGAAATATTTGGAGAATTCAAATGTCACTTCTGAGAAATGTGTTCCAAATTGTTGAAGCCAATACATAAAAGTCCATTTTATAATTCTTTTTTGCAAAAGTTCATGGAACTTTCCAGTAGTAGGAAAAAAGAGCCATGGTTCTTTGCATTATCCAGTGCAATGTCCTGACAATTAAAACAGGAATTAAGGAAGAACCAGCATTTATCAGCAGGCTGGCTCGTCCCACAATCCTGATTTTATTTTGAAGAAAAAACAATGATAGCTTAATATAGTTAAATCTTTTGGGAGAAGGCAGGTACTGTTGCAGTTCAGGCATTGTATTAGCTGCAGGGAGACCTGATTTCCATTCCAAGTTCTGATACTGGTATCAACACACCTCCCTGGAGGTATTTAAAAGCTGGGCAGATGTGGTGCTGAGGGACATGGGTTAGTGGTGGGTTTTGTCAGTGTTGGGTTGATGGTTGGACTTGATGATCTAAAAGGTCCCTTCCAACCAAAATGATTGATTCTATGATTCTCTAGCAGTGGAAATCCACTGGATTAAGCTGAAGGCATGTAATGGTTGCATCTCAGAGACACTGTACAGAAACATAGACCTCATGAGCCATACGACACGTATGGTGGCTCTCTGAATCCCTGGACTTTGCACACAGACTGGTCCAACAGCATGGATGGAGGGGACTTCTGGAACTTCTGAGCATGAAGGTCTACTATCCAGCAACCTAGCAGGTTGCTGGATAACTGTAAATCCCAACAAAGGAAAAGTATCTTTGGGGGCTGTGCGTGTGTGTTCTCTGCTTTTTTTTTGTTCTTTCTTTCTTTTTTTTTTTTTTTCCCCTAAGTGATTGTTCTAGGCAATAAAAGAAATTTAAAAAGAGACAATCAGCAGGGAAACCTAGATGACTGGCAGCTCCGCTGAGGATATTTAGCTTCTTTTAAAACAATTCTCAGGTTTGCAAAGAGAGCTTTTCTGTGCAGGAATTGATTCCTGGTTTGCATTTGTGTAGCATGTAATAAATAAAACCTCTGATCCACCTGGAGCCTCCAGGGCCCCTTTGTAGAGCCTGAAATCAACAAGTTCATTCAGTAGTGTAAATCACAGAAATGGAAGAAGGAAGAACATCAAAGCTCTGCACTGAGGGAAAATATCCCTTTTCCCTGCCCTGCTCCCAGGGCAGACTGTTCATCTCATCTTCTCGGAAACATTCACCAGAGAGGAGGACTCATCTCCCTGCTTCATCGGCATTACAGGTAAAGATATTTCTCGAAAAGCCAAATGGAATCTTGGAGTTGAGAATTTAATTTCTTCCTCACCTGGTGGAGAAAAATTGATCACCCTCATGTGTATGATCCATTCTACCTGTGTTATGTCCTCACCATGCCCGTTCCCTGTAGCTATCCATATCCATAACCTGTCCAAGCAGCTCATGCTTGCTGGATGGCTAAACGCTTCTGTTACTCTCCTGCAAATTCTTTCCATTTTCTTACATCTTCCTTTCTTGAAGTACAGTGCTCAGGGCATGGGGTAGCACCTCGGTGACCTGTACCTACCTCCAGCTCTCTCGTTAATATCTCCCAGGGACATCTGCCATTCCACCAACAAGAGCAGCACGTGGTCCATTCCCAGAGAGTTGTAGGCTACTAATTCCTGCAAATCCTTCCCAGATATTGAATGCTCCTTTAAAAGAGGGAACAAAACCAGATGCTGAGATGATGCCATCAGCACTGGCTATTCAAGATGCAAAGGTTCAGCTGGACAACCTTTCTGCTGGCCATCCAGTTTTTCAATTTGAATGGAATACTGGCCAAGGGTATGCAGGCAGGTAAATTCAGATCAGCTGCATTTTTGTTATTTTTGTTGTTGTTAATACTGAAGGTCCTCAGAGTTTCTCAGGCCCATCTCCTGTGGAGACAATAAAATATAGCTGAAGTGTTATGAGTGTACACCTGAAATTGATAAATAAACTAGTGTAACTGGCGTTCGACTCAGTGGCTCACTTTTCATGTAACTTAAGAAAATAAATGAGAAGACATGAAAAATAAAATTGTGCTGTCTCAGGCAGTGGGTGTGCACCCACAGTGCCAGTTTCTGTCGAATGTATGCAAAATATACAAATCAATTGAGCTGATTTGATGTTAATGGCATGTTTAATTTTTCCTACAGTAAACTGTGTAGTGAATAAGAAACTCTGAAAGGGGGGAAGAGAAATCCCACTTCCTTTGCCTCTCAAATACATCACAATTGAGTCTATGTTTGCAATCACTGAATTCTGGCTGTATGCAGAAAAAGATAGCTTCTGACATCCCCCACTTGTTCTTCAGTGACGTGCCCTCAAAACCAGCTCTTCCATGTATTTGGAACATGGATTTGGAAAAAAAAATTGCTTCTGTTAAGCAGCATATTAAGCTATCCATCAACGGACCTTAATCAGTCCTTGCACTGAAACTGTAGCTGGAAATATGGCATTGTAACTCTTCTTTCCTCCCAGCATTATTTAAGATGTGTGCTCCTCTGTGGCAAGGGTTGACTGTGAGGACAGGCTGGGACAGAATCAGATTTACTGAGCTGTTAGGTGCCCGCGTGGCTGCTGTGCTCTTGCTTTATCTGGTTAGATTTATCGTAAACCCAAAGGGTGCATTTTACCAGAGACTCAGGCAATCTTTGTGCTCAAAAAGCCCATAGAAAACACAACGCTCCGGGAGGAAAGAGTGGAACAACACACTCCAGGTTGCTGTTGGACCTTGTGAGAATGGTGTTTTATTCCATGTTCGTCTGTGTTCTGCCTCTCCTGCCTGGGACCAGCCTATTAAAGTCATTTAGGCACCTAAAGACAGGCACAGCTCTGTATGGATAGGGACAGGGCACGTGACAATTATTTATGTTGTCTCTCCCCTAGGTCCTAAGTCCTCAATTACACTTGCAGGATCCTAAACACCTTGAAAATGTTGGGTCGTGGTGGAATTTTCAAGGCTTCTTAATGGACTAGAAAGATACTTAATTATATTCAGTTTCCAAAAAAAAATTAAATCTTATATCTCTAATTGGTCAACTTATCATCTAAATTCCCTTAAAATTGTCCTGTAGATAGTTCTAAAAATACAACATGAATCATCAGGCACTTAAGCATTTTAAATACTGAGATTTATCTGAGAATATTCATGGATTCAACAGGAACAGCATCCAAGTCTTCAGAGGTTAGCACCTTCCCTCTGGAGCACAGGAGAGAGGCAAAAAGTCTTTGAAAGATTAAAAAGCATTGCTGTATTTAGAAAGAGGTAGAAAAGGGAAATGGAACCACGGGTCAGATAATTTACATTTCTGGATATACAGTGGAGAAACCGGAATAAGAGCGGAGAAACGAGGATGAACGTTGGAGAAAATGGAATGAATCTGACATCCTCAGTGCTGCTGGGCCAGAATGGTTTGAGAGACACTTTGATTGTAAGTAAAAACAATCTGGAAAAATTGGAGATCTCTTATATTTTGGAAGAAGCAATTGCTTATATACCAGCTGGGGAGAGACAGATGAAGATTCTGCAAAGAATTAAAGGGGAAGCCTCAGACTGCTGTGAAAAAAAAAAAAAATCCTCCTAGAACATGTGTAGAGGAGTTGTATATACTAAATCCTGCCTCTGTGCCATTATGGTGAGCTGTCAGCTGTCCAGGTATGGGTCCTGGGAAGCAAGAAAGCCATGAAATATCAGGAGATAGTCCAGGGAATTAAAAACAATACCCAATAACCAGGGACCTAGAAAACATAAAGATTGAAAGAGTTGGGGTTGTTTCGTTTAAAGAACAGAAAGCAGAGGGGGGGGATATATGAGAGTTTAAGTGTTTAAAATATTGCTGGAGAGAAGAAATGTCCATTTTCCATAACCAGTGCAAGAAGTTATGGGTATGAAGGGAGAGAGAGATTGGCCAGTAAGGGACCATCGAAAAGCCAGTGGTTTGGCACTGGAATGGGCTGCCCGGGGAGGTGGGAGCATCTCCCTTCATCAGCAGAGGTGTCTGAGCACGGGCCTGGGTAAAAGCAGAAGAGAAGAGCTGGAACAGCCTTTGTGCAAAGAGCTGGATTAGGTGACCTCCATCACACTGAAAAACTAGGCCCTTAGTTTCACTGTCACTCATATTTTTCTCTGTAAAATGGAGACAATTCATAGCAAGCCACGCTATTACCTTAAATCTGTCAAAGATTATGAGGACATCAGATGCTTCAGGAGCAAAGGCAGGGAGCTGTATAAGCTTCTGAGGTTGATCAGCAGCCTCTTAAAACCGTGATTTAAGTGGCACAGTGCTGTTGTGATATAACTCAGATGCTGCTGTACTGAGTTTCCTGCAGGGAATAGGACCTAATTTTTAATTTTTTTTTCCCCTCTAAGCACTATCAAACACAATGTCAGAGACAGTATTTGAGAATCCCACCATAGACCAGGAGCTGTGGTCTTTATTTTTCCTGGGACAACAGTTCCGCGTGGTGGTTAATGAAGGACTAGACGAGGTTGCCCAGAGAAACTGTGGGTCCCCATCCCTGGAGATGTTCAAGGCCAGGTTGGATGGGGCTTGGAGCAACCTGGTCTGGTGAGAGGTGTCCCTGCCCAGGGCAGGGGGTTGGAACTTGATGATGTTTAAGGTCCCTTCCCACCCAAACCATTCTGTGATTCTATGACTGTCAACTCTTACTGCACACAGGCAGCATGGAATAATCAGTCTGCCAAAAAGCCCTCTCTTGGCAACCGAGTGTTCCCTTTTCATATTGGGATCCCCCAGAACAGAGACAGAGGATGGCTAGCTGGATGGGGGAGCTTAAACTGGACTCCATCTTAAACAGGAACTCAGGCTGGAAATGTATTTTCTGAGTTGCAAGAATGCTGAGGTGGTGGCACAAAAATACTGTCCAAATCTGATTGTCAAATATCGAGTTTTCTTGAAAAGAAATTATTATTATAAGTAATCCAAGCTGTCCAGCAGCAGCTTAGAGTCCAGCAAAAAAGACAACAACAAAAATAGAAAAGTAATTACTTTACTTTGAAACCATGTCTTCATGACTTAGGCATGCGAATACAGCAAATGAGTTGTCATGGTTACCAGCTAGTTACCAGTGAGTTATGGGCGATGAGATGAGTTGCAGGACATCAGAGGGCTATAGCAAAGTGATGGGTCAGGACAGGGAATCGCTGAGATATCAGCAACTGAGACAAAGGCCCAAGACAACGACAAAACTTTCACAGCAGGGAGAAGGTTATCTTGTCACCAAAGCATTCTCCTCCATCTCTATCTTTTTTCAGCGTGCTGTGTTACTATTCTCAGGTGCTGCTTTGATACCAGTCCTAGCACACCAGACCCCTTGGAAGTTATCAATTAAACCCAAACCAGAAGGTTGGGCAAGGGCAGCACAGAAAACCATTGGAAAATTCAAAGAATTCAGCTTTTCTCCTACAGGAGCTTGCAGTGCCCTGACCACTATTCTAAACACCACAAAGCTGATCTTAATCACAGAATGGAATAATAATTTTTTTTTAGACAAAGTTTTAAATGCATCTTTATTGGATTAACAGATCTTAGAGACAGAGGAAACTGCTTGGACCCCGTCTAACCTCCTCTCAACCACCCAAGGGAGTGCTCCAGGAAAGCCCTTGTTTTCTGACCAAGCAGAAATATCTCCTTTAGGCAGTTTCCCCGCTTTGGTTTACTGACTTCACATGGCTGAGAATTCACTACTTGCACAGAGAAGTTACCCCACAAGATAATCGCTTTCTTGTTCAAAAAACGCAGTCTGTATTTCCTGCCAGATTTGTCCCAACTTCTGCTTTCAGTCATAGATCTTCCCATGCCTTTGTCTGGTGGCATGGAAAGATCTCATCCAAAAGAAATCTCTAACTCTGCTACTCAGAAAACAGATCAAGTCATCTCTTCCACTTTTCCTGGTTAAACTAAACAAGATAAGCGTCTTGCTGTTCGGCAGATTTTCCAGACTTGAAAGAAAACTAAATAACTTGCCCTCTTGTACCTACTTATCTCTGCCCCACAAAACATTGTTTTAAAAGCTAAATACCCTGAAAGCGACTGTGTTGTTGTGTTTGGAAATTGCTTATTCCAGGTCATATTGTTCTCCTGGAGTGATTAACTTGTTCAGCAAGAATATCCAAAGGGGTAATCTGGAATTTAAAATTTAACATTTAATATTAGATGTTGGAAGAAAGGAGGGACTGTTTTCAGTGCATCCTCAATGTGTCTGATGAAGGACTAGGGACTGAAGAGGGATAACGTATCCTTGCATTTAACACAGCAGCTGTCTGGTCTCTGATCTTTACAACTCAGAGGTGCATCTGATGAAGTGCTGGATTTGGAAATGCCCCAGGCTATAATGCAAAGGTCTCTATGGAAAAAGAAGAGAAGCCTTTCCATTTGGTGTGGTAGCATAAATTGCAGATTTTCATGGAAGAAGCAATAAAACAGTAATTTATTCAGTACAATTTCTTATCAGGAAATTGCCTATTTTTAGGCAAGAGTAATGTTCACTTCAACTGCTGGTAATGATGAACACCCACGTAATAATTTATAAAAATTTGTATCATTGTGCCTGACTGTATTGTTTCCTAACAGCCTTGTTGATTCAGCTCAAGATAGTCATAGAGTAAATATCTTGCTAATGTGGAAAGGATACAGTGTTCACACAGTCATGAATTATTGAATATTGATTCTTGATTTAGTTATCGAGACATTTACTGTCTATCTGGTTGGACTAAATAAACACAGGTGTTAGCACAAAGTTCAGTAAAACAGGAATATTTCAAGATAGCAGCATCTATAGCCCCAAAGGAATCCTGACTTTGCATCTACAGTAATGGGCTCTCTCCACTGCGATGGGACCATGGGAACCTCTAAAGTCTGCTTTAGTCTGATGCCCACCATCACATTATCCCTTCCAGAACAGGATTTAGCTCACCTTTGGTCTCCTAATGAGAACCCAACCCTCAGAATTGCTCAATTAATAGGTACTGACCTTCAGACATCCAGCTGAAATGAGTCCCAGTTTGTCCCCGTGTATTCTTGTGCCAGTATCATCCTTCATTTTAAGCTGGTCTGCTCCCTCGTGGTATATTTCTGGCCCTTCCCAAATATCTACAAAAAGGAAGGAAATCCTCTCTTAGCCCAAATTTCCTCCAAGTTTTCTCCACATATTATAAGACTTAATTTGTTTTTCTTCCAGCCCTAGAGGGTGTCTAGATGTCATTTCTATTCCTGCTAACTGGTGTCTGTCAGAGGGGACAGATATTCTTCCCTAAGCAATGTGCTTGCACAGTGTTTTACTTTCCCTTCAAATGTGTTATTTTATGTCAGCACAATGGTTGCAATCATTTATTTTTCTCTAGGCCTTAATGCCATCCACTTCTTCCTTTTGATACTCCCACTTTACTCAGAACTGAGAATGTTCCAACAGATTTAGTGGGAAAACTAGTAATTAAGATCATAGAATTAGAGATCAGAGAATGGTCTGGGTTGGAAGGGACCTTAAAGATCATCAAGTTCCAACCCCCTGCCCTGGGCAGGGACACCTCCCACCAGACCAGGTTGCTCAAAGCCCACAGTGCATCTCCTGTGGTATAAGCCTGTGTTATAGGTCCATCAACTGTACTAGGAAAATGTCCTCGGCTCATTCCAGAAGTTTCCTGGACTACTCACAGTTTGCTGTGCTGCTTTCCCACCAGATGTCCAGGTGGTTAACATCCTCAATCCAGACTGGGGCCCGTGAGCATGACAGTTTCCACAGTTGAAGAATGAGCTCTTTATCAGCCTCCTCTCCTTGATTAGATGGGGTCTGTAGTAGACACCAATCACAAACTTTCCCTCATTGAGTTGGTGTCTAATTTCCACCTGTAAGCTCTTGACCTGCATATTGCTGCTCTTGAAAGACAGTTCCATGCAGCCAATCCCATTTTTGGCATGGAGAACAACTCTCCCACCTCTTCTTCCTTGCCTGACCCTTTTGAATAGTTTATAGCCATCAATCACTGCACTCCAAGTGTGATTCATCCCACCAAGTTTCTGTGATGGCAATCAGGACAGAGTTTTCCATTTGGCCACGTTTACCAGTTCCTCCTGCTTCCTTCCCATGCTGCATACATTGGTACAGAGGCACTTCAGCTGGGCCAACATCTTTTTAGAGGAGTTGACCTTAATTCCCTCGAGGCAATTCACAGGTGTTTCCCTGTTGCTTCTTAATTCCTTGGCAGCCCCTAGCTCTTCTCTAGTGCTTAGATCTCCATCCTTCCCCTGCTACATCTAGTTTACAGCTCTCTTTATAAGTCCAGCCAGCTTGTTGCCAAGGACAACAAACCCAGAACACCAATATAAATACTAATATTCCCTGAGGAACTCTTCCAGTAGCCTTGTTATAAAGAAATATTTCCTCTTTTAACCCTATTTCCTTTTTCTAGCTTCTTCCTTTCCTACCTAAGTGTAGACTTACACCTCACCTTTTCTTAAATAATTTTGTATCCAAAATAAATACACTGGAGGTATTTAAAAGACGTGTAGATGTGTTTGCTGAGGGACATGGTTTAGTGGTGGAATTGGCAGTGATAGGTTTATAGTTGGACTTGATGATCCTTAAGATCTTTTCCAACCTAAATGATTCTCTGTCTCTAGTTTTCATGAGGTGAATAAATTATTCAAAAACCTGTTGGCTTTTCCTTTTCATAAAGAAGGACTCTTTGAGAGCTGTGAGTGCTATTGACTGAGCCCTTTGGAAATTAATCCTTTCTTCTTCTGTCCTTGAACTCTGACTGCCTTAACATCGTGTCCTTCCTCCATCTGCAGGTGACAACTGGTCCTTTCAGAACCCTTTATAGGGTTTCCCTTGACTTCAGCAGTCCACTCATCTTCGTCTGCATTCCCTTTCAGATCTTTCTGACTCCTTACCTGAAATCCAGGTCTCTGGGAAGCGGGATGATCAGGAGTGAATTGAAGCCCAGAGAACACCATCCATGTTCAGGGCAAGAGGATGACAGACAGCTTTGCAGAAAGCATAAGAGCAGACCTGAGAGGGGGGGATCAGAAACCAGGATCCTGCCCTGTTAGGCAGCCCTTTGCACTTCTGACTCTGGAGTCAGACCTTCCTTCACTTGCTCTTACTCAGCCCCAGAGATGAACTTGTTTTTCTTCACAGTGGCCCCAGACCAGGGATGAAAGGCTGCAGCTGCAGGAAAAGCCAGAGGTCCTGGTGGGAGCAAAGAAATCAGGGCTTGGTCTCAGCAGCCCCCTCCTTCCAGCAGACATCTCAATAAGGGGAGTTTTTCGTACCATGGACGGAGGAAATACTCAGAAAACTATATTATGAGCGTCTGTTCACTTCCTGCTGGATCTGTTTTTCTTTGGTATTGTGGGTTCTCTACTGACCCAAAGGGAAAACGCATATTTTGGCACGTCTTGCCACTAACTACAGGCACAGAGGGCACCGTGAAGCATGGAGTGACCTCGAAAGACATGAAGTAGGGAGTGATTAAAGGGGAAAATGGCTCACGAGTAACAGTTTGCTGTTAAAATTGTAACAGCTAATTTTTTAGAGGCTAGGAGTGAGCACAGAGTTTTGCCTGGCACTTTTTTCATCCTTCCTGCAGCCAAGCTTTATGATGCATTACAGTTTTTGATTGGTTCATAGAAAACAAATCAATTTTTGAGCTTTCTTATTGAAAGCATAATGTAATCGTTCCTACAACAGATCGTTATCTGTGAGGAACAAGACTATTTTGCAAGGGCCATGATGGGTTAAGAGTAATTATCGCCTAACAAACATGCCTGAAACCTTGTACTGAGAGGCATGGTTGTCTTTTCCTTTTCAAGAGAATTTAATTTAAGCGATGCTATTGTGCTGCTAGTGCCAAAATAAAAACCCCAACAAACAAAGCAGGAGATTCTTGAGAACACTAAACTCTTGGTGACCTCTCCAATGAGGGTGTTAGCACTTGCAAGTACCTGGTAGAGAAAAAGCACACGGAGAGTGGATCACAGGTCTGACCCGTACTGCTAAAGGCAATCCTACAGAATATGGATTGCACTCACCTCTGAACCACCCCACTGGATTTCAAAGAAGTCACAGCAGCCTAAAGCTGGAGGAAAGCAATGGCCAATTTGTCCAGTTGCCTTTTCATTGCCATTTAGGTGCGTTTACGAATGGAAGACGGAACAATTTTCAATTTCTCATGCCAAGGTTGGACACAGAAGGCCAAATGCAGCAAGAAAGCCTTCAGTGGAAGATTCTGGGCCAGATCTGAACAAATGGGGTTGTAACCAACCCTTACAGGGGGTTTTATGTAGTGCCACACTTTGTGGCATTACACCACACCCTTTTGCATCTGTCTCCAGGGTACTTCTCCACTTGGAGGAGGCACAAGAAGCACCAGAATGTGGAGAAGTGGTGATGCAAAGCACAGCTGCAGCTAAAAACAGCAAAGTCAGAAGTGGCTTAAGCTGGAAGTGAGAGTTAATGGAGATGGGAGACAGAGAAGATAACCTGGCATTTTCCAACAGGGGCAAGAGGCGACTAATGGATTAGAAATCAGATGCAGCCTTACTGCGGATTTACCCAATCTGAAATAAAAAAAAAAACAAGGAAACTCCATTAGTGTAATACATCTTTCACACAGCTGTGACCAAGCTGCAGGCTCTGTGTGTGGAGGGAACAACAATTTCCCCTGCTCTGAGCATCAGTACATTAGTGTCAACTTGGACGAGGAGGGAGAAAATGAGAAATTGAAAGAGTAAGGAATCTTGTTTCTCTGAAGGAGCAGCCCATGGGACAGAGGTGAATCCTGCAATCCCAGTCCTGTGGGAATGCTATTTAAGGACTGACGATGGGTTTCCCTGGCCCTGTGTTCCCACTGTTTGTTGTTGAGGTCCTGGTCCAGATCTGAAAGTCTCATGATTGCCCCACCTCCAGCGTTGCCAACACAGAGAAAAAAGCCCTTTTGCTTTTGCTGCAAGAGTGCAGCAGAGAAAATAGCACACAGAGAGGATTCAAGAAAGCAAAGACCACTCTGGCTTTACTCCAGGGTTCAGTGTGCTTGATATTGCTCCTTGGGTTCAGCGTGCTTGATATTGCATGGATTCAGTTGCTGAAGTTTGCCTTATTCACACTGAAGCCATGCCAGCCCCAAATTACACCCATTGCAGCTGCCTAGCCTTGGGAACATGCAACAGCACAGTCCTGGGCAAGCCTGGAGCTGCCTTCATCCTCACACTCCTGAGCAGCCAAGTCCCCAACTCATGCCTGTGTTGTCCTCCCAGCAACTCTGAGTTGAGCATTGTCCACTTAAGCTGCCTGAAGGCCGGGCTCAACTGAATGTATTTACTCTCAATGTCCTCTGCTCTCTTCCTGTTCATTTTTAGCTTCTAATATCCTAATAGTTTAAAAAATGCCACCAGGAAAGGAGAGATTTAGTTCCTACTTCTGCTCACACTAGAGTGTCCCAGGTGAAGGCCTTTGCCCCAAGTCTGCAGGTTACTGAGGAGGAAAGCGGCTTCAGATCCTCTTTCTGGAGCCGTGCTCCTTTGAAAAATACTTGAGTAGAGGAGAAAAAGGAATGTGGTCCCGGCTGGGATTGTCAAGTGATTGGAAATGACCTCTAAGTGATGAGGAGATGCTGACGGGCAGGGCTACACCAGCACCTCACACAGTGGTCCTACAGTGTCTAAGTCCTTGTGGGGACATACCCAGCTGCTCTCTGGCCCTGTGAGACAATGGGTTATTTAAATATCTTTGAGGGCCTTAAACACCAGGGTACGAACATTTCCCACAGTTGTTGTTTCTCTGGAGAGTGTGAAGTCATTGCTTTTATCAGGAGCAAGATGCTAAAACACAGAAACACAAGAAAAAAGTTGACACGCTACAGAGGAGAGAGAGGAAAGTCAATACCATGAAGTCAGGGACAAATGTAGAAGAAACAAAGAAAATTTGGAACAGTTTCAGAACATTAAATCTGTAAATAAAGGAAAATGCAAGACCGACTATGATGAAAGCCAGGAGTGGTGAAAACTAGTGTATTTTTGCAGAGATCAATAAACCAGGCCCAGCTATTGAGATTCTGACTGATCAGCCATGGAAAGTTGCTTTAATGAACATCCAAAGGTCCCACCTCCTCAAAACCTTAAGGACCCTGCCCACCACAGGAGGTCTTATTTGTGTGGTCCCTCCTGGCCACCAGCCTGCATTAGCTCCTCAGCTTCAAGGAGAAGGTGAAGGCTTGTTGGAACACTCACCCTTAGCAGCCCGTTCTGGTGCATGGGAGGCTTTCTGCAAATTATCCTGATTTTTTTTTTTTTCTCCTTGTTGAAATTCTGGCTCTCTAAAGGCCATGCCTTTCACCTGCTCCAGCACTTGTCAGGGAGGGACACGGTGGGGACCAGGAGAGAAGGCTGGCCAGGCTGAGAAATCAATATATATGTAGCATTAAAAGGGTCAGCATGGTGCAGCACCACGTACTTTTTTTTTTTCCTGCTTAATATTTGGTCCCTGCGGTTAAGATACACCGCTCTCTGATCGAATGCCATGCTAGATGCCACAGCGTGAGGCTGCTGACCCAGCCTGACACGAGGAGCCATAAAAGGACAATTTGACAGGATGATTATTTTCAAAAAGGTTTTAAAGCGTGATCACAGAATCTCCAAATTTCAAAAGCTGGGGGGGGCTATCAAAGATGTTCTCAGTATGTTCGTACATAACTATAACTTCAAAGAAAGGTTGAGAGGGCTCACATCCCTTCCTGCTTGAATGCTGGCCAAAATTGCCTAGTTAACTTAAATTACCTCCTGGGAGTGATCACGGCAGGGTTTTCAGCTTTTATCCACCGAGAGGTTCTTAACCAATTCTCACAAAGCTGGACCCAAGTTTCTCTCTCTGTGCATCCTACAGATGGGTCACATTGTCACCAAGGGATTCTGAGGGAGCTCCTTGCGCTGCCTGCTTCATCTGTAAGACCTCACGTATTGCTGCCAAAATTAATCCCCTCTGCAAAACCAAGGCCAACGTTAGGAACTGACCAGGTCACAGAGCTCCAGAACATCATTATATATCTGTTAGAGCACAGGGACCTTAAGAAGTGCATAAGGAAAATATATTCCACATTGTACAGACAAAAGATGATCATATTGAAAGGATATACCTTCTTCCTTCTTCTTCACCCCTTCCTTTTTCTATATTCCATGTTTTTCATTTCCTATTGTATCCCATGAAAAAAAAAAAAAAAGGAAAAAAGGGGTGGAAAGGAAATAAGGAAGAAAATTTAGATAAAAAATAGCAATGGAAAAAAATGCTGATTTAGTCTATAAGTTCTCTTATAAATTTAGTCTATAGGTTCTCTTTCTCTTGAGGAAAAATTGATGAGTGAATTTTTTATCAATTTCTCCCGAAACCAGGATTGTCTTCCAAGCCATTCTGCTTGGGGCAAGGGTTGTTGTTATTGTAGCAAACCCTTTTCTCAGTCAAGCTCCTCCAGAAGGTTACTCCTGACACTGAAGACTTGCAAGGTCCTCCAGATGTTGCAGGCTCTAATATTTCTCAGCCGTGTGAAGGCACCTGAACTGTCTCATGTGCTGCCTTGCTCAGCGAGAAGCAGTCTCCCCTCCCTGGGGACCCCTGTGTTGTCCCATCTCTCCCCTCTCCAGAACCACTCCCACTTTGCGTTTCTGAAATAGAGGATTTTAGCCACTTTTCCCTCATACCTTTTCTCTTGGTTGACCTGAGGTGCATTAGAACCGTAGTGGGGGTAGTACAAATTCCCGGAATACCTTATCAGTCATAGAATCATATGGGGTTGGAAGGGACCTCTGGAGATCATCTAGTCCACCCCCCCCGCCGGAGCAGGTCTACCTAG
>JAOTQQ010000041.1:1896439-1910545 GCA_026546715.1 Gallinago undulata | reverse complement strand
AGCTCCTTCAACTGCTCTTCATAAGATTTATTCTCCAAATATTTATTCTCCAAAGTTCGTACTCCTTAAATCCAAATCCCTGTTAAAAAAAAATAAAATAAAAGAGGTTTGGGGTTTTTTAGATTCTAAGATGTAGCTGAAACATCCCTTGTCCCATGTTCATAAGCAGAAACGAGAAGAAAAGTGGTACCAACCAACAGCTCATGATGTTTGATGCCTCTCAGCCACAGCCTCAAGAAAGCAGAGGTGGGGATCTATAATCAGCTCTCCACCAGCCCTCGAGCTCTGCAAAGGAGACTCTTTTCCTAAAGCAACTCTTCCTTAAAGTTTTCACTTTCATGTTGAAAGACCACTCCTAGAAACCCTTAGCTTTTATGCTCTCGGGCAGGTTTTCCATAAAATTCATCTCTCCCTGTGCTGGCTAAAGACACACATTTCATAACCAAGGAAGAAGAGGCGGGGAACGCTGCCTGCCCTCCTTTTTTTTTTTTTTTCTTAAAACTTGCCCTTATTGAGGAAGCAAATAGAAAACGTAAAGGCTATTTCCCTTGAGTGGAGGGCAAACGGTGCTACAAGCCGTGGCTTCGTGCGAGCCCTGGTAGGAGAGCAGGGGTAGCTCTGGCTTCCAGGGACGTGGTCTTAATCATTGGCTGTGCAAACAGATGGGGATACGTTTGCCTGGAAAGAGAATTTTCGCAGAAAATCGGCAGCCTGCCCTGAGCCTCTGGGATGGCTAAATATAAACACAGCGGCCTAGGCCTCGCTTAATTTTCTCCGCGCGTGCATGTGCTTAAAGAGTGCTCATTAGAGAAACTGATTGCAGAAAGAAAGGTCACCCTGACCCTCTGGCTTGGAAGAGAGAAGTCACCAGAAAAAGCGAAACACATTCCCGTGGTCGGGGCAGGGGAAAGGACGTGGGGCAGGGGTGAATTGGTATGTATTTCTCAAAGGAATTTGGGGTTACTTTCTGCTTTTTTCCCCTTGCCCTGCCGTCAGAATGGCACTTCTCGGCTGCCCTCAGCTCTGTCCCCACTCCTGGAGGGCTACACAACGCTGCCCCATTGAGACCTCTCACAACGCTGTCATGGTCTCAACAGCAAAGAGGCTGCCGTGGTCATGACCTGTCCTGGGGAGGCTCCCAGGAGATCACTCCATTCTATAATCATCTAGGTCAAAAGAGACCTTTAAGATCATCAAGCCCAACCACCAACCATCAAACCAACACTGACAAACCCACCACTAACCCATGTCCCTCAGCACCACGTCTGCCTGGCTTTTAAATACCTCTAGGGATGGTGACTCCACCGTTTCCCTGGGCAGCCAGTTCCAAGGCTTGACCACCTTTTCGGTGAGGAAATTTTTCCTAATATCCACCCTAAACCTCCCCTGGTGCAACTTGAGGCAGTTTCTTCTTGTCCTGTCACCAGTTCCTTGGGAGAAGAGACTGACCCCCCATGGCTACACTCTCCTTTCAGGGAGCTGCAGAGAGTGAGAAGGTCTCCCCTCAGCCTCCTTTTCTCCAGGCTGAACACCCCCAGCTCCCTCAGCCGCTCCTCACGAGACTTGTGCTCCAGACCCCTCACCAGCTCTGGTTCCCTTCTCTAGACACGCTCCAACACCTCAATGTCTTGTAGTGAAGGGCCCCAAACTGGACACTGCACTCGAGGTGAGACCTCACCAGTGCCAAGTACAGGGGAACAGTCACTGTCCTTGTCCTGCTGGCCACACTGTTCCTGATACAGGCCAGGATGCTGTTGGCCTTCTTGGCCACCTGGGCACTCTGCTGGCTCATATTCAGCCAGTTGTTGACCAACACTCCCAAGTCCCTTTCTGCTGGGCAGCCCCAGCCTGTAGAGCTGCTCATGGCACTTCTCACTGCTTGTCCATTGCCTTCTTATTTTTCTCCTTTAGGAGAAGTAGGGTGAGAGCAACATGAGAAGAGCACGACCTGGCTGAGGTCCTGCTCTTCTCCACCACTGCCACTGCCTCTGTACAGAGGCAAGGCTTCAGGGAAGCAGAAGGGCTTTTCCAAGCCTTATATCCTCTGCTATTGGGCAAAGATGGGAGCCTGTGGAGGTGAGAACAAGTAATTACCTTCAAGTCCACTTCTACCAGCACAAATCTTCTGTATTCCACCGATATAATCTGGTTTTTTTAACTTTCTTAGTCAGAACAAGTCTTGGACCTGTTCCATTGTCCTTTCTTACAGCACTGCAGAAATGCTGGAGGCCACAGGGACTAAGTCCAAGGCCTGTTAATACCAACTCAAAAAACTGCCAAAGGGCTTTAGTTTAGAAACCCTGTTTCCAAGGATTATCTCATTTGGTAGCCAGGCCATCTAGATGAAATCACCCTAGATACAGCATAGCTGCTCTAACATTTTACCAACTCTAGACTTCTTCACACACTAAAGAGTAGGTCAGAATTTGCATCAAAATCCTCTTTTAAGATCAGCAAATACACAGAACAATTTAAATGACTTAAATTAATACAACAGGGGCAGAATCCATGGAAGATTTATGAGCATCATGGGTCTTTGTATAGGGGCCAACCCTCCGGCATTATCCCCAAATCAAAGTCAGAACGTAACCTTTTAGAGTGTTTAATTTAGGCCACAATGGTCAATGTCATGTTGATGATCAGTGTGGGGTTTGCTGGAGTTGTTTTAATTTAAAAGCATTTAATAAAAGAGAGTGGAAATTTCCTCCAATTGCTGGGTTTCACCAGATAAGGTTACGTATCATATAATTTTCTTTGCTGTTCTCTACTTTCTCTTCTTCCCATTTTCTTCCTCTTCTATTACCTCTATAAAGTGTTATTAGAATTGGCTTTTCTTTGCAGTTCTGCTCTGCCAGAATTGTGATCTTACAGTCCCTCTGAAAAGAAGAGGAACATGAGATTAATGCTGCTTTCCTGTGCTCAGTTTATGGAAACAGCATCAGAGCCTCACTATATCAAAGATTATAAAAAACTATGTGTAATACTGAAAAGTGTGGTAAAATACCTTGTATAGCATAACGAAAGGCTCAAAATCTCGTATTTTTCAGATGCTGGATTTCATTTTGTTTTGAGAAATATTCTGTTTCCTCTTCTCTGATAACTTAATATGTGTAGGACCAGACTTTGAAACCAAAGATTTATCCCAGTGTGAGACCAGCAGAAGTAAGGGTTTGATGCACACCTGAATATTCACTGCAGCAGTGAAAATCTACTGTGCTCTGGATTCACACCCAATTTACTCTGGTTTATGAATCCAGTTACCACCGTATTTAAGAGAATGCAGCTCCATGATCCAGACTGAGCGAAGGTGATTGAGTTGCATGGTCCCCTAAAATATGCCTTGAGAATGACAAATGATAGGGGCCACTTAAAAGTGGCCAATGTTATGGAATCCACCACTTTCCTGGGGAGAATATTCCAGTGGCTGATTGTTCTCATTGTGTTAAAACTTTCTTCCTGTGTCCAATGGGAATCTCCCCAGCAGTAACTTGTACTCATTACCCCTCATCTTTTCCATACGACTGCTTGTGAAAAGGGAGTCTCCATTGTAGCCACACTTTAAATACTGGAACATGGTGATAAGGTCTCCATTAAGCCACCTTCTCTCAAGGCTGAACAAACCCAGTTCTCTCAGCCTTTCCTCATAGTGCAGGCTTCCAGCTGCCCCAGGAAGGGTGTGCAAAGTAAGAGAGAGAAGAAAAAATAAAACCACCAAAGCTCCCAGAGTTCAACATCACACCATTTAAATTTGCGTGTGTGAAAGTAAGCCTTCAAAAAGGTTATCTGGTCCCTTTGGAACAGATGGAGAGAGATCTGTTCCCTCCAGAGGTACAAGCCATGCCCTGGAGGTGCCTCTCTGCCCACTGGCCACTGGAGAAGTGTAGATGGCCACTTGGACAATACAGTTAGTTTAACAGAGTCAGCTGTATCGACCCACATTGAACATCCCTTCTTGGTGGTGGGTGAAAATCCATATCCAGCTGTCATTCATGTCTATAGCATTTGTGGAGAATCGTCAGCTGCCCTGAGAGGATGATTTTCCACCTGCCTTGTTGATCTCATGCAGAACAAACTGAGTATAATCAGGGCCTAGAATTCAATAAAAAAAATTTTATATTTATATATATATATATACACACTGACATTCTGCAAGATCTACTGACTCGGCATTCTGCGAATACGACCTTTGGAAAGTTAATGTGAGACTGCTTTAGACTGGAAGGTCAGGCTGAAGATTAAACAAAACCAACTTGTGCATGAAAGACTTGGCAATGCAAAAAAGATACTCTCCCTATAAAGACTCGGCTGCAGATTTTGAAATGGGATACGTACACAAATGCTGTTCACAACGTGACAGAGAAGTCTGGGGAAAAAAAAAAATGGTTTTGCCTCTGATCTTGAAAGATGCTGAGCTGAAAATGCTGTGGGGCTGATGCTGCTGCCATCATCTGCCCGATGTCGTCGAGCACCTGTGGCTCCAAAATTTTAATGGTTGAACTTTTCCCTGTCTCAGATGCAGAAACTGAAAGTATGCCTAGATTTGGCAACATAAATAGCAGAGCGCACCAAGCTGTCGTCAAAATGCGAGATGGGCTTTCAGTAAGGGATTTGGTTCCTCAAGACTCTCCCAGGGCTGCCTTATTTTCCCATCTGGAGATGCCACGCGCAGCCTCATCTGCAGTAACAGTTCTGCTGTGAGCTCATGAAGAAGGGCTAAACCAGCCCATTTATCTTGCATTTGCTGCAGGCTGATGGGATGCACAGAGAAAATTATCACAGCTCAGCTGATGCACGGGGAGTCTTTACCCAGAGATCACTTTGCAACTGTCAAGAGGAATGGCTTGTCTAGGAGAAGAGAAAAGAAGAAAGAAGAGCCACCGGAATTTGTGCTGATCAGCCAGGTGGTCTGAAGGTTGTATGATTTCTGTGCAAACTCAGTATGTTTGTCAGGCATTCACCAAGGTTTGTTGAAGGGTGGTGGCTGATGGTGCCTGAGGTCTTTGCTGGCCTCAGTAGCACAGCGCTACATGGTCCACCTTCCTCAAGGTATGAGGAAGACTTTTGGCATCCCACGGCAGGGTTTTCAAGACCGCATAGATGGCTATGTCACCTGAAGGAATGTTATAGAGGTGGGGAGGTCGGTCTCTTCTCCCAAGGAACAGGAGAAGAGTAAATGGCCTCAAGCTGATACTAGGAAAAGTTTTTACTCTGAAAGGGTTATTAAGCACTGGAAGAGGCTGCCCAGGGCAGTGGTGGAGTCTCCATCCCTGGAGGTATTTAAAAGCTGGGTAGATGTCGTGCTGAGGAACATGGGTTAGTGGTGGGTTTGTCCGTGTTGGGTTGATGGTTGGACTCGATGATCTGATAGTTCCCTTCCAACCAAGACAATTCTATGGTTCTACGATTCTAATTCCTGGCACTCACCTGGTGGAAGGCAATGAGCTGAGGAGCCAAAACCCAAGACAATTAAGGCTCTCACCACCTATCCATTTCACCTGTTGACACTTCTGGATATACTACTTTTCAAAGCGGGTTTACAGCCCTGTGGCCACACTGGCTTTTGCCCCTTAGTTGCACTTCACCATATAATAACTCCTTGCTGGCATGACGGTCATCTTCAGACATTTCCAACCCAACACAGCATGGAGCTGAAGTTGCACATGGTATGGGGAAGGGAGGAGGAGTGATTCTGGTGACTCACACCGTCCACAGCAGAGACACAGAAGATTTCTTGATTCTTGCTGTCAAAGGATTCAATCTTTATAATTTAAAATTATACATGGAGGTAGTTCTCAGCATCAAAGGCACTTCTGGGGAGATTCAGAATGGATTTATTTACAAATGGGATGACTCATTTTCATTTATAAATGTTGACTTCTCTTGATACTTTTTGAGTTGGATGAGAATCTGTCCAATGTTTTCAAGATGTTTTGGCAGCTCTTGGCTATTGGTCAGTGAATTCAGTGCTTAGTCAGCTCTTTCTGAGGCTGGTGCCAGCTTTTCCTAGTCCTCCAGAGGTCCTGGAGTGCTTCTGCAGAGCGCCTGTGAGCCTTGCCTCTGAGGGGGCAGGGAAATCCCAGGGGATTCTTTAAACTTTAACCCAAGCTAGAACACAGAATTTAGAATGACAATCATTCTCATGTTAGAGTTACATATCTTCACATTTAGAAGGACAATCCTTTTCATATTAAGAGTTATATTTATCTTGCAACTTCGACACACAATGTTAAAGGGATCTTCCAGATGAGTGGCATAAGAGCGGTCCCTCCCTTAGTGAGATGAGTTGAACTTTGCTAGATGTCATCTCCATCTGTTAACCATGAGTTGGAGAATAAACAACTAAAGTAGACTTGATCTCAGTCTTTCAAAGAACTGAAGTTACATTCATACACAGAGATTTCTTTTACACAGCCCCGACTGTCTTTGCTAAGATGGCAGTACATTCCTGCTAGGTTGTTGTCTCGCATCAAACATTTTCAACTCCCAGATGGGACAATTTCAACCCAGCAACCCATTTAATTTTACCCATCACAAAACTATGACCTTTTGCACAGCCACACTCCTGCACCAACATCTGCTTGGGTAGATCCCAGACCCCAAATCAAAGTCAAAGAGAACATTTTTGGAAAATCCACTCATTTTCCCTCCCTTTGTTTAATGCTGGTCATTTTTTTTCTTTGAAAACTTTTCATTCAGATTTATATTCTATACTTCTGCAATAATTAATGAAATTTAATTTTCTCTGGATTAAAAAAGAGTCTGTACCAGTCAAATAAAAGCTTTGTACTTAAAGGAGGTCCTTGCTCACCAACACTAGTCAGGACTTAAACTAGTGATGAATAGGTGAAACGGCATTTTTTTCCCTTAATGAAAGAGCTCCATTTTATTGAAAAATAGCCTGACTTGCAACAAGAATTGTAGTCTAAAGAAATTTAACTCCACAATAACTTAAATTATGGAAGTGAGAAATGTGTAGTTGGGAAACCAGTAATAGAACAATAATGAATGTGAAAATATTCCGAGTTAATAGGAAAACCACAAAACTCATTTTCTCCACATAAATTATATACATACATTTATTTATAAATATATACACAGGGTTGCATGTGTGTTTATTTATGCTTCCTAAATGATGAAAACTGAACTACACAGATGGGATTTCTGAGAAAGCCAGTAAATTTCTCACTTAACACATCAATACTGACTTTTTTTTGAGTGTCTGAGGATCTTCTCTAGCACTGTATTTTTCACTTTTCACTAGTAAACAGAGATTTGTTTTTTTTTTTTTTGTGGCAGAAAACATTCAATTTTCACCATTTTCTGAGACAAATGATTCACTTTTCACGTCGGGAGACGGGAACCATCTGTTTTGATACTCCCTTTTGCATTTTTGTCCAAGAATTGAAAGCCGCTTTCATCAATGGGCTGAGATTTTTCTCCCAGGCTTTCACTGCCGGTCTGCAAGCTCAATGAAAAGGGTTTGCCGCCTGTGAAGGAAAACAAACTGCCAGTTCCTTTTAACAGGAATGAAAGTTGTCTGAGCAATGCAGAGCTGCTGCTTCCACTCTTTAGTTTGGCTTGAAAAGAAAACGTAGAAGCTCTTTCTACTGCACATATTGTTAAGAAATCCGGGCCGTTTCATGTTTCAAGAAATACCAAATTGTTTAGACCAAAGAGAGAAAAACTGCACGTTCAAAGACTGAAATGGCTGTATGAGCATGTAGTCTTGTAGAAGAGCTAGAGCTTCTGGTGTGCTTTTCTTTGTGCCATTCTGCTCCAAGGAAAGCCTTATTTGATTCAGGTAAAGGGACACCTGATGGGATAGATCTAATAAGAATGTTGGAGAATTTTTAGAAATTAATTCCCAGAAACCAAGGAGTAACGGCCACTGTTATAAATTTAGCAAAGTATGATCTGCAGGCTTATGTTAGGAAAAAAAAAAAAAAAGACAAACCTCTGGTTTTAGGAAACTGCTGACTCCTGAATTATTCCAGTTCAAAGCATGGGGGATACTGCTGGAATTTGCATCCTCTCTGGAGCAAGACCAGGCTCCCACTGTGCATGGGAGAGGAGAAGAAACCCCCTCCCTTAATGGTGGGGCAAAATAAGATAAAGAGAGATTTTTGAGGACAACGACAAGGACTTCACTCAGGGGCATCCCAGTACCTACAGAGGGAACCACCTCTGATCTGAGAAAGTTCCCACCATTTGCCAAATAACTCAGAAATCTGTCTGCTCCCAAAACACTGAGCTCTGTGACACCCAAAGGTTGCCTACTCCTTGGTCACAGGGACCAAGGAAACATTTGTTTGCGTCTCCTGTGGCAAGCAGGAGGTTTGGGCCAGCCTAGAGAGAGAAAGGAGTGTCCTCAACCAGGACACTCCTTCCAAAAACATTCACCCTTCTCTAAAACTTGCTCATTTTTGCAGCCCCACTCATCCCTCTGCCCAGGCAAAAGTTTGAGAGATTTAGAGGAAAAGAAAGGAACAGGGCTAATATTACTTTCAATTTGTTATGTCCTTAGCCAAAGAAGACCTTCAACTTTGCAAAGATGAGAACTTGGGAAAAAAAAAAAAAAGACAATCTGAGCATTTGAAACTAGTATTTTAAATGAAAAAAACTTGATAATTCGAGATGATGATTCAGTCAAACACATTTGAAAGGCCACATGCATTGGTCATGTAACATTTAACTGGGAGGAATTTCTGTGATGGATTTAAGTTTCTAGGCAATTTTCAGAAAAGTCCAAGGCTTTAAGGTCCACTGTGAGGCTAAATATCACAGCTCCATTTCATTCCAGTTGCAACACAATTTGCTGCAGTTTGACATGATTTGAATCCAGGTAACCACAAGAGGGTATGAAGAAATGGAGCACCCTCAGCATAAGAGCCCTTTTATCCACCCCATTTTTTCTCCTTGGCCTGTTTTTTATAACCCCTAGCTTCACAGGAACGATCCTTACCATGAATCCCTTGAAGGTTCAGGCCAGAGTAGCAGACCCTCATCTGTCCTGCAGAGGTCCATGGCTGTAACTCAGGCGCCAGAGAAGAACACGAGCCCACCTGTGTCCCACAGGAAAAGCTGAAAAGTTTAGAACTTCAAGGAAAAGCAGCAAAAAAAACCCACAGAACAATATCTAGCTGAAGGAAAGCATACAAAACTCAAACATGGAACTGGGTTTGGTTAAGAAGAGGAGAAGTAAAAACAGGCCTGGTGAAGAAAAACACGAAGCACCTGTAAGGACCAGTAATGAAAAACCAAAAACACCTGTAAGGACCAGTAAGGGAAAACAAAAAACACCTGTAAAGACCAGTAAAGGAAAACAAGCACCCCCTCCTGGTGCTGTTGGCACTGCGACCAATGACAAACACCTCCCAGATTTTAGGGGAATTTTTCCCTTCTACAAAAAACTCCAACCCCATGAGGACGCTCGGTGAGAGGGCTGCAAATGCAACATTAGATCTGTGCCTTGTAGAAAGTAGGAAGACAATTGCAGCAATATTGAAACTGTGAGAAAAAGTGTCTCAAGCTGTCCTACAGATTATCTCCTGCTGCCTCAACTCACCAGGATTCTGAAAGTGGAATAATTTAAGTACAAATACACTGTCTACAGTCTTTAAAACCACTTCAGATGAACTCGGGAGGACTTGGAGAAAGTATTATTTATCATCATATAGTGATATAATGAGGCAAATTGCTGATGTCATCAATTCTTTTCTCTTTCAGTTACAAACAGTAGGGCTCTCAGATGCACAGCTTCAGTCAAAAGAAATTTAATATAGGCACCATGACACTATTTTAAGTTTATTTGATTCATTTCTTGCCAGATTCCATTTGCTGACACTTGGTTTTGTGTTTTTGGGTTTTTTTTTTCTGCAGGAAAATCATATTATCATACTAAAGAGGTAGCGATGGAAGCAGAATTTGGAGATAGTGATCTTTAAGATAATTGGAGTTGGGAAGCCAACCCTGAAGACAGTAAATCAACTACCTGCTCAATTTAACAATTACGTGTTAAAGCTGGCTCAAATCAGAACCCCTCCTGGGTGAGGGAAGCTTGTATGGAAGTGTCCCTTGTCCCTGAGTGGAAAGGATGATAACAAGGTAAGGCCAGAAGGGTCCCTTGGGTAATCAGGTTACTCCACTTGAACATCACGGTCTCCTGGATTATAAAATTACTGAGCTGTATCACAGATTAAAAGTCTAGCACAGAGTGCCTGAGTGGCTCACCATGTGTGTAGGAAGATGCTGGAGGTGCTGAGTCAGGCCTGAATTAATTTCCGTGTGCAGATTTATTTCTAATGCTTCCCTGGGAGCAGAGATTTTTCCCTCAGGGATCACCAGCCATACAGATATTGTTGGGACTTCTTCTTGCAGCAGAGGATGCTGTGCCCGTATTCAACTTATTTTCCGCGTTTGCAACGCTTCTTTAGGAGAAATCACCTCTTCCACTTAAATCAGCAGTTCCCTAGACTTCCCTGGATAAACCCAGCAGTGGACTAATCCTCAAATTTTGCTGTATGAGTACTCCAACCCAGTAACACCCACTCAGGGCTGGGATGAAGGCCCAGGTTGCAGATACGAGAACAGCAGAGGAGTGCTCCTTGTCGCTGCAGACTGGAACATGCTTTAACCCATCAAATTAGGGCTCCTTCGCGCTCAGAAAGACAAAAGTCAGCTTTCATTTCTCTCTTCCAGAACATATTAGAAATGTTAGTTGCTACATTTATCAGACCCTACCCCAGATGCATTTGGAGCTCATCAGTACAATCCAAAATATTCTGCTTGTGAAGACACCTAGCTACAGGTCAGCTTAACAATATAGAAGAAAAAAAGAAGAGGAAGGTTACTCTTAAGAGGCAGTGGAAACTAACTCTGGTGGTCTCCCTAGGTAGGGGAGAGGAAAGAAAATCCCTACGGTGGCAGAAAAGGCTACCCCAAACACTGCTGGAATAAATTTTATTAAGACAGTTATCAGGCAAGTGATAAAGAAATAAGCAAAAGCAACAAAGCTCAGACCAGATAGGGCCAAGAGCAGGGCAGGAGCAGCAGGAAAAGAAGTCAGCAATCAGCAAATAATTTGTTCACTCTTCCCTTAAATCTTCATATGAAGAGCCAACATGTCATAAGAGATCCATCAGTCACTGAGAGGCCTCTAATCAGAGTGGTAATTAAGACCAGCAAGAAGACCTCTGACCAAGTAAGAAACTCCTTCCCCACGCAACTGCCCACAGTAGGCCTCACCAGGGATTTTATACTCAGTTGGTGGCTCTGTTGGGGTACTTTGGGAACTCCCAATGGTTGATGTGGGACTGGGCAGCAAGGTGAGATATGATAGGTTAAATGGGAGATAAAATATCTACTGGGACAGAAGCCTTTTAGCCTGAAATTGTCAAACTCAATGAACGTTCTCATAGTTCCCCAATTATCATCTCCTGGAGTGTCATCCTCCTCCTGCTGCTTTCTTTTTTCTCTTTTGCTGTCATTACTTTGACTGATGTAGTCTGGATAGCTGCCTGCCCAGGCTAAATTCAAAGCAAATTGGAGTTTCCCGCTTGCTGGATGTAATTGCGTGTCTGTATAGTCAATTAGTGGGATTAAAGGAAAGTAAGAAAAACAGGCACACCCGTTTCAGGGAACCAACCCCAGAGAACTTCATACCTGCTGGATCCTCAAGTTGTTTTACTTGTGAAGAGCCCAGTGTAAGTCTGGAATCAGATTCAGTGTTATGCTAAGACTGATGTAGAGAAAATACAGTAAGCAAGCATTTACCAACTGGAGGTCAAGAGAAGAAGCTCAAGACCCTGGACATGATGGAGGTGAAGTTCTTGAGGGCTGCATATACTTTGCAGTGAGTGTAACGTTACCAAGGTCCCTTCTCTCTTGCCATATTGGTCTTGGCAATGCCAGAAACCTCTAAATGAGGGGAAAACCTACTGCTCCTTTTGTATCATCTCTTCTCTGGAAGTGAGGACACCCAGGTCTGTTTTTCCCTCTCAGTTGTAAGGGAAACTATTTCAGAATGTCTCTTCCATAGCTGCCAGGACACTTTCTTCTTCTTTCAGCCTATGTGGAGTCAAAGGCACCTTAAACTCACTTATTTTTGTGCTTTCATTGCTCACTGGAGCAATTGCCCATGCCGTGGGAGGGAGAGAAAAAAATCAGGCTGTCCCAGTAGGAATGTGATTAGAGCACTTTCCCTCCTTGTTTCTGTCATATTGTTGGTGATGATTAATGAAATGCCTCACTTGACATCAATAATTAGGAGAACTCTTTAATTACACAATAGGAAGAGTAACAACCAGTGGAGGAAGAGTGTGCTATGCTGCAGTCACAGAACTGAATGACCCAAGTGGTTTCAAGCAAGAAGTCCTGAGGATGGTATATATGTGATGTGCCCAAGCTCTGAACTGTCAAACTGTTGCACCACTTTTGAGTCTCTTAAATGTCTCCTGAAGATGTTTCATGGTAGGTACTAATTTCCCCTTCTGGCGCCTGTTTTCGGATTCTCCTCTCCATCTTTACTTTTCCTTTCTTTTTTTTTTTTTTCAATCCAGTAGTGCTTAAGTCTTATTCATAGAAAAATACTATTCACAACAAGCTTTAATAAAGATGGATAAAAATCAACTTTTGCATAGATGCTTGGCTTTTATTAGAGCTTGACCCTGTGACAGCACAGAAAAACCTTGCAGTCAAGCCCCTTCTGCTTTTCTTTCATCCACCTGCAGCCTACCATCTTGTCTTCTTCTTCTCTTCTGTGCAGCTCTGCAAAGGTTGTTGTTGACCCGTGGGACAGCAGCAGTTCTGCTTTGATTCTTTTCACATTCCACCTCTTGAGATAATTTTTAAGAGTCTTGAAGCCATTTTCTACGCTCAGAGATTCAATGCCCACTCATGTTGCATCGTTGACCCTTTTAAATGATGGTAAGGAGATGGCATTGGACCACAGGATGCTTAGACAAACTGAAGGACAACGGTACCTTGGAGATCACGCCTTGGTTGGGGCAGACTCTTGATGCCAATGGTTGTACACAAAAAAACCTCTCCAAACTCTTCTTTGCTTCCAAGACAATATAAGTAAAAGCAGAAACTGCTTTAGAGGTTCAGCTGTTTTTCCTAAAGTATTTCTGTATTTCAATGTACTTAGAAACTGTGTAAAAGACGCTCAGCTGGTGATATTCTCATAAGTTGCATCGTAATTAGTGCATCGACTCCCACCTCTTGAGAATCAGACCTAAAATGCACATACAATAGAAAAATTCTACAAAGCAAAATATGGCCACAATAACAGCCTTTCAGAAAATAAGCAAGCAACAAAGCTATTGTTTTCTCCCCAACTCTGCCACAACTAATTAAGCATATTTATCTGACTAAATAGTTTGGTGTATTGCTATAAAATGTTTCTGTGTCTCACTGGCCCTCGGTGGTAGTTTATTTTTAGTCTCTGTTTGCTGGTCTCTGTTATTTCTGTGCAAGAAGAGCAACATTTGCAAGTATGTTCATTTGAATTTATTTTTTTTAGTTTGGGGGCAGCCTGGATTATAGGGGTCTCTTTGCCCTGTTATGTGTCCATTTCCAGTATTTTTCTGATTGCTTAGAATAATGGATATTTATAAGCTTAACAGAGGAGTTTTGATCAGCTTGACATCTTTGTCTTTTGACGGTCCAACAAATTGCTTGCCAGTTTATAGGTAGTTTGCCTGAACAGCAGCCCAGCATTGCAGGAGCTGCTTGCTCATTATACTCGGGGGTTGTGTATAATAAGCAGTATATTGAAGTTTTCTCCACATGTTCATGTTTCCTGTTGCAAATCCAAAGAAACAGAAATACCTCAGGGAGCTGCTGACAGATCTGATTGTAAAAAAAGAACTGGGCAAACCATTTCCAAGAAAAAACCCCACAACTTAACAACCCAAAGCGCTGAATTTTGACAATTTGCCTATTAGTGATTTACTGGTGAGCTCTGAGTTTTATGTTTTTATTCAGTGAATGGTCTGTGGTTGGTCTCTGCCCATGGGCTGCTTATATAAAGTATTTGCTTTAATGGCACTGTGAGCTCTGGCTTTAGTCACTAAAGAATGCATCCTTCAGACAAAAAAGGACCAG
>JAOTQQ010000041.1:1862659-1888504 GCA_026546715.1 Gallinago undulata | reverse complement strand
CCTCAATGTCTTTTTTGTGGTAAGGGGCCCAAAACTGGACACAGTACTCAAGGTGGGGCCTCACCAGTGCCGAGTACTGGGGGACAACCACCTCCCAAGTTGTACTCACCATGCTATTCCTGATACAGGCCAGGATGTTGTTGGCCTTCTTGGCCACCTGGGAAGCTCCAGCCACTCTGCCCCCAGCCTGTAGCGCTGCATGGGGTTGTTGTGACCCAAGTGGGGGAATCATGGAATCATGGAATTGTCAGAGTTGGAAGGGACAGTCTTGGTAGTGTTCTTTAATTCTGGTCCTTAACTCTTAGCCCTGGCCAAGAGTATGCCCTAGGGGTTGGACAGGGAGGACTGATTACTTTACCACCTTCCCATCTGGCCCCTTGAATGTTTTATGGCAGTCCAAAGGCACTGCTGGATTGTGCTATGGAAGAGTGGCCTCAGGGTCCATGTTCATCACGCTGTGAACAGAGGAACACCCTCTGGCACAGCCCCGCTGGCCACAGGATGGTGCATCAGGTGGGATGTGGGAGAGCTGCTCTCTACCAGGTAAAAGCTCTTTCATCCCTTTCAGCTTCCACTTTCAGCACCTTTTATTTTTCCTGATGGCATGAAAACAGCCTTAAACTTAAGTGGGGGCCGAAGTGTTTACCAGAACTGGCTTGTATAAAAAAAAAAAAAAAAAAAGTAGAATGTGTCGTATTTAATATTCTAGTTTTCCATAAAATTTGCATAAGCATAGTGTGTGCCCTAAGGCTCCTTACCAAGGATTCTGTGCATTATCATCATACATATATTAACAGTGTGTTTGAACTCTGTAGCAAATTTTAATTTTTCTTAGTCAATATCAATGTTTCCATTGCATACACAGGGTGGAATGAGCTCACTGTTTTCATTATATTTTTCAATTAACTTTTCTTCCCCTCATCAATGTTGTTGTGGATTAATTCATTCTCTCCACTTTTCCTCAAGAAAAGAAACAAAAATCATTATCTGATATGAAATATTTCAGTGCCTTGGAAGAAAACTGGCTGTGAAAGGGAGAGCTCAGTCCAGGTAGTATTATGTTACCAGGCTTAATGGAAGCCAGATCTTGAGAAAACTGTAGAAATACCCTATATCTGGCCTTCTGGGGGCGATTTAAGAGGAAGGGTGATCCAAAGGAAGCAGACTGTGGGCTGGGAGCTTCATTCCCTCCTTAGGACAGTACAGGCTTTAGTCTTGTTGCTGTAGTATTTCAGAGGAAGGTTCATGTCTCCTGATCTATGGTCACAGGTCCATAAGCACAAGGAGATAAGAATCATGTAAATTATTGGAGGAGTGTAAGGGAAGCTATTTTACTGCTGTTGGTGTTGCCCAATCTCCCATTCTCTTACCCAAAGAAGCAAACTCCTTGGAACTCCCCTTAAGAACCAGGGATGGCTTTGGTGGTGCCCCTGAAAGTGCCTCAGGGCACCTGCACCCTGGGGCCTAATGATCCAGTTATTGATATCTGCGGCAGGAGGAAGAGATACTCCACCTCATACCAAAAGGGCTTCCCAGACAAGTCATTTTCCTTAGCTCCTTGTGGAGTAGAGTAACTTTTGTGGGGCTCACTCAAGAGCAAACTGGTTTGGACTCTAGATCCAAGATCACTTGTCACACAGGAGGACACCCTCTTCACATCTGCTGGCATGAATACACCCCTTGGAGAAAGCCCAATTATCTGGTCAGAGTTAGTTACCTCAGGTGGGATTGGGAAAGCTGGGTCTGGGCACTGAACAAGCACAAACCAGAAATCCCCCAACTGTTTAAAGCTCATCATTAACAAAGGCAGAATGAGGAAACACAGGACAGGTGTTCAGGGAGTTTCTGGGGTGGACAAGTAGGGAATAGAGAACCTTGACTCCCTCTATCCTTCTTTTCTTTTTGTAAATCCCAGTTGGTACATCCCCATCCTTCCATTTCTATTCCAGGATGTGCTTCAAACTGTGATTCCCTTTCCCTCCATCCCTTTGAACTGGCAAATTATTCCATGGAGTCAAAACCTGCTCATTTGGAAGGCATTTTTTTGGCCTTCGCAGGCAATTGTTTATTTAAGACAACCATCGCCAAGCCTGCACTATTGGAAATTGTGAGGAAAGCCTATTGGAACGTGAGGAAAAAGTTACTCTAGGATCTTCAGGGCTAAGGTCAGTACACATTGAACACCAGCTTTGAAGCACAGCATTTCCGCTCCTTATAGGTAATGCAGAACCTTCCCTTGAACATCTGTGTTCCTCCCTCCTCCTGCAGCCCTTTGAGACTTGGCTAGAAAGCAAATTGCAGCAAATCACTGTCCACTCCGCTATGTAAAACATGTTAATTTTTATGTACTGGCATGATACGAAGAGAAGCAATATTTCAATGTTTTTGTTTTTTTGTTTTATTTTTTTCAGACCAGGAGGTGGATGAAGATTTGTGATTTTCACTTATGGAACTGTCTTCCTGAGGAGGGTCTGCATCTTTCAAAGGAATTATTTGTTGTGCAACAACAGTGGACTATTTATGTAGAGCTTTCAGGAAAAAAGAAATCTGTAGATGAAATAACCTGCCGTTTAATTTATCCTTCACAGTTGTTTCATGTAAATGAAGAAATGCAAGTCTTTGTGAGCCATCAAAGCTGTGAAATAAATGCACGACGAGCTGCATAAAAGTGCTGAAACCCATTAGCACTCATTTTAGAATAATAATGTACTTCAAGTCTATTTGTTGAAATATAAATACAATTATGTGGAAAGAAATTAACGCACAGTATGAAGTTTCTTTAAGATCTCATAAAATTTTCTGCAGCACAAGATTAAATTAATGAAACCATGTTTTTAGAAGGCAAACAATTAGGATGTTGTATGAAAGTATAGATAAAATAAAAAACAGTTATAACATCACCAACTACAAGCGTCAAAGCAGATGAACGTGTAAAAACTGGTCTGAATGATGAAAGCACAGAGTCTGCCTTGTTCTGGCCTTCAGTAATGTTGCCAGCAGGCAGAAAGGCACATGGTTTTGGGGGCACAGTTGGAAGTGAAGATACTTCTGGCAAAGGAAAAGTTGCAGTCATTACAAGTTTGTCCAAGGTGCAGATCAGACAAAAAATTCCTGCTTCTCTCAGTCAACATTTAATATAAATTTGGCTCACGAGTGGGCAGTGGTTTCTCAGGTGTTAAAAATCATCCTTTTTGACCTTTCCTATTCCCATCCTCCCCTGGCCGCCCCATCACAGCTTCTCAGCGTGAAGATCTGAAAAAAGATCTTTAAGAGTAAATATATCAGTGTTTTGTCACCTGAGCTAATATTCAAGTGACAGAAAAAAAACAGGAAAAGAATGTAATTTGGTGACACAACTACTTGTGCTTCAGGTCTAGGAGCTCAGAACCTTACAGGAAGAAACAGAGTGTTCCTCATCTCTGAGAGTGTGACTAATGTTGCCTAAATGGGTAGGGATGCTTCCATATGTAAATATATACATGTGCTTTTGCCCTTGTGAGTTGGCATAGTTGGCGTAGGAACCTGGCAGCCTGGTTGGCATCTCAGGGGAAGAGAGCCAGGTGTTGACGTAAAGGCTGCCAAGCCCAGCTCTGAAGGGCTCCATGTGTTGGGAGGTGCAGCACCCAACGGACCTTCTGGAGGCTGCCCAAGAAGTCACAGCTGTGCACACCGAGAGCTCGGGGCCGGGTACGCGGCAGCATCGAGCCAGGCATCTGTAACTGTAGAAGAGCTTTGCAAATCGCTGAGGTACTCGGGAGATCTTTCAAGATGGCTTGTTTACGGGGCACGAACCCCCACACGCCGCCTGCTTGTTGTTGAGGAGGAGCCTTGAGTTTTCTTTCTTGGGGGCCACCGAGAGGCTGTTGAGAAAGCCAAAGGCACTTGGGCGGAGCGAGCCTGCGTAGAGCTCCCGTGGAGAAAGGTCTCATGCTGACACAAACACGTATCTGCCCTGGCTGTCATGAGCATGTGGGAACAGTATGACTTGCTCAGGGTTGTTCCCAGCAGCAGGTCTGAAAATGCTCTGCAAGGCCATCAGAATCACAGAGAATCACAGAATTGTAGGGGTTGGAAGGAACCTCTGGAGATCATCCAGTCCAACCCCCTGCCAGAACAGGTTGGACAGGAACGTGTCCAGGCAGGTTTGAAAGTCTCCAGAGAAGGAGACTCCACCACCTCTCTGTGCAGCCTCTTCCAGGGCTCTGCCACCCTCACAGGAAGGAAGTTCCTCTGCATGTTCAGATGGAATTTCCCATGTTCCAGCTTGTGCCCATTGCCCCTTGTCCTGTCACCGGGCACCGCTGAGAAGAGTCTGACCACATCCTCTTGCCACCCGCCCTTTAGATATTGATCAACACTGATGAGGTCCCCTCTCAGCCCTCTCTTCTCCAGGCTAAGTATCATTTCCAATACAACTGTGACACCCCCAGAGTCCCTACCAAAGAGCTCTACTAGTCAGCGTTTAGATGGACACGCACAGACACACAGAGAAAGCCTGGGCATTGCAGACCCAGCAAGATTTACCTCATTATCCTCCCTCCACAAAAGGGGTGCAAGTGTATTAAGTGACCTGTCTGCAGTTACACATGGTGTCTGTGACCAAGATGACCACTAGAAAGAAAATATTGCAGTGAAAAGAATTTAAATGGCACCCTTGTCATCAAAAGCAGGGTAATAAAGGCTCCTGGTATGAAGTAAAAATGTAGAGGGCACCTTGAGTGTCTTCTTGCTTCTGTACTCTGGATATTTTTGGCCTCCAAATCATAGAATTGTCTAGGTTGGAAGGGACATTTAAGATCATCTAGTCCAACCATCAACATAACTCTGGTTTAAAAAAAAATAAATCCCCCTACACCCCCCTAAAAACACAGCCAAACAAAAGAAAACCATACAAGAGAACCCCCCACATCACTAACCTATGTCTCTAATCTCTATGTCAACCTGTCTTTTGAAAACCTCCAGGGATGGTTCCTCAACCACTTCCCTGGGGAGCCCATTCCAAGGCTTAATAACCCTTTCAGTGTAAAAAATTTTCCTAATATCCAATCTGAACCTCCTCTGGGGCAATTTGAGGCCATTCTCTCTTGTCCTATTGCCTGTGATTTGGGAGAAGAGACCAACCCCCCCTCTCCGCACCCTTCTTTCAGGGAGTTGGAGAGAGTAATAGGGTCTCCCCTCAACCTCCTTTTCTCCAGGCTGAACAATCCCAGCTCTCCTCTTAGTCTTTCCTCATAAGTCTTACTCTCCAGACCCCTCACCATCTTCATTGTCCTTCTCTGGACTCACTCCAGCACCTTGATGTCTTTTTTATAGTAAAGGGCCCAAAACTGTACAAATATGTTGCTCCTACTGGTAGCTTCTTTAACAGAAAACCTTTGGTTTGTTTGTTAAATGGAAGATATCCTTCCTGGGCTGTGCTTGCCTAAAGGACAAGAGAAACTATTCCCGTGTGGCTTCCTCCGGCCAGATTTTGCAGCCTATGAAGGTGCTTCTGGGAGCAGCACGTTGGTCCTCCCCCTGGGGAAAGCCCTGTCTCCTGGAGAAGTGGCTGCAGCTGGTGCAGAGCCTCTGCCACAAGGTGCAGCTCATCTCTATTCTTCTGACATTTCCAGGACAGTGCATCGACATTTTCCCCCCGGGGCAAAGTGGCTTCTGACAAGAGTATTTGCTTAATCAGGCTGCCATGCTAGGACCTAATCTTACTTGAAACCCTTTTAATTCCGTTTTGTACATGCACCCTTAAGTCCTCCTGCCGGTTAATGGAGAGTGTTTGGATGCCCCTGGGCAATTTGTTAACGCTCTGTTAAGGCCAATTACATCAGACCATAAGTGTGGAGAAGGAGGGTGGTGGTTGCTCTAGCGTGGAGAGGGAGCATGGTGGGACACCAGTTTCTGACTACATCCGTGAAATGCAACAAGCTTCTCTTTGCTGAAGGGCAGTAGATGACGAATGCAGAGAACCCGGGTTGACTTTTAATTGCTCAGTCTGCTGAGACCGCCACGCGTGATGGGGAGGGTTGGGATTCACATGCAGGCACGCTGCAAATGGGGTGGGACGACACAATTGCTTAATCCCTTCGCATCAAATGACCTGGCAACCTGTGCTGTAATGAGTGATACTAATGAAGATGTAAGGGGAGTGCTGTGGCTCCCAGTAAATCCCCTTGAAATAATCATAGCTAAAGAAAGCTCCAGTAACAGCAAAATCCAGGAGTCTGAGATGCCAGCATGAGGAAAGGATATTCTGTGACTGATTCTGTCAGAAGGGCTTGCTCTTCTCAGATCCATCCAGAGTCACAACTCTCTGAAGGACCACAGAAGCCCCAAGATTGGCTGCCACCGAGCTGGCAGGCTGTCAGAATGTCTACCCGAAAACACTGGGCTGTCTGCAGAGTCTGTGAGCTGCTGAAGTCCAACAGGTTCTCTGACTTGAGAGGAAAATATGACCTGAGTCGACAGATACGTGGTGAGTGGCAGCCCCCGGGATTGAGAAGGAACACCATCAGGGCTGAGGAACTTCCTGGAGAGCTCTGTGCAAGGGAGGCTGCACTCACAATTCCCCGTGCTTTCCTTGGTTCCTTCAGCCACTCGTTATGTGCGAGAAAGACAGGAAACATATAAAATAGATGCAGCTTCAGACAAACAAGCAGAATCACAGACTTCGTTTCTGCCTCTGTTTACGACGCCAAAACTGGCAGACCGATGGGATTTGTACTAATGAGCTAATTGGGAAAATTTCCCTTGACTGTTCCATCAGAAGCTTGATGTGCTCTAATCAGCTACTCCTTGACAGCAGATCAGGGAAAATGGCGAGCTTTAGACTGCTGTAGTCTTCTTGGTTTTTGGCTCAGCTGCGGGTACCTACGGGAGTCTGGGATTTGGATTCAGAGCAGTGGAAAGAGGGGCTGATATTTCATCCTGAGCATTACTGCCTTGTTGTTTTTTTCAACAAGGATCCCCTTTTGCTTTCTTTTTTTTTTTTTTCTTTCTCTCATGGATGAATCATATTTTCCATATGGGTTATGATGGGAAACCATTCCTACCCAAATTTGTCTGGTTCTCCTCAAAACTGAAGCTAGCCTTAATTACCATGGTTACCTGCATCTCTGCACCCTGCCAGAGAGCACCAGTGAATGCAGACCAGGTGAGAATGGGGAAATTATTCTTGTTTCTCCTGCCTTATAAAAGTATCTCTGCTGATTTCTTCTTCCCACGTCTCATTTTTCCACTGACTGTTATTTCTGTTCATCCTGATGAACTCTCGGGTACTCCACTGGGCAGTACTAATATCAAATTCTCCGGGGACAGCCTGGCCAATAAACCAGAGATCCTGACCTACTCCCTTTCCTCTAGCAGCAGAATTGATTCAAAACACATTAATCATCCCAGTTCCTTTATTCAGAGAACAGCACAGGTAGCCAGAGGCTGCTGTGTAATCTGCGATCAGGCAGGGCAGCTTGAATCCAAAGGACATCACCAAATCACCACTCCCTTTCAATATCCTTAGAAATGACAAAACTTCAAAAGCTATTTTGGGCATTTGTGGTCAGCACGTCAGGAAACACAAGGTGCCTACTTACATTTTCATTATTCATTTAATGGGCTATAGACACCATGCTCAGCTGTGTGTTAAGCCCTTACTTACCAGCTACACCCCCAAGCACCTTAGCTGGATACACCTAAAATTTAGAAATTCTGGTTCTCAGGTCTGTCTTTGTTTTGCTCTAACATTAGTGATGGAAGAGCTGTAAACAGTGCACAATAGAAGGAGAATTGCTAACCATACCTGAATGTCAGGGCTTCTTTCTTTAAGAGCAGCCACATTTAGAAATGGTGGGGAAGTCTAGTTGATGAGAAATAGCATTCCTGTTGATAAATCCTACCTCCTAGAAGGGTGAAGACTGAGAAATTTCAGCCAGATTTTCCCTTATAAGAGATAAGGTAAAGGAAATATTTTCTGTGACTTGTTTTCTTATTTGTTGCTGTGGAGGAAAAAATCAGCACTTCTTGGCTATGGGAAATGACAACACTGTTCAATGGAGTATGGATCTGATAATCCAAAGCCTTCTAGAGGCTGAGCCAGGATTAAATTTAAGCAAACCAGATTTACTGCTCAGATGATTAGTAAATCTACAGCTCAGATCGGGAAGAAGAGATCATTAGCAACACCGTGCAAGGATAATTAGGCTGCTTCCAGACCCAAGGTGGACTCGTGTGGCAGAACTGATGTATCAACACTCTCACACAACTGCTTGAGTCCTTTTGGTAGAGCCAGGTCTCCTGTGAATCCACCTCTGGGCTTGTAACCCTGCTCTGGTCTGAGCAGAGTCAGTTCTTGCACACTTCAATTTGTGCAAATCAGTGCTTCTGGTTGGACAACAGTGCTGATGGAGCCAGGTCAGTGCTCTGCGCCCCTGTGAGGTCCCTTATTCAGTTCCTCTTACTGACTTATATATCGACCAACATGCTCTCACCACACTCTAAGAGCACTGTAGAGCTGTGGCGCCAACCTTTTTGAACCTGTTGACAACAATATGTCCAGGAAAAATTGAAGGATCTGAGGGACGTCATGTGTTGGGTGCCACAAGCCAAAAGGAGGCTCCGGTAGATCCTGGGCTTCATGAGCAGTGGAGACCCCAACAGCTTTATACACACATTTTTTTTCAGTGCAAACATGCTGGGACTTTTTTGGTAGACTTTTCAGAGAAAATCAAAACAAGCCAAAAAAATCACCAAAACACTGGGGGTCATCCTTCCGTGGGAACCAGTTCTATATTGCTTAATAAAAAAGCTAGACCATAACCAAAAAAAATGGTTCCTGAGCGCATTTCTGGTTGCCAAGAAATTATTACTGCAGATGCAGATGTCTGGTCATTCCTAAGAAAATAGATTGGACAAGGCTAAGCGCTCCAGGGGACCAGGAGGGATTTTGCTGAATGCCATCCAGCAGAACAAATACTGTCAAGCAAGTAAAATTTTCTGACATCAAAGAACAGGACATATTCATATCATTTTGTCCAAATAAATGAATTGGCAGGCTCTTTGTGAGAGCCCAAGTCGTGACAAGCGTCCTGCTCTGGGCACCATTCAGGCACCATGTTCAAGTTGATGGAATGGGGTGATGGGGCTGTGTTGGCCTGAAACCAGGTCCACCATCTGGCGTTAATACCTCTGGGTGGCTGGGCTGTGATACATCTGGTAGCGTCTTAGCAATAGGATGAGGGGTAATAATTTTAAACTGAAAGACAAGACATTTAGATGAGATCTCAGGAAGAAATTGTTCACTGTGAGGGTGGTGAGAGCCTGGCCCAGGTTGCCCAGAGAAGCTGTGGCTGCCCCATCCCTGGAGGGGTTCAAGGCCAGGTTGGAGGGGGCTTGGTGCAACCTGGTGTGGTGGGAGGTGTCCCTGCCCAGGGCAGGGGGTGGAACTGGATGATTTTTAAGGTCCCTTCCAACTCTAACCATCCCATGATTCTATGGTTGCTTCCTTGTGGACATCTTACTGGGTGGGTTACTGGCAATTGGGATGGAGCTGGGGCATTAAGGGTCCCCAGGTACCAACCACCGCTCCCCATCCATGTCTGCTAGTGGAGATGGACAAGAGTCACCATGAGGCCACCTACAAACGGATGCAGGAATCGGGTCTTCCCTCCAAGGGATGACCTTTGCCTCACTGTCTATTTAGCCAAAAAAAAGAGAGAGAGACAGACATCCGTGTTTGCTGAAGCAGTGCAAAGAAACTCTAAAGCAGTGAGGGCTCTAAGCTTCAATGTATAAATCAAACATGTTTCAGCTCACACGCCATTTACTGCAAATACAATGCTGGGAATTCAATATTTGCCTTCTGGAACATGAGGTGTTTCACAGGTCCCTTCTGTGGCATGATATTATTCTTGTCCACTGACCGAATGAGTCTAAGGCTGAAGTTTCCCCTGAAAATGCCGGTGATTACCAGAGCAATTTGAAACGATATTCATTTCACGCTCATTGTTGGAAAAGACATCTTTGCCTGTAAATGTGTTTGTTCGGTCAAGAACTGAAAGCAAACAGACAAAAGAGGGACAAGCAGTCAAGGCAATCTCAGGGGAAAAAAAAATGAATAGCTCTTCACAGAGAAACATTCACTTACACTAGACTTAAAGGCTCAACAATGGCAAAGGCGCCGTAAGAGGGAACATTCAGACAAGAAAAGGGATGAATAATTTGCAGTGCACCTGGTCCTCAGACCTCAGGAGCTGCTGGAGCATCCGCGGCTCAGAAATTGCACCAGTGACCAGGGTTCACGATAGTGTGGGGAGAAGAGAGCTTGAGTAGAGCACTCTGCAATTTACTATCGCTTTTTCTGCCAAGGAAAATAGAAATATTGGCCTCTCCTTTCCCTTTTTTTGGGGGGTTTGTTTTACAGGGAAAATTGGTTTTAAAAGATTTCTGAAAGCATCACATCTAGAAGTACCAAGGAAAATGAATTGTGCAGGAGCATATTTTTAAATTGGAGATGAAAATAAATTGGGTTTCATGGTCATGTGTAAAGATTGTAGATGTGAATTATACTTCATTGCTTTATTTTTAAAGCTCAGAGGGAAGTGAATTACTGTATTCTTCTTACAGTTTATTGAAAGCAGAGAGAACTAACAAATGTTTTTAAAAGCTTTTAAGGTTCCCTTTTCCTATTCTGTTGTGGAATATGGAGGGATTAAGGTGTGTTCTTTTTGGTGAGGAAGAATATAAAGAGAAACTGAGTCAGCTGGCTCACATTTCCTTGAATTGTGACTGTTGCACCCCAGGCCAGTGGAGAAGGGAAAACCTGGGGTCTCCAGATCCCACCTGGAACCACCTCCAGGCAAAGCAGCTCATGCAGCTCCGAGTGGTGTTGACCCACTTGTCTACAGGGAACTGCTGGAGAGGGTACAGCAGAGGCTACAAAGATGATGAGGGGCCTGGAGCATCTCTCTTAAGAGGAGAGGCTGAGGGACTTGGGCCTTTTTAGTCTGGAGAAGAGAAGGCTGAGGGGGGAATTGATCGACACCTATAAATACTTAAAGGGTGGGTGTCAGGAGGATGGGGCCAGGCTTTTTCAGTGGTGCCCAGGGACAGGACAAGAGGAAATAAGCACAAACTTGAACATAAGAAGTTCCATCTAAACATGGAGGAGGAACTTCTTTCCTGTGAGGGTGGCAGAGCACTGGAAGAGGCTGCCTAGAGGTGGAACCTCCTTCTCTGGAGACATTCAAACCCCTCCTGGACACGTTCCTGTGGGACCTGCTCTGGCAGGGGGTTGGACTAGATGATCTCCAGATCTCCTTTCCAACTCCATAGCAATCTGGGATTCTGTGATAGAGAAGAAATATCCAGAGTTAGAATGCAACCAAGGTTTCTCCAGAGATATTAGTTATCCAGGTTTAGGGATTTCAGCCAATCCCATACTATTGGAAATTAAGTGAAAATTTTGAGCTTTTTATTTAAAGTTGCCTACTTCCATATGATTAGTCCTACAGCAAACACATAAAGATGTGAGCAGCTGGGAGGTATCTGAGGGCAAGAGCCCTTGCAGACGTCAGAACACAGTGGTCTGCCATCATTTCTGTCATCCCCAGAGCTGAATTCCCAGTAGCAGGAACTCCCAGGCACAACTGGGACACATCATTCTCCCAGTAACAGCAATGGCAGACTTAAACCTGAGATGTCTTCTTCATTCAGAATACAACTTTTCAGAATTAATACCGTGTCTTACCCAAGTCGTTAAAATGATTGATTCTGTGAACACTCAGAAGATAGAAATACTTTCAGGATTAAAAATCATCTACATTTGTCAGTAGATATGCCTTTGTAATTCTCCTGAACTATAATAGACATGCAAAATAGGATAAGATTGTCTAAAAGGAACTGCAGTTTCATTCGTAAATCATCTAATTGTAGCGTACTGATGTGTGCTACCACATACCACTACCTAAAAACCAAGAACCGAACATAAAAATAATATTGGTGTGTGTGTTTCAAATCAAACACAGCTTAATATTTCATTTAAAGGTTAAGTTGTCTAATTTGCTATTATAAATCCATAATGTTCAACAGAACATTTAGAAAAGAAATTACTGGACTATCCATTTTTTTCCTGTTTTTTTAATGTCTTTTCTTTGTGTTCTTTTTTTTTCTTTTTAAATTATTTTTAACTGTATACTGGACATTAAAAAGGAATATATACTATTTATCTTATTCCAGATGTAGTTTGATAAGTACAAATTGTCACAAAAATAAAACAGAACAGGCTATCTACCACCTACAGAAATTATTTAAATTGGTTTTGCCTGCTTCGGTGGCATTGTTTCTATTGTTAGCAATACTCACCTGCAGATTACCTAAAATACTTGATCCCTCAAGCAAGACCTGATCTCCCTCAAAAGAATTCAGTAACCTTAAAATTATGATAAATTTTAGACACCACAATCCGGCATGGGGAGAATTAAGGATTTTGTCTTGATGTGTAACTGAAATGAAGTTCTTAGAGAATTTTTTTCTATTACTTCTCTAAACCTTGGTAGAACGAAACCCAGAGAAATAAGAAGCCTCTATTGTCAAAGCTCATCAGGGTAATTTTGTAAAAAATACCCAATATCTGGATTGTTCATACATGACGTTGTTTAAAGGGCTCATTTTCTTGAGCAAAAGAAAACATGTCTTTCTTGCAAAAAACTTATGGGTTAAAATCGGGGGATGACATGATCCCATTTTCTCATTCTCTCTAATTTACTTAATTGCTCACTCACAGTTGCATCTATATCCAACACATCTTTGCAGAGGCTGCCTCTTCCAAACAGCATCTGGAAGCTTCATTTCAAAAAGGAACACACCGATGGCAAAGATGTCTCCTGCCTTCCAAATACAGCTTCCTTGTTGTCTCATCTCTGATTTGACACGTCAAGAGGCAATATTCAGGCTCAGGACAGACAAAGGCTTATAATCCATTTCTACACCATCAAATTCAGGACGCAGATGGCTTTATATATCCTTAGACCAGGGAATAAAATTATTGGCTTGGTTTCCTTATTTCTCCAGTCTTGAATAGTTGGGGAAGAGTTATGTTTTAGACACAGGAGACCACAAAAACAAGACACTATTATTTATAGCTAATCCCTTTCCTATAAAATATATAACATATTGAGCAGGTCCAAATTTCTACAGGGTTTTTCTTTAGAATACCTGCTGAGCATTAACAACCTTGAGCTGGGATCAAAACTCACAACTTAGATCCTTTGCCCAAATTCTTTCTCTTTTGCTAAGCATTTCATGTCCTTGTCTATATAATGACTGTTACCAAAATGTCTCTGTTTATTCTGACTCATGAAGTAGTTGAGATCATACGTATTCAAGGTACTCGAAATCCAGCAAATAGTACATATCCTGCCCCCTCCTCAATCACTGAAGATAAGGTAGGGTGGGGTATCTCTAAGTTCACCCATTTTTTTCTCACGAAGATGGAAAATGGTGATATTGTCTAAAGGGATAACCCTGAAAAAAAATCGAGGCAAATTTCATCTGTATCTCTCCTTCTCATTGTTAGTCACCAGTTAGTTTATTTTAAGATGGGAGAGTTCTGATGAAGTGTTGCAATAGGAGGGAAATTACATACAAATGTTTAATTAGAACCTTCTTTCCACGCTAAATGACACTCATGAAAGATTTCGTAGGACTAATTGGTGTTGCTCCACTCCTTCTGCTAAAAAAAATATTGGGGGTGAGCTGACATGAGAGGGAAGTTCCCCTTTCAGCATGTCAGGTGGGTGGGTGGTGGGACGGTCAAGGAAGGGAGTTGAGAAGAGGAGAAGGAGCTGTGGAGGTGGAGGAGAAAAAAGTCGTGAGAAGTGGCCTGAAAGGCTGACAGGTTGGGGGTGCCACTGAAAATAATTTTTTCAGGGTGAATAGCTCTAGAAATTTTTGGGTTTTTCCCAAGCTGTGGGAAGACTCCTGGAAGAAGCTGTGAGACTCCTGGAAATAATTTCTTTTAATAAAGATTTATTCTTATGTATTTTTATTGATGTCAGCCAACCAAGGTTCAGTGGGTATCTGTTAATGCGAATTTAGTAAATAGCTTGTAGAGGGGAAAGATGATTTGCCTGAGGATTTTCAGAGGTTTGGCTGCATGGTAACAACAGTGAGAACGGATTATGAAATATCAAAATAGTAAGGCAGTGAAATGAAGCTTTTCCTCAACCCTTCCTGCACGCCATTTACAGGATGAAAATGTACAGGTTAAGTACCCAAAGCATCAAGGCACCTTAAAACCAGAGGCTAACTTTAACTCCATTATTAAATATTGAATATCCAACTGAATGTTCTTTGCAAACACACTTTTTATTCTGGCCATCACTTGCTAAATGTACTCAATACATTGAAAATGTTCTATCAGTGAGATAGGAAATATTTGACACGTAGTTCAGCATCAGACTGTAACTCCCAGGGCCAAAGCAAAAAGATATTAATTCTGGTAATATTCTGCAGAGTAACAAAAAATACAGGAATGCTAAAGGCCACAGCAGGTTTCAGCTCCAGCTTGGAGAATTCTCCATTGTGTAGTGCTACCCATGGGGTAATCTCCAGAGATGCTTCGGGAAGAAAGAAAAATATTGGCCAAGGTGGGCTAGAAAAGAAAGAGCTTTTGTCAGAATAATATCATCTCATGATAATTCAGATTCTATTTGAAATTCTTCCATTTTATCTAGATTATTCTGAGAAAATAAGGCTTTTTTTTTTCTTTACAATTTAACTTATTTTGCTTTAAATATCACCGTGACTGATTAGATTATGGTGTCTCGGCTGTGCATGGAAACAGTTTCCATAAGGTAGTATCATAGACATTACTACTTGATTCTGTTTGAACAATGAAAAGAGGATTAGGGGATGGCGACCTTTGCTGTTCCTTCTGATGGTCCTACACATCTCTCTTTCTCTCCATTTTTGTGCAGATAAAGCTGCCAATGTTAAATACAGCAAATAAACCAATATTTTGGCAAAATATCGTTTAACATGTGAATCACGGGTTTAAATCAAACCAGTCTCCAGGGTTATTTAGCTTTGCCATGCCTGGCAGCATTAAATGTCCCCAAGAGTCTCTCAAGGACGTGACACCAGCAGACATTGAAAGGGATGTATTTTAACTACCTTAACCCCTGAGACAGGGTGGCTGCAGGCTGCGATGGGAAATGATCCTTAGCACACTCTATCTTCCAATCACAAATTCATCAGGAAATACCCACAGGTTTGTTGGGATAAACCAGCTGCAATTGGCCGGATCCCCACCAGGGAGAACATATCAGTTATGAGCACAGTCAGCCTTAGTGCTCCTCACTCAGGCGGTTACTTCTCTCCCAGGTTTTTGGGAATGGACTGTTTCTAGTTCTTACAATGAGTTTTTCCCCTCAGTGTTTTCCAAAGGTGTTGGTTAGCACCCTCTCTGCTTATCCATCTGCCTTCAACTCCCTGAAAGGAAGGTGCAGCGAGGGGGGTCTGTCTCTTCTACCAAGGAACAGGCAGTAGAACAGGAGGAAATGACCTCAAGTCACACCAGAGGAGGTTTAGGATGGATATTAGGGGAAAATTCTTCATGGAAAGGGTTGTCAGGCCTTGGAAGAGGCTGCCTAAGGCAGTGGTGGAGTCCCCATCCCTGGAGGTATTTAAAAGTTGGGCAGATGTGGGGACATGGGTTAGTGGTAGGTTTGTCAGTGTTGGGTTGATGGTTGGACTCAATGATCTTAAAAGTCCCTTCCAACCGAGATGATTCCATGATCTGATGAAAACACATGCTTCATTCACTCCCTTGTCCAGCTTCTGTAGGACATGAATTTATGAAGTTAAGGCTCCCTGCCCACCTCCTGGGGCAGCCTTTCCTAATAATTTTTCCACGGAGCAGCACACTTGGTGTTTAAAATCGTAGCTGTTTTACAACACGCCTTTATTACCCTCCAGAAGCACTCAAAGCACTCTTGAATGGCTGCTTTTCTTTTTGACACTCTTCTTTGATCCTTCATAAAACATTTCATTGGACTTTTCCCCTTCCACTTATTTTCTTTTTCCCAGCAGCATCCATAGTGAAAATACTGGCTTTCAGTTGTCAGAGAAAGAAGGGAATATATAACATTTCTGGGAGTGCCCAGTGCTTGTGAGAATCTACAGCATGAACTCTCCCTTCAGCTTTTTATCACAGGCTTCAACTTCGTTTAAGCCTATCAGCGATTGACTTACTTTCCTAAATCTAAAAGAGCTTATTATAAGAGGAGCAAGACAATGCCAACAAAGCAGCCTTCTTTGCACCCAACAAAATCCTTATAGGGCTGACACATTCTATGGGAATCTGTTGTGGATGTGCTTTTTTTTTCCTCCAGAAAGAAGTCATTAAAGGACTCGTGTGGAAACGCATATCTCTTTATCATACTAATAATTCAAGACAAAGAGTGAACACTCATATCTTTTCCAGACATCTGAGAGAATAGTTCTAACTAATGTCAGAAAATTATGCACATTTTCAGCTTCTTTATTTTGCAAAGATCATTAACTGAAGAAAGTGCTATGTTTAAGCATTGCCTAAAACTCTGCAATTTACCATAGAGTAACTCTTTGGAAAGTGCAGATGGAAAACGTAACCATGGAAATCTGATATTTGACAGGTCTAGTAGTTAAGAGTATAAGAAGAAATTAATATTATAGAATGAACTTTTAAATGTGTCCAACAGTGCACAACAGTGCAGCAATTAAAGAGTGAATTTCCAAGCAGCTTGTTCAGGTACTTGGTATTTGGGATAATGTGATTTACCCTGGAAAGGAAATGTTCCTTCCATGACTATAGGATTGACTTAGACACCAAAGCTCTGGTGCAATGGACTGGCATTTCCCTTTCCAAGCAATGAGAAGGCTCTGAAGGGTAATTTGTGCTTCCAATAGATCTAATTTTCACGTTGGTCATTCTCAGACATGAGACCATCAGAAGGTCTAACAAAAAACATTACTTTTTCCTACCAACAGGGCATAATTTAAAAATTCTCATCTTTCCAAATATTGAAAGTATTTCAAAGCATAACCTTAGTATCTCTACAATCAACCCAGCACTTCTGACACTGCTCCTACTTGCTTTTCTGTAGCCTGCATCTGTTCTGGGATTCGTTCAGCTTCCATCAGTTGAGAGCATTCAAGCTTTGGTGTTGCAGTCTCCCCAGAATACCTAAGCGATTTCGGGGCTTTCATCCTTTTGACTATGATTTTTTGTAATGTTGTGCCTGTACTTCGTTTCAACTGGAGCGCTGAGTTGCAGTGATTGGATTTTGCCCTAATTGCCCCCAGTTAAAGCTTTGCCTTTCAATTTATTCTCCTACTCAGATGGTACTGCCAGCTATGTATTAGTAAACAAACACAGTTAAATTAAAAATTAGGCAATGGTCAGGAATTCCATGGGTATAATTTGGCTTTGCCCCTGCAGCATAGATAATTTTGACTGAAAATAATCTTGTCAGCTCTTTTCCGCAAATGGTGCAAATCACCAAAGATGTATTTACAGAATCTTCTGCTTATCCTTATATCTGACAAAAGGAAATTTAGAGCCCATCTGAGGAATTTCACCAAGCAGAGCCAATCTATGGTGTATGCAGCATTTCAGCTAACCAGTTGATACAGGTATACTATTTCTGACAAAAAATAGAACAGACTTTATAAAACCTTTTTACTAGTCTTTGAGTCATTAAACTCTTTCAATATAGCACAAACTAAAGTCCTGGAAAAAAAAAAACAGTAAAAAATTTCTGTAGCTTTTTTCATTCAGGATAAAGAACCTTTTGAAAAGCACAAAAAGTTGCAAATATGAATATCATGGTACAAAATATCCACCTTTTAATTTTTTTCATTCAAGTGCTGTAGTGCGATGACCACTAATTGGGATGAAAGTGGACATCTGGCATAGATATTTGTCTTTTCTTTTTTGTTGGAAGTTTCAATTAAAAATGAAAACCCAGCACGTACATAACTGATCTAAAAATGAGAGGATTTCAAGCCAAGAAGTAGCCAATTTCCTTCCTTTTCTAAAACAAAGGAAAGGTCATCTTGTTATATTTTCAGGATCTTGAAATATGTAAAACATTAATCCACTTTTCTTACACTTCAAGTTAAAATTAAAAACTTCAGGTATTAGACAGAAGGTCAAAATGCACTTTTATTAAAGAAAATTATACTTGTAAGGATGCTTTCAGCAAATGAAATAACCAACATTAAACAAAACTCCCGACGTTGGCTCCTGAATAATATAATCCTTCACTCAGTTTTAAATGATCTTTTCACTGGCAAGAGCTGAGATAAAAGCGTGACCTGAAAATGAAAGCATCAGGAGTGCAACTATTATAAACCTTAGTGCAGCATTTAGATTTTTTTTACATAGGTATGATGACTTGGAAATTTGCAGTTTAAAGGACAATTCAAAAGTAAATACTTTTATAATTAGAATGATTTTTTTTCTTCACCTTGACCATACAGAATCTACTTAAAAACAGTTTTAAAACCAAGAAAAAAATAGGAGAGAGAGACCCTAGCTGACACCAATAGTGTTTAAAAAGCCCGCAGCGTTTGTGAAGTGTGTACTCCTGGGTAATTGTTGGGGGAAAGTAAACCTTTCGCTGCAGTTTGGTATGTTACTTTATTGTAATTAAAATATTCCGTTGCCAGCCTCTCTAGCATGAATTTTCATTATAATACAAAAATCGTACTTGAAATTAATTACCGTATGTCTCGACTCATCAGAAACTGACTTTTTTGACACTGGGGATGTCAGTTCTGATGACAACAGCGTTGAAAGCAGGCATTATCCTTCCCAGGGTTTTCTCCCTTGCCACTCGGAAGCCGCTGCAGTGAAATGACCCGGACCACTGCCGAAACCAAGTGCCTTGTTTATTCCAAAATACCAGGAAAAAGCTCCTTGCCTCCCGTGACAGTGAAGACTCGTGGTAGTGGAGCTACCGGTTTTGCAAACACCAGCTCGTAGTAGTTCAACCAATGGTTTTTCTGGTGCTTTGTGTTTCCAGGTTTGGTGTAAATTCCTCCAAAAGTAGAGCCCAGGAATGGCCACCTGAGCTCTCCTAAAACTGCAGTCCTCAGCCAACTGCAGCACATACTTTCCGATGAAATTCGTCGGTGACTCACTGACAATAATGTGACCACACTTGGGTTTTGCAACTGGGCTGCCCGATGAATAATGTAGCTCCTTGAAAAACACAGAACCTTAATAAAACACAAGAAAAATAGACATTAAAATTGCAAAGCTCCTTACAAAATGCAGCCTTAATACGCATTCTTCAGCTTTCAGAGTGAGGAATGGACCTTCTTGGAAGTCTTAACGTGGCCTCGGGCACAGCGTGGGGAAGAAGTAACTGCAAAATGTCCATGCTGGCTACTCTGGGATCTAGTTCTGACTCTTGGGTTCTCCAGTATCTTTGGGCCTAATCATTTCATCTGCATTTCACCAGTGGCAGCTTCCAGTACTGTTGTCTCTGCAGCGTTGGACAATAATGTTAAGGCTCCTTAGACCGTCAGTAAGAACGTATTTTCATTGACTCATAGGTGTACTGATTGGAGAAGTCCTCTGCTGGTCCATCCTGCCTGAAGTGAGACTATCCCAACATCCAATGAAGTCAGTCACAAATTTGTCCACATTTGTCTTGAAAACCTTCAAGAATGGGGGTTGCACAACCCCTCCAGGCCCTTGTTAAGGGCTGCACTACCCTTGTAATGAAAACATTTTTAATATGGTTAAGTTTCCTCAAGATTATGGGTCCTGGTGTCCGAGCCATTTTGGCAGCCCTCTGCTGGCTGCTTTCCAATTTCTCAGCTTCTTAGAGCTGGGGTGCCCAGATTTGTGCTTCAGTCCCCATGAGGACAAACTCGTCCTATTTCTTGGGAGTCCATCACCTCTTGCTTCACAGGGTTACTTCAAAGCATCTGTTGGCAGGTTATTTCCCTTACACTAGAGTGAGGTTCAGGCCTGTATATTGTGAATAAAGAAACATCTAAATACAATTTTTTAGCTTTTATTTTTTACATTCCGTAGGTGTAGAGGGCATTTAGTTCCAGAAAAAGATATAGTCACTAAGTCCTAACAACTTGCGGTAAAATAACCGTTCAGTAGCTTTTGGTATTTGTATGGACACCTGAAGGGTGGCATTTTCTAAAGGTGCTTCTGACCAGAACATCCATTTATCTGCTGCAGCCCTTGTTCACAAAGCCAAGGCTGAGCCAAATGCATGTTGATTTTTAGCTAGAGTTTATTTAAGGGGAAGTGGGAGGAAAGAAATTAATTATTAGGTCACTGCTGAGTTGTTTTTTGGTTTTGGCTTTGTGCTGGTGATTTTCCTCTCAAATGACCTTTTGAATTATTTTATTAATGGAAATGTGGGCAGACGGACTTGAAAACGTAACTCTTCCCTGACTCAAATGAGAATCTGAAGTAATTAAATATTTTATGGCTTCCTTAAAGCTTTATTCTGCTCTCTTTCAACCACCGTCAACCAGCTCTCTCTCTCAGTGGCTGACCTGTCCATTTCATCTGTCTGGAGACTGCCCAGTGCTGCCGTTTCACAGTCCCCTACACCCTTGTACAGGTCCCTGTGGAGGGACTCTTGATCAGGGAGGGGAGCCATAGGAGGAGGGGGAAACGGTTTTACGCTGAAAGTGGGGAGATTGAGATGAGATCTCAGGACAAAATTGTTTTCTGTGAGAGTGGTGAGAGCCTGGCCCAGGTTGCCCAGAGAAGCTGTGGCTGCCCCATCCCTGGGGAGGGTTCAAGGCCAGGTTGAACAGGCCTTTGAGCAACCTGGTCTGGTGGGAGGTGTCTGAAGATCATGTGCCCAGGGCAGGGGGATGGGACTGGATGGTCCTTTCCAACCTAAACTGTTCTATGATTAAGGGCAGTTCTAAACCAGATGCGCCTTGATCCCCGAACTCAAGGGGAGGAGGAATGGAAAGACAGGACAGCAATTACTATTGGGTGACTTGGAGGTTTCCTTCCTTACTGTATGTGTGTGAGGCGCATGTGTATCGATGAGGCAGAGGGAAGAGAAGCAGTATCTGACCCTTTGTGCACATTTCTATCCGATACTGAACATGACCAAATTCTGAAAACTCAAAACATGACAAAATGAAAATGCTGTCTATCCTTAACCAGTGTGTTAGATCATGCTTGAGGTTGTGGAGGAGGAAACTTCAAGCCACAAGATGACCTACAACAGTCAGATTGCTGCGTAACACCCATATTGGTCCATGGTTGCACACAAAAGAAGTAGATGAAGTACCAGCAGATGGCACTTGGGAATATGCAGCAGTGTCTATTACGTGGGGTCAATGTCATTTCTTTCACAGCGTGTTTTGAACTGGTGCCTTTGCTCTGCACGGCACGGGAGGAATCACTGCTCTGCTGCTGGCCTGCCAGGGTGGCAAATAAGGGACCAAACCTGGCTCTTTCTGCTGCTTCAGGAAATACCCTCCTTCCTTGCTGCCCCATCATTAAATCTCATCCTAATTGCACGTTGCAGTCTCTTCCCTTGTGTCTTCCACCTCCCACAGTCTCATGTTAGCCTCCAACACGGGGGCAGGCAAGGAGCTCGTGTCCTGGCCATGCTGTCTGTGTGGCACAGGTGGTGCTTCAAACCATCACCCGTGGGTAGAAGCTCACCCAGGGTGCCCCTGGGTGGTGGGGTTCTGGGGGTTGCTGACTATAGACCCTTCCTCACACACAGCCCCTTGCTTTGCACCCGAGCTCAGAAACGTTTAGACTTCTATCCTGGCGCAGACAGAGCAGGACACATCCACACAGGGGTGCTGCTCACCTTCTGGACCCTCTGGGCTAATGTTAAATCTACTATTTTCTGATTTTTAATTCTTCTGGCTGCCCAGGGAGTTTGGCACATAAAGTCCATGATAAAGATTCATCTCACTCTCCTCTTTTTCTTACCTTAATGTTACTGTTTCAGGGATTTTCCTAAGGTTCTTAAACCCGAGGCATGCACATAATTCCTTCTGCGTCCGCCTCTGATGTCTGAAAAATTGAAACGGCTCATTTCATTTAGTCAAAATGATAGAGAACCCCAGCAGACGATGGTCTGTCGAGAGTCTCTGACAGAGAACAATAAGGTGCAACAGAGGGGTTCTCTCTGCAAGATCTTCTCCGAGCCTAAACATTGTACAGTGAAGAAATAGAAAAGATCGCTTCTTTCTCTACATCATCCTCAAGGTGATGCAGTTTTCCAGAATATTTCTCAAAGAGCCCAAAACGGTGATTGCATTTGTGGGTGAAACTCTTCCAAGTCAAACAGAGACGAGGTGAAATGTGCTTCAGAGAAATTATGGAGTCGTTCGTTTTTTAAAGACTGTACTCGTGACGAGCCAAGCCCTCAGCTGACAGAACTGGAGCTGGCTTAAGCAGAACCGTGCTGATTTCTGACTGCTGGAGTTGTTTTGTTATATGGTATATATAGGTATTCATCATTGCATCTGATTGTGTTTTCAAGGAGCAGTAAATTGCATATGTTAAAATAAATTACAGCGGTAACGATAATGTCAATAGCAATAAAAAATAATAACAGCAATAATATTAATAGTAATGATAGAGGAGGAGGAGGAGGAGTAGTAGAAGTAGTAGTAGTAGTAATAATAATAATAATAATAATAATAATAATAATAATAATAATAATAATAATAATAATAATAGGAAGCATTGGCTGGGTCCATTCTTGACTTCCCCCTCCCAAAAAGAGAGTTTTAAAATAAACATAATTCGCCTTCCAGATCTCTTAGGAAAGGACACATGGGTTTCTAAGTCCTGCTGTGAACAGACAGGTTTGTAACCCCAAGAAGGTGCTGTGATAGGCATGGTCTGTGGTGGGCTGACCCTGAGAAAGCCACTTGGTTCAACCGGATGGGTCACAGAAGACCTCTTTGCAATGTATGACATTATTTGTTATAGAGACTTTTGTACAAAGATCCAGGTCTCTATCTCTGAGGCTTTAGAGCTTTCTCTGCCGTAACCTCAGGCCCCTGCTCCATTCTTCTTCGCTTGCCATGCAAAGCACCTCTCCTCAGCATTCATTGCTCTTCCCTCCTGTCTTTCCTGCTGAGTTCAACCCCATTATTTTTGTCCCTTCTGCTATGCCTTTTTCTGTCATCTCTGCCCCCTTCTCTCTCTGTTTCTCTGGTCTTTCATCATGATCTCGGCAGGTAGTGCCTCTCCTGTTGACTTCAATGGGCAGTAGACGCGCCCTTCCTCCTACAAAGCCTCTTCTTCTGGTAGGGCCACAATTACAGCTTTTTGCAGCGCTGCCACTTATGCAAAGGACAACCCGGTATTTCAGATGACCCATTTTTATGAATAAACATTAAACCCAGAAAATAAAGATTGAATCAAAACTGTCTTGTTGCACCAGTGGTAGGAAAAACCTGGTATGCTGAGTTATCTGTTAATACTGCATAATTGTGATCCTCTTCCATTAAAAGTCATTGATTAAACGCCTAATTAAGAGCTGCCCAAATGTATATCTGGTGTTTAAAGATAGTGGAGGGTTGGGATTTTGATGAACTCATTAATACAGGTCTTATTTGTGAACAGTTACAATGGTTTTGCTGATCAAAACCAGGTTTACTCTCTCGCTTTGCTGCATAGTTTCCTGGGGGAAAAAAAGATCAAAATTATCTTTTCTTTTGTATGCCTTTTCATATTTCAAGTGGCATGGACGGATACCTAATTTGCTTTCACTATCACACGTTCTCTTTTGACATCAGAGGACACATTTTCTGAGCTTCACAGAAGTTTTGCCCGCTCAACTACCATTAAAGTCAATTGGATCATGTGGCTAAAGCCAGGTGTTAACAATTGGGAAACGCACTCCAGGGTTAAACTGCTGAACTCGAGCTATCAGATTGAAAGAGTTATCCATCTTCCAAAACACGACCTGCATCGCCGCGGTGTGGTGCCCCCCATTCATCACCTCCAGACAATTATACCTGCATTCAGCCCTGGTGCAAATGAAATTGCTTCATCATTTGAATCATGCAGCTTAAGCCAGAGATGGATCTGTCCCACACGGAGCTGCTGAGTTTTCGGTGCAAAAAGGGGCCCAGGGATGAGTTGATCGGTGCTGGTTTGAGAAAATCACAGGAAAGAGAGGGAAAAGAAGGTATTAAAAAAAAAAAAAACAAAACTTAAGAGACTCCCATTTCAAAACTGGATGTGACTGTTGCTCAGTGAGATGCAAACGTTGCACGCAGCTTGGCCGAAGGATGAGCAGGGTTTGTGACCCTTCCCCACACCGAAGCCTTCAGACCATCCTCTTCATCACGGTGTCTGCTGGCATGGAGAGCTTCAGGGCTGAAGCTTTTCCCAAAGCCACCACTGATGCCTGTGACACGGAGAGAAGTGACCAGCTGGTCACTTCTGCCCTCTGGGCTAGGCATCCGATAACTTTTAAAGACTCAGGATGAACTTCAGTGAAAGTGAAGGTGAGCAAGAAAAACTCACTCAAAAATACGTCTTTGAAGGAGCTGGTGTGTGAGATAGTGAGACGTTTTTCTTCTTGGCTTTTTGTGACTGAAGAAATGATCGTGGCAATACGCTGTATTTTTATAGAGTTCACTTAATTGCACAGCGACAGCAGAATGGTATTGGCTAATTATTTCCTGAAAGCTCCCACCTGAATGATATCCACACCGGCATCCCAGAGAAGAAGCCACAGGCAGATTGCGTCTCACTCTTCTGAAATGAGAGAGGCAGAACTAATCAAGAAATAATCTGTGGTAGGCCACAGTAACCAATTAACTAACTCCTAGCAGTTGGTAAAATAACCCTTGCGAGAGAAAGAAGGTAATGAGGCTCTCATGTCAACTTTATGGTGTGATCCCCTGGTATCTGAGAATATAAAACAGTTTTATTCTCATTTTCTGTATATTTTCCAGTCCATTTCCTACCATAAAATCAAATAATGTGCCAATAAATACAGTATTTAAAATTTCATCACTTAATATGCTAACATTGAAGCTGGAGATGCCATGGGCAAGCCAAAGAGTAATGCACTGACATACCTGGAAGGAATCAAATTCTTTTACTACTCACAGGGATAATTGCTCAGGTGGGGACAAGGAGCATTGGCCCTGCCTTGAGCTGTGCTCTTCCACTCCGTTGTCTTCACATGCAATGTCTTATTTTTGGTTTAGCTTGAGCGTCTCTAAAGGCAAAATCATTCTTTAGTAACTTCTATAATAATACTTCTCCTTGACGATGGCAACACAATGCTACAAATATCAGTAATGACACAGACACTCCTCCCTTGGGAACGTCCCCGGTGATAGGGAAGATGGAAGCAGACTTGGCTAGTAAGGATCTCCATATCAAAAACTCTGGAATATCTAATATGAAATTCAATGTCTTTTCAAGGCATTTTTCACTGTTTTCCATGGACTTAGTTGAAATCTCATTGCTCAGTTTCAATGACAAGGGCAGGATTTCTTCCAGCACTAAGTTGTCCACCAAAGGCCCCGTGAAATATTGGGGTTTGAAAATGACTGTCGACGGCATATGATTTCAAGACAAACAACACTTTTATGATTTCCACGAAAACAGTGAGGAGGGCTTTACGTGTGGATCTGGACTGATTGCTGTATGTTAATAGATCATCATAATTGAATCAGCATAGAATATTTCGGGTTGGAAGGGACCTTAAAGATCATCCAGTTCCAACCCCCTGCCCTGGGCAGGGACAGCTCCCACCACACCAGGTTGCTCCAAGCCCCCTCCAACCTGGCCTTGAACCCCTCCAGGGATGGGGCAGCCACAGC
>JAOTQQ010000041.1:1837434-1862559 GCA_026546715.1 Gallinago undulata | reverse complement strand
GAACCCCTCCAGGGATGGGGCAGCCACAGCTTCTCTGGGCAACCTGGGCCAGGCTCTCACCACCCTCACAGTCAAGAGTTTCTTCCTGAAATTTCATCTCAATCTCCCCACTTTCAGTGTAAAACTGTTCCCCCTCATCCCATGGCTCCCCTCCCTGATCAAGAGTCTCTCCCCATCTCTCCGATAGCTCCCTTTAGGTATTGGATGAGCACTACAGGGATGCGACGATGCACGCTGTGCTCCAGCAGAAGACTATATACCTGTTGCAGAAAGTAGGTAGAAGTGGTGGCTGAAAATGTTGAAGATATATTAAAAGACGGGCAATAGAAGCGAGAGTGGGAGGCAGATTTCCTGATTCACAGCCTGCTGCTCTGCCTGCCATACCTTATTTCTGCAAAGGAGCCCCCGGGTGGAGAAAGGGGCTGCGTTCCCACCGGAGGGCACAGAGGAGATGTGGGATCAACACCTGGCTGGGCTAATTTACTTGAATCCAGCTGCATGCAAAAAAAATAAAAAATAAAAAAAAACCAAACAAAAAAAATATTGCTTTTCAGCATAAAACGGCATATGCAGTGTAGCAACCTTTTGTGAATCAGCTGAACTGCTCTGCTGTTACCTGCTGGACTGTAAATGCATAGCAGGAGGGCTGAAAAGCCTCAAAATCGACTCCTCTAAGTAACGACCTGTTTGGCACCAGACTGAAATGAATGACGGGTCCCCTCCACACACCCTGGGATATGTTTAATTCAGGATTCAGGGATCAGAGCAGCCTTTTCCAGCTGCTGACAGGGAAAAGGAGGGAAAGGAAGAGATTGGCTTGATCTTGTACAGGTTACAAATCCCCCAAACACCAGATTAATTAATTTAGAGGCTTTGATAATGTGGCTTAATCCTGTTCACCGTTAGTTCTACATCTGTTTTTTTATTACTAAACAAGAAAATGACAAAAAAAGCTTTTGGACCCCTCCGTAATTGCTTTCTCAAAAAGAAAATATACAAATTTGTAGTCAAAATGATTTCAGATTTCTCAACTGCAAGGTACAGATGGTCACAGTGGAAGATGTAGCTTCACATCGTTACAACAGAAGATCAATAGATGATTAGAATGCTGGTTTAATTTCAAAGCTATTGTCTCAATTTCCTTTGTGTCAGAAAGCTTCTCACACGTGAAGGTAAGCCTTAGCTGGAGGGTGTGTGCGGAGTCTGACGTGCAGAATGACATGTTGATTATAGAGAAGATAATTAGAAGAGCGTTTAATGAATCTCGAGAGCCAGAGCTCCAACGCCTTGGATCGCAGGTTTTATCACCCGTGGCCTTGTGATGAAGGCGTTTTACCACAACTGCCTGTTTTCCTGGTGGTTCAATCCAATTATGTTGTAGAAGCACGTAAGAAATATGTCAAAACTATTTGCCTGACTGCACTGCAACAAGCTCTGCACCGGGACAGGTTTTTTTTTTTTCCTTGCATCTCCATTCTGGGCAAGGTTTAGATAACTCAAGGAAAACGTCCCAGCTCTGAGCACGTGTTGAGATCAACCATCTGCGGGGTTTGAAGGCATAACGTCTTACAAATCCAAACAGTAAATATGCCATAGAAAGGAATGATAATAAAATGGGTTAATTGAATTCTGTATCAACTTCTCAATAGCAAATTGATTCAAAAGGCAGATGTTATATGACACAAGTTATGGAATTTGGCACAGGACAAGAGTCTCCTATTTATAAAGAAAAATTAATATAATCAAGGTCAGGTCTAATTTGATCTGCAGCTATTATTTTAAATGATGTGGAGGATTAGTATGTATCGCTAACATGCAGCCTAGAATCAATGGATTTCAATTTATTTATTGCATTTTCCCATTATAGTGAAGACATCTGCTTTAACTGGGTGGGAGACAAATGCTGGAGGTCTTCTCTGTATGACAATCTGCATGGTATAATGTAATTTTGTTGGCAAATAAAGTAATGTGCCTCAATTTCTGAGCCTTACTGCCCTAAGAGACTATTCATGGACCTCGTCCTGTCAATAACAAAAGCAGCTCTCGGGATGTTGTCCTTCTCTAAAGACAAAGAAGAAAGGGTTGGAAAGGGGAGTCTGGGTGAAATAAAACAAGCATTTGCATCAAAATACCTGGGAACAACTTTTCTCTAAATCGGAGTTAACCCCTGGAGGCTCGGTTGGGTGGTTTGTGTTGCACCACAAAAATGACAGCTCTTGTCTTCCAGCACAAAGTTCTAGAGAAGGAGAAGAGGGTGTGTTTATTTGTGTAAACAAACAAAAGAAAATTTAAACCAGATTTTAAGGTCAATATATATCACATACACAATCATTTAATCTTGTTCTTACCTTAAATGCTCTCTGGAGGGGTGCATTTCATTCACTGTCAGGTCAGGACAGGTGACACCAAGGATGGAGTCACTGCTTCTCTGGGATCTGTAGCACTGCTTAAGAGGGTGTAAAGGGATTTTTTGGTCCATGATTTAACCAGAGGAATGGCCATATCTTTTCCAGCCTGTGAATGAACATTGACACAAACTTTCAAAACATTTCTAACCCATTTAGAGACTGATAAATTTAAAACTTCCAGTAGAAAAGTTCAATTTGAGGCTATTATCTTACAGCCTCAGGAAGTAAGAGAGATATATTTATTGCCTTCTTCAATGGCAACATTTGAGGAGTTAAAGAGCAATTATGAAGCAAGCAATATTGTGTGGTCACTTGCAATACCATAGAAGTGGGTTTGATGACCCCTGAGGTCCCTTTTATTCCTCTGCTCCTAATCTAACGGTGAATGCAATCTTTTTTCTTTTTTTTTTTTCTCTTTTTCAATTCAGAATTGTTTTTCTTGAACAACCTTGTGAAGACAATGAAGGCAGAGAAGGTCTGGTTGCCACCCACATGGCAAGCGTGGACATCCAGACATGTCACTGAAAGCCTCCACTCCCATGCAGAGGCTTCAGACATCTTGCTGTGACTTTGCAAAAACTCCCCACGAAAAGAAACCTACCCACCTGACCATCTAACCAGTGCATGGGATTTTGGAGGTTGTCTTTCTTCCCCGAGGTGTCACTTTGGTGTCTCTGACTACTAGCCCTTCACAGAGATTAGGCTCACTGTGCACAGCTCAAGGACCATTCTGCAGACAAGGCTCCAGGGAGACCTTATAGCGGCCTTCCAGTCCTAAAGGGACTCCAGGAAAGCTGGGGAGGGACTCTTGATCAGGGAGGGGAGACATGGGACAAGGAGGAACAGTTTTACACTGAAAGTGGGGAGATTTAGATGAGATATTAGGAAGGAATTTTTCACTACAAGGGTGGTGAGACCCAGGCCCAGTTTACCCAGAGAAGCTGTGTCTGCCCCATCCCTGGAGGGGTTCAAGACCAGGCTGGAGGAGGCTTGGAGCAACCTGGTGTGGTGGGAGGTGTCCCTGCCCAGGGCAGGGGGTTGGAACTGGATGATCCTTAAGGTCCCTTCCACCTCTAGCCATTCTATGATTCTATGTTCTTCAGCTCTCTAGAAAAGTTACTCAATTTAAGTCTCTGCACCAAGGAAGGACATTTCAGACCCTTTAATGTGCTGCTGTCCCTAAAGGGGGGAATTTGTTAGTGTGGTCTACAGCTTTCCCCACAGGAGAAGGTGTTGGGAGACTCTGGTTCCATTTTTTTACCCAGTGTGGGACCAGGCACGGAAACCTGCCCCTTCCAGCAGCTCCCAGCAAACACCCACTACAGCTGGCTCTCGTCTTTGAAGCACAAGGATCTTACAGAGATTAAAAAAGCACAGCTGGGAGGGCCTGAAACTGCTGGATGAGAGGATGTATCACTGAAGCTGTATGTCACAGGAGAGGGATTTTTGCTCTCGCTTGTACCGGAGACGTGCATATGCTTTTATCTTTAGCAATGGGGATAGAGAATATTCAGTCTCTTTAAAGGGAAAAATAAAAATTGATAAACTGCCCTGTGATTTACAACTGAATGAAATCACTGGTGTATAATTTTCGCCGTTTGTGCATAAGTACTGTCAGGAAGGGAGAAATTGGCTGCACCACTATCATTAAAATCTTATGTAATGAATAAGATGAGGCATCAGGAAATGGTATGATATACTTTATTTATTATGTACTTAGATGAATGGATATCTTGGTCTAACTACAGAAATCTGGAGTGGGATTCAGTCACTGGGAAATCTTATTCTTCCAGACTTTGCCAGTCCATTTGGACTTGGGCTACTACTTTTTTTACAAGACAAGAAGAAAGCTGTACAAGCTGCCCTCCTCTTCAACAGAACATCTTCCTCTGTAGGGTTTCAGGAACAGACACTGAAGCTCCGTTTCAAAATTTGCCCTCACCTAAACTGTCTGAAATTCAGTCCCAGACCGTGGTTTTCCACTAACCAGAAGAAAAACCATTCTTAAGTAACGTGTAAAGGGCTAATGAAACACCTTAAAATGCTAAATGGCAGGTGACAATTATTTCTTACAAAAGGACTCATATGGAAAATGCTGAGAAACCAGAGCTGGAGTTGAATCGAAGGGAATGAAAACATTTGCTTATGAGCAGGAAACACGCAAGGAACCTGGAGGGAATAAGGACTATTGTTGCAAGAAATCATGTTGAAATGAGGGGATTAGAGTTTTTGAGGATCTTTTTCCCTCTGGGCAGCTGTCAGAACCCATTTTTCCTTGCTGCTGGCATCATTCAGGAACATAGGGCTTCACAAACATCCTTCAAGGTCTGAAGTATTTGGCACTGCTGGAAAGCATTTTGAATGGGTTGTGTTGCTTACCTTTGACATCAGTAATGCATTCACTATTATAAACCACACAAATCATCAACAAAAGCTTGTCTGTCTAGAGGTCAAAGCTTTCATCTTGCTAGTATGAGTATATTTTTATACTTACCTATGAATAAGAACGTTCATTGTTGAGCTACTTGAAATGCTCGCCAAACAACGGCAGGCAGTAAATTAAAACTGATATATGAAACCTCACAGGTTGTGGTTCATCTCCCATAACTTTGGCTGAAAAAAAGACCTTTCCCCAGTTAATCATCTGGCCTCATTTGATAACGAGCAAGAGAGTCAGGGACCTCTGGAGACAGAGTTATCCATCTTTTAGATGGTGATCTCGGAACAGCACAAATTGGTCCAGGACAAAGCCCCTCTCCCTTTAGTCCCTAAAGAAGACAGATGCAGATATGACACAACTCGCATGCACACAGGTGTCCCAAAATTTCAGTGATGATTTTTAAAGCTTCATCTTAAAGCTGGGGAAAAAAATCCTGGCTCAGGCCCCTTGGGACAGTCTTCATCTGTTCATATCAAAGTGTGTCCTCATAAAATCATGGAACGTTTTTCTCCATCCCACCCACAGGATGGACCATTCTCCACCATTTGAGCAGATACTCTGTATTTTGCTTTCTCTTGTTTTGCAGTGTGTCAGCCAGGCTCAATTTGCTCCATACACGTCAAACCTTGCTCTGAAGACAGAATTATTAATTTCCTGTAGGCTTTCTTTTATTTTGCCTTTTTTTTTTTTTTTTTCTGATGTGTCTTGCTACAGTGGCTGAATGGTTCACAAATTCAGTCTGGATATTTTCTTGCCACCTCAGTGAGATAAGAGGCAATTATTAACCCGTGTTTTCAGAGAGGGAAGTGAGGCACAATGAGATTACGTCTACAGTTATTCACTGGTTTCAGATACCCAGGCCAGGACACCTTGGAGCTGATATTTCAGGGTGTTTAGGTGAATTTAGCACTTTTTATTCAAAGCGCAATTCCCTCTGACTTCAGCTGCAGCTGTGAACACTCGGCAATATTTGCAAACCAATCGCCAGGGTCTCACTCTGGTACCTGGAAAATGAGGTCTGCATAAAAAGTGACCCCCTGCAGAAGGTGTGGGAGCAGGGTTAATTTGATGAAAAAGCATAGTCTCCCAATTGCGGAGCCTAATTTTAGGTACCTGGTGTGAGAAGAGAAAGCTAAACCGGAAAACTAGGAACCTACATCTTCTCTTAAATACCTCAAATCTCAGCAGCCCTTATTCACAGTGCAGCCAAGAGGAAAAAAACAACAACAGAGATCGAGACTTACCTCCTGGATCCCCCCTCTCTTCAGATTTACTCATGAATTCATCAATTTGCATCTATCTGTGCTCCTGATTTGCTGTGTTCTGCCAAATTTGTGCCCTGAGACCACGTGCCAGGCTGTCCAGGAGAGAAGGAGGCAGCCTGGCGTGGAGGGAAAGCCTTCACCAGGACACACCAGAGATGCGTTGGAGACTTTTGGCAGCCTGAAGGGATTTAAATGCACACTCCTGAACTCCGTTTAGCTTTAACAACCAGGCTTATCAACAGCTAGATTTAGACAAATCCAAAAACCAGTTAAATACAAATTCTTTAACTGGATTCATCCTTTCAACAGCCTCACAGAATTATTAAAGTTACAGAAAACGCTGTATATTGGCAGAATAGCTGTTCAGAATCCTTTATTAGGAATCACGGATTACATTTTATAACAAAAGCTAAATCCTATGCTGTTCCTTTATTTACAGCTGAACTTTCTGGCTTTGGAAACAAGATAAAGCACGGATGTCAAGGATCTCTTATCCAAAAAGCATTACCTTTTCTCTGTGAACATGATATTTTAATCCATAAACTACATAATGCATATGTGCATTTCAAGCCATAGTAATTGATTAGTAACTTCACGATATGCTTAGTGTATGACTTTTGTCCTATTGATTAACATTGCAGTAAGGCTATAACATCACCAGAATCACAATGTTGCTAAAGATAATTTTGAAAAGATCACAGTCCAGCATTGCTAATGTCTTATAAATAGAGATGATGCTAGAAAAATCTCCATTACCTAATTTGCAAACACTTCAGACAAATAGACCTGTGTTCTGCAAAACCGATTGGCCTGATGAGTCTACTAGAAATTATAAGATAAGCTTTGTTCCTTTTAACTGGCCTGAACTGCTTGTATGAGTGTGGGAAATAGGTAAAATTGCAAGACTGATTTTTCTTATCATCATTCTTTCCTTCTCCTTCCTTTACCCTGGCTCCCCCCTCATACCGTTGGTGGTGTGACCTGGCAGCAGGAACATTCTTCCCCATATGATTAAAGAAAAAGAGCAAAACTGCAAGCAACTCAAAGTACCTGCTTTGCTGTGAAGTTCTGGACATCCAGGGAGAGGTGGTTCTCCCATTTCCATGCACCCAGACAGTTGGATGCCTTGGAGCTCCCTGGGCTAAGCAGCAGAGGGGGGGTGCTATAAAGAATCTCCAGGTTGAGTTTAAAAATTGATGCTTTATGGCAGGAGTAAAATAAAGTTTCCTCTAAATGCAATAAACAGGATGGGGCCTCTTGCAGCCACAGGCTGGACTGAAGAGGCCAAGCCATCTCCAGTCGTGTCCTCAGTCCCGGGACCGTGCCCAACGGGTGGTCAGCTCCAACCAGCAGATGTGGGGCTGGGACCAGTAAGATGCCTGGGGTGAAAGCAGGGGTGTGTTTTGGGGGAGCACCACAGGGCTCTTGCAAACTCCCCTGGAGTCCCCTCACAAGACTCCGCTAGAGCTGTCAATCCAAATAACCACACCAATGTCCATGGGTTACGCTGACGTGCAGCCACAGGGGCTGCTGCCTTTACTTTGCAAAATAATCCTGTTTCATCCTGCTTCCATCACATCCAGGCGAGCTTTCTTCCCTGGGAATACTGTGGCAACGAGCCATCAATTTTCTCCTCCTCACAGGGAGATGTTCCCCGTTCTTGGGCATTTGCCATATTCCCAGGTCACATTGTGCGTAGGATGGGCCAGGCACAACGGTTGCAGGCTTTTTTGATGTAATGGGAGTATTACTTGGATTATTGCCTTTAACTGTCCCTTCAGGGGGCTTCCCTGAGGACATTAATTAGAGTCTCCTGGCATGAATTACAGCCAGGTGTCAGGTCGCAGACTGCCTCAAAGACTTGGAGCTTTCTGCCCTTGGATTACTACAGAGAAAGGGAAATAAAAGGTTTTTTTTTTTCCTCTTTTGAAAGAAAAAGCGCACGAACAAAACCTACCACAGATAAATAATCAATGTTTGTTCCAAAGGCACAACGAGAGATGAGGTTTGTTAATGATAATTGCCAATAAAAACTCCCAACACAGAAGTCAGCCTTTTGTATTACAGCATGAATGACATGAAGATTGTGCATCAGTCAGGGGTATTTTTCTCCAGGATTTTCTACAAGTATTATTATTATAACTGATCAAAACAGAAGCCTTTGAAAGGGAAAAGGAAAGTGAGAGTAATGGTGAGGGATCTTTCCATTTGTTTTAGGTCCCGTTCTGCTTCCAAGTCTATCACCCTCAGATTTACTTGGAGGTAAAAAGAAATGCCAAAAAGATGAAGCAACTTGGACAGCCTTTGATTTCTTTTTTCATTGTGCTGTTTTTTTGGGGTTTTTTTTGGTAAAATAAAAATAAGATAAATGAGCCAGTCCGTATGTAATAAGGAAATCTGCACGAATCTAGATTTAATTTTTTTTTACCATGGAAAGCCTGGCACCCTACTCCCCCACAATCACAGTCTTTGAGTGGTATCTGAGACAGGAAAAGCAACTAGAGCTTTAAACAAAAACATGTTGATATCCTACTGGAGTCATGGCTTTCTGAGCCTCATCCTTGGATCGAGCAGCCCGACTGACAAAATGCACCCCAGCAAAAGCTTACAGAGAAACCCAACATGAGATTAATTCTTTTTCTGAAGGAATGCTGTTGGATTTCAAAGCCTTGAAAGTCTTTGCAAAGGGGATAACCCACTCCCAGAAGTAGCACTTTGAAGGGCTAGGTAGTCACTGGGTCAAAGTATGTGTCAAAGAAAATATTCTTTGGGCTTCTGTTGGGCTCTTTCCTAGGAAACTTTTCCATTAGCAACCTGGTTTTAGAAGGCTTTAAGAAAATATGAAACTGAGAGTTTTTATCACTCTGTCACCAGGGTGCTTTGTCAAAGTTCTTATACAAGCACATGAAATACATGACTTTCTACATTATTTTCCACTGAAAAGCAAAATGGCTTTATGGATCTTTTTTTCAGGATGGGTGGGGGGAAGTAAAAAGGAACGGGCACTGACACGCAAAGATGGGCTGTAAAGAGTAGAAGCAGAATTCTGCTCTGAATAGGTTTAAGCAACAAGAGACCCTTTCTGACAAGTAGGCTCTAGAAAAAGATGCTAAGGAGAAATGGTGAGAAGATGCCAAAGACAAATGGGAAAAAAAAAAGATATGACAGCTTTGCCTAGTCAATGTATCATGGAGAACACACGGGGAATAGTTACCCATTGGTGTGGAGAGGAACTATAGGACAATTTATTTTGTTTTCTTCCATGGCTCTTGCAAACTCTAAATTCATAGCCTGAGTCCTTCAAATAAGCCAAGATGTCAGAGCACAGTTTCATCAGCCAGTGGTGCTGCAAGACAGAGACGAGGCTTTTATACCCTGCTGTGAACGTTGTGGTCAGGTTGCTGGATGAAATTTGAATAGGTAACTAGGAAAGGGGCACGTCTGCTCCCTCTGAGCTATCTTAAATACAAGACATCATCACATACCAGCCCTGTACATACACATGGACAATAACACAATGTCCAACTCTTAACTAATACCTTATTAGAACAGAATTTCTGTTTTCCTCATGCTGCTCCAGCAGTCTTCCAGTATCCTAATTCCCTTTAGAAAAAGAGCCCATCAAGAATCAAAGGCACTTCATTACATTTATCACTGGTGACAGTGTCTGTTATTTCTAAAAACTGGTCAGCCAGTGATCATTTTATTGAAAAATCAGTGGATTTTTGGTTTTGTTGTTATATTTTCATTGAATATAGTGTGCTACAATAGTTCTTCGAGGGATAAACAAGAGGATTTCTTTTTACCCCAGTCTGGGTAGAAACCTGCCATTGATATGTTCCACCATTCCCACAATATCCTGCTTTCCAGTACAGTAACTGAACTGTTCTGTTGTTGGTTTTTTTTTTTTTTTTTTCCTATTTGCATTGAATCGCTGCGACAAAACAGAGACTGCAATTTGGTTTCTTGATGAAGCCCATTTTTAAGCTCAAATCTTGGTTCTTTTTCAGCTTAATTCTTCCTTAAATTTAAAAGTGCTTTTTCAAGTCTGAACCATAGCACAAAGACCGGTACTTCATGTCTAAGAGTGGGCTTGCAGGATGGACTGAGGCTTTGGTTCATGAAATATATTCTTATCTCACACCACTTTGCTGGGGTTTGGGGTTTTGCTTTGGTTTTCTAGGTTAGTTGGGGTTGGATTTTTTCCCCATAAAGCACAGAACTGCTTGGCTGTGCTTCAGGGAAAAGTGAAGACTTTCTTCTCTCAGCATCCTGACCTCATCCTCTACATGGGGAAGGTTCTGCTACTAGAATTGAGAAAGTGGGACTTAGACTTACCTGATTTACCACCAAGATGTTCAGATCAGATGCGATCTTCCTCCAAATACCATCACAAATGGCTGTTCTTTCAGCAAATGATGTGCTTAACTTTAGACACATGAATTATCCCATCCCTACTCGGCAAAATCTCATTAGCAGGTGCTCGGATCCTGAAGAAGTTGAGTCTTTGCCCGAATTGAACATGAATATGCATACTGGTTGAACAATTTGGCTTTCACTATAGGATTATGCAAATTGCAGATTACACACGCAGATGAATTGCCACTCCTTGATTTACAATTAATCACTTCAACCGTTTCTCCATCTGCTTTTGTTCCACTTTTATTGTTCCTTTCATTTCTCTAGTATATCAATCTGCGCTTTTCTGCAGGGAAACGGCTGCATTAACTCAGTCTAGTAAATAGAAAGCCTCTCTTTTCCACCACAAATTCCAAACTTTTGGAAATGTGAAATCCTATTTCTCCAGGAAAAGCTTTTTTCTCCAAATTTAGCAGATAAATTCCTCTCCTCTCTCCAGGTCAGGGAGCTTCCCGAAGGAGACTGGTGCAGTAGCAGAGGTGATCAAGCAGAGATGCTTCAGCCCAGGCAACAGAGGAGGCTTCATGCCAAATGCAACATGCAATTAGCATTCGAAGTCAGAAAAGGTGTCTGCATCAGAAAAATGTCACTTAAATCTCAGCATGCACCTGTCAGGCCAACAGTACTGCTCCGAGATTTGTGATCTGTGGACTATCCAGAGAATTAGTTGGTCTGTATTGCAGCACAGTGAAACACTCTCTCTCCTTTTTTTAATCCTTCCTCATCTTTGGCTGGCTTCACCTGTGTGAAATTCCTCACCTGCCTTGAGTTCTTCTAGTGCTTAAGTTCACCTGGTCCTTGCAGCTGAGGCTCTCAATGTCAGCCAGGGAGGTTCAGTCTTCCCTAGGATGAGTCACTAATAATAATGATGGTAGGAGGGAGAGGAGAGTGGGATCTTGGCTGGAAAATGAAGGTTTTGGGGATAATAACTGAGCGCAGTTAAGGCTCAAGTGGTTCAGCAGCTGGTTCAGCACACCCATTATGGCAAAGAAGCTGCTGCTCTGCTGTAACTAGCACAGTAATTTGTCAGTAGGTGTCTGGTATTCACTGCACATCTCTTCATCCATATGGAATAACTGCACATTTGTTCAGGGTTTGCTTCCTTAAACTATGGGTTGCTTTGATTTGTTAAAGCACGGGTTGCTTTCAGTCAGGAAAGTATAGGTTGCTTTGAGTTGTCAAAGTATGGGTCATCCTGGCTGCAGTGGAAATCATGAGCAGTTTCTTTGGCAAGAGAGCAAAAGTAAGAGCAGTCACGGTGGCACCAAAACTGCAGAGGTAGCATCCAAGGGCTTCCACTCATATAGGCAGTGCTGATGAACACCGTTGTCTACTAGGGTTGACACAGGACACTTGAAGGATTGGTCCACGGAGATCACTGGCTCTGCCAGCTTGGCACAGGTTCAAATGCAGTGCAGGTTTCCACCTGAAAAAGCTGCATCTTTTGTGTTCCAGGTCCATTTGAGGTGCTAATTTTTCCTTAAGTCCATATTCCCCAAAATCTCGAGTCGTACAGAACCTGAGATGTGCATCAGTCCCACCACAGGAGCTATCAGACTGCTGCCAGATGGCTGTCTCTGCTATGCAAAGGTTTGTGACACCTCGGGCCATGCATTGCAAAACAATGTTGGAAAATGAGAAATAAGGATTATTCTTTTCTACTTAGGAGAAAGTTAAATGGCTTCTCTGCTTCCAAATGGGGAATAAGTTTTCAATAAAGCTTTCCATAAGAGCTTTCACCTGCTTTCGAAGAAAAAAAAAGAAATCGATAAATCTTTCTGGCTACTGTCTATATCAATGGTGGGAAAAATTGTACTTATTGGTGTATCAATTACCACAATTAATTGGTTAATGGCCTGAGATACCCTTCTGTGCTCAGGAGATTTGGCTATTGGCTACTTTCATTAGATTTTCTGAAAGATATCAGGTGGCCTTTCCCATAAAGGGAGGAGTTAGGATTTTACATGGACATCCCCTCTGATTCTCTGTGTTACCCCAAAGAACAGAGGGTACCCAATGAAGGTCATTACTCCTAGCTTGGCTAAACTTTTGTTATTAAGAGGATAAATATGTGTGGGGTTCTTTCTTTCTTCTGAAGTAATCAAGCTGGTCAAGAGTGCTGAATAAAAGATAAGAAATATTCCTCCAATTTTTTCAGTGCTTTTTTCATTACTAGAACAAGTGCCTCAGAGAGTTCTGGTTTAACTGCCCTCCATGATAAAGAAGTGTTTCTATGTCAGACTTGCAGGTGTCAAAAGTCTTTGGAATATCTCTTGGTGAGAAGTTGCTTGTAGCCCACTCTCTCCTTCTGCGACCAGGAGACGGTCAGCCTGTTCCTGTCTCCATGACAACCAGGATTTTAGATATCACCTCAGTGCTTGTTTCAGATGATGCTTCATCCTGAACAGGATAGAGACAATGGCAGAAAATGTGCAAAACCCAACTCAAGAGGCACCTTGACTGAAAAACTTAAGCGAGCTGTTTCCTGAGAGTGCCTTCCACATAACTCAGACTGGGACACCCTTGACTTGCACTTGGATAGATATCTTTGAAGGGAATTTGGGGTCGCAGGTGTGGAAGTGCATTGCTATCTTGATGTATTTTCATTTCAGAGTGGAAAGTTCCACACGATCTACAAAACCCCGGTTTGTTAGATTTTCCCCCCATTTTCCCATTCTATGGACACGCAGCTTTCTGAGTGGAAGACTCTGGGTGCTCATCACCCCCAGTGATGGTATTGATGGCATCCCTTGTCCTGCGGCACTAGATGACTGCAGAATCAAGGAACAAAGAGAGTAGTTCCTCCAAACTTGCGAGAGGTTGGCTGTGACTCTCAACGTGAAACGAATTGGACGGCATGAGAAGCGAAAGAGAATAGTGGAAGATAAATGAACTCAAATGCAGCCATGACTTTGAAATATGAAAATAAATTTATTTTAAAGGGGCAACGTTAAAATGAATGAAACATAAAGCCCCGCCAATTCATGGAAGAGTTAACAAAATGCTTTATATCCTGTCGCCATCTACTGGATTTGAGCTGCAGCAGGAGAATGCGGGAGAGCAAATCACGGAGGCTCTGGGGACATTGGGGGAAATGCAAGGAGAGCTGCAGACCATGGAAACTCCAAGGCCACAAAACCCAAGGTCAAGAGCTGTGAACTGCTTCCCATCCCCACCGTCATCTCAGAGTATAGACAGGTGGCTGCTGCACATAAAGACAGTGTGTGGTTGAGTTCCTCTAATGAAGGGGAACTGTCACAAGCAGGGTCTCCTCTTGCCAGGGTGACCCAAGGAGGGCTGGAGGGAGGGCGGGTTTTCATGTCAGAAGTTGGTATTTCTGCATTCATGGCTCCTAGGGGTCCATGGGCATGTTGAGTGGGACATCACGGCTGTCTCCACTACATGTACTTCTGGAGTTTGTACTTCACGGATTAGGAAGAGTTGGAAGGGACCTCTAGAGATCATCTAGTCCAACTGCCCTGGTAAAGCAGGATAGCCTAGAGCACATTACTCAGGACTGCATTAAGGCGCATCAGACTGCATCTGAATGTTCTCTTGAAAATCTCCAGAGAAGGGGACTCTATGACCTGTCTCAGCAGCCAGTTCCAGGGCTCTGGCACCCTCACCATAAAGAAGTTCTTCCTCATATTTGAGCGGAACTTCCCATGTTCCAGCTTGTGCCCGTTGCCCCTCGTCCTATTGCTGGAAACCACTTCTAGCAAAGAAATTGAGAAACAAGAATCAAATGGCTTTTTGGACCAAAAAGTAGCTTTTTCTACTTTATTTTTTGAAGTGGAACCTAAAAACATAGTGCTTTATTTACCCCAAAATATAAGAGAAGAAATACAGCCCTGTGCTCAGAAAGGAGTGGGTGGTAAGGCATTGGTTTCATCCACAGCCCAGTATTGAAGATCCTGGATGGCTCCTCTCCTGTCTATTAAAAGCTGACCTTGTATTCCCCAGGAAAGCACATGAGCTTTGGTATATACATTTGGTATATACAAATACATGGTATTTGTATAAGCAGGAATACTCTCATTTAGTCAATATGAAATCCGTCTAATCCACTAAAATCAGTCAATAATCAGGGGAATTCCCTTTATGGAGCAACATTCAAACCCTCAGCTGGGAGAGCTGTCTTGCTCACATTCTTTATTTCAGTGACCACTTATTAAATATTTCACACAGTCTGAAGCAATCTCAACAAAAATGACTGTTCTTCTTGAAAAAACCCTCTAGGTAATAATTAACACTCTAATTAGAGCTAAGCTCATTTTCAAATCTAGTCTCTACCTACAATAAGGCAGGGATTTGTTCCAAGATATCCCAGGCTCTGGGACAGCCTAAGGATGTTCTTCCCCGCAAAATCTAATTTTTTTTTTTTTTCCCAAATAAATTATTGTGATAATTTTGGCCTTATTTAAGATCAGATAAAAAGAATCAAAAACCACACATACAACAATAACAAAAGAAAAGATATTTCTCATCCAATTTTAGCTGCCCACAATCTAAACATCTACTTTAAATTATCATTTACTTTTCCTTTATAGAGAATGGAACAAAACAGACACTGCTCAAAGATGATCCATCCCACCTATTTAAGACATTTATCCTAAACTGGAATAAACTGCCCGATGTGGACGCTGATTTTTTTTTCAATATTAGTATTCACTGAAAATATTTCAGAATGTAATTGTATCCTGGTGAAAGGTTGATTATATATGTGTGTAGTTCCAGATGAATGAAGAAACTGTTGATTGGTTAAGAACAGCAGTGCCCTGGTGTGACGAAAGATGATTGAAAGTAGACCTGAAATCAGCCTTGTCTTCAAATTAGAAAACTAGTGCTCCTTAGACTCAATAAAATGAAATTACTTAAATTGCATTCTATCTTGATACCATCTCTAAAATGTAGGAAATTGGAACACCTAGTTTTTAGACGAAGTTTCGACTTTTTAAAATCTAAATAAAACCATGTCTGATTTGTTAAATTTCCACTTTTCCATCCATTCTTTTCTCCCAGGCTAGACTCCCTACTTATGCTCCTTCCTACCTGTTTTAGACTCTGGGACAAAGCAAAGCTGAGTTTGCTTTAGGTGTACTCTGAATTTACAGAATAGTGGCTTGCAGGGTGAGAAGCACCCTGGGTGCTTGCTCTCTTCAGAGACAAACTTTGCACTTCTTCAAAGTCCATGGGGCTTATATACACTTACACAGATCTGAATTAATCCTGAGAAAAATTTGCTCTTAATATATACCCACTTTACTGGCAATCCATCCCCTTTTCCTAAGAATAGTTTTCTGTGGCTGATTGGCGAAGGATTATCATTGTATTAATTGTCTGCATGTGTGACCAGACCATCTGTCATTTCTCTTCTGATGGGTTGGGTCAAATATTCAATTTATTTGTGAAGAGGGGAACGAATATGCAGACTCTTTATGTTATCTCACCCTTCAGATGTGTCTGGGCTGGCTCTTCTACTGCCAGATCAGCCTCTGGGGCAGGAGGATGCCCTACTGCCAAGGCTTTGCTGCAGGAGGATGTTACCATAGCATCATCTCCCTTTGCCTCCTGAGCATCACTTCAGCCTGAGAATGACCTTCGGAGACGCAGGTTATTCCAAGAGACAGCACTAGGGAAGATAATCTGAAAAGGGACAGGTTCGTTCAGCCTAAATATATAATTAAGTCCTCAAGGGATCTTCTGATTTTGATTGATTAAAGGCACTGTCACTTTTATGGGGCTCCATCTTAGGGTAGCTATGGAAACATTTGAAAAACAGGGTCTTGGTGAATGATGGGCTCTGTAAAGTAATTTTCTGCATAAAGCACAGATTGCCTTGATTACAGGGATCTGTCCTTTCTGGGGCATGGTTTGATGTACCCAGGTATAAGGGAAGTAAGCTGGAAGCTGATCTGGGGGGTCCTGACTCCTTTTGCCACATCAGCACCAGCGTTGGGTGAGACAGCAAAATTTTGCCCTTCTGCTGTTCTGCCCTCCCAAAAGGGGACTGCAAGAAAAATCAGTGCAAATACAGCAAGATATTTAGGGTTTTGAGGCACAAAGAAGGTACCATGTGCCATCTGCCTGACAGTACCTGTCTATGCAGACTTCATAGTATCATAGAATCATTGGAAGGGACCTTAAAGATCATCCAGTCCCATCCCCCTGCCCTGGGCAGGGACACCTCCCACCACACCAGGTTCCTCCAAGCCCCCTCCAACCTGGCCTTGAACCCCTCCAGGGATGGGGCAGCCACAGCTTCTCTGGGCAACCTGGGCCAGGCTCTCACCACCCTCAAAGTCAAGAATTTTTTAACATCAATGAGTGTTCAATAGCTTATCCCTGAGTGTAAACACATATATGAAAGGGGGGAAATGTGGGACTACACAGACCATACAAAGCCTGGTTTAAAATCCCCGACATAACTTTCTCCATAGTCCTCTGTCTGAAATGCTGACCTGCCCCTTGGATGTCTTTTTACCTTGTTAGATGTTTGCCAGCCTTTCCCTCCAGGGGCTCAGAGGTCCGGGTCCATGTCCATGCCCGTGCAATAACTGTGCTAACATGACGGGTGGCTGGTATGAGAAAGGTAGACAGAAACATTCTCTTGCTATTAAGATATTTCTCAAAAAGGTCATTCAAACACTAACCCTGAAATTATAGACATCCCCAGGTCTCAGAAGGAGCCATTTAAACAACAGGAATAAACCCAGTAGGCGAGGGATTTCCATCATTTGATATCAGATGTGGCCTCTCTTCTGACCCCGCAACGGCCTAAGGATCAAATATATTTTGTGACCTGAAAACAAAACAGTTGATTGAAAAATAGATCTTGCAAAAAGGCAAATAGTCACACTAGCATGTATTCACACAGAATAAAGGTTGTTGATGTGAGAGGCAGTTTTGCCTTTGGTCCTCATCAGAAGAAGGTCCCATAATAATTATCTCATAATCCTCTAAATTATACTGCATAATAGGGCACTGGGAGAACGAAGGCAAGCAGAGCGTCTACCTACCCTGGAAAAGGTTATCACTCTCACTGCTCTGCCTTTATGACTATTTTGATATTTGCAATTAGAAACTCAGCACTGATTATGTCCTAGGCACCGACTAATAAATGTCAAGGTCTGATCTGGGAATTGAACATGTGCTTAAGTACCTCAATTTTTTAAAAATTTTCTTTTAGACCAGGGCCTAAATCTTTGCTTTTGTAAGCAGCCACGGCCCTGGTTTAACTAAACACTTAAGTTTATACCTTTGTTTAAGTACAGAAAGAGTCCCACTGAAGTCCTTTCAGAGTAAGCACAGATTGCATCAAGACAGAGTTCGTTTAATTAAGGGCACACAGCATTTGCTTCTGCTTTCAGCTTTCAGCCTCTTTGTAAGACTAAATCCATTAATACCTTTCCCATCAAGGAGCTTGCTGGTCTGCCTGACTAGGCTGCCTGCCTGAAGTCAAGGCTGCTGTCAATGTATCTTGTCCAATTCAGAACAATTGCTCTCAACCTCCATTTAGCTTTGAAAATTATGCTTTTAGTTCAGACATGAAGAAGGGCTTGTATGCTTCAAAGCTTCTCTTTTTCTTTTTATTTTCCCTCCCTATAAAGTTTAAAAAAAAAAAAAAAACACAACAAAACACCCCGACTATTCTTCCCACAAACCTTGACTTGAAACTAAACGTTATTGAGATGAATTCTTGTGGAAGTCACAATTAACTCTTCAATTGTTAAATGTGGAATATGAAAGGAGATTTTTAAAGACCTTCAAGAAATCCAGGGGGCTCTTCAATGTGAAGTGGCAACACATAACAAGGTCACCAGCAATGGGGGGAAGAGGATAGAAATCCATTAATGTGTCATCTGGGATAAAATGACAATGGAAAGCAGAGAGAGGTGCAATTTATGACATGATAATCCCAATTGTTGGGCCAGAGCAAATTGCTTCCAGTCTACCAAGGACTGTAATAAAGTCACCAGAAGCTGCTGGTCTCTGTCCATCCAGGAGTTTATCCTTCCACACTGGTAAAACCATGGCTTTTCCATGGAGGGGAGGCACAGCAGGAAACCCCCATTCTTTGATGTGTGCTTGACCAGGTCTCTCAGCTTGAGATTCAGGTAGATTTTTTTTCCTTACTGATCCTTCTGTCTCCAAATTATTGACTCTGACATTAGAATGGATTTAGTAGAGACTGAAGCCCAAATTTTCAAAGCCCTTTGCCTTCCATGAGGTGAAACTCCATTCCTTTCTGTTAAATATTGCATGTTTAGGGATCTTGCCCACTGCTATCTCCATGCATTGCAGCTTGGCACTCAGATGGGGTTCTGGGAAGCACTGGGCTCACCAATCTACATCTGGCCTCACAGCTGTGGTGGCACCTCACAGACATCATTTGCTGTAAGTGCCTCCCATGGCCTCTCAAGGACCAGGATATGTGTCCTCTGCAACCTGGGAGGGGTGTTGGACACCTCTTTAGCACAACTTACACCAGAGTCCAGCACAAATCGGGGCCCCTGCTGAGAAACCATCTGGTTGGCTGGTGGCAGTGGAAGAAGCTTTGTACACATTTTCCTTCTCCTTTCTCATGGCAGTCCAGCAGATCCCAAGCCCTGGAGGGGCCCATGGCCTGCTGTGTAGATATTGGGATGCTGAGGAGAGGGATGGGATAGGGTGGGATGGGATGAGATGGCATGGGATGGCATGGGATGGATGTTTGAGATGTTGGTGGAGGCTTCCAACAGAAGCATGTGCATATGCAGAGGAGGAAGAGGAAGGGGTTACAGACAATCCCACATCTGTGGCATGAGGGTAGGGAGGATCTTGTAGATTTGGGCTTTTTTCAATTAGTTGTGAGCAGAGTGAAGTGCTCTGGCAGGACATCCTTGCCCTCATGGAGAAGTTTCTTACACATGTGTGCAGTCACACAGATGTTTGTGGTGTGGGACTGTTGAAGCAAGAGCCACTCTTTGGCTCATTGTATTTCTCTATATTTCCCCTCGTTCCTCCTGAACTGGACTGTTTTAGAGTCAAACTTGGTGCTCTGCACCATGCTGCAGCAAGAGGGATATCAAATATTTAAGAGTTTCAGGTGTTTCTCCTACTCTATCAGGCATGAAAAGATGTTCTGTCACCTGAAAAAAGCCAGCAGTGTGACATGTCCTTCCTGCTCGAGGCCTATTCTGGCAAGAGAGATGCCTCTTATAACAAGGGGCACAAGGCTGCCTGGAAGGATCGTCTCTTATATTAGTTATTTATTAGCTCTCAGAAGATGTTAAGTTTTAAATAATGTACAAATTTGCCTTGCAGGTCTGATAACGTATGCATAGGCTCTCAAAAAGTTATTTAAAAATATTTTGGACTTCCAGCATTAATTGCCAAATGATTTTTTTTTAATTGTTTCCTGCATGACTTTCATCAATCAGATGTAAAGAATTTAGACGCTTCTCCAATGATCCATAATCATAATAGAAGCCATGTAGACTTGCCTGTTCTCTCTCTGTCTTTGCCCTGTTTGAGTAATGCATGTTGGGCTGAAAAGCATTTTACACACAGTTCCAAGAGGAAAAGGGCATTCTGTTGGGTGTAAAGACCAGACTGACTCTAATCCCCAGCGTTCATTCTCTCCCTGCTTGTCTAAAATGGGTGAAATTGCAATCTGTGGAAATCAGAGGAAAGTCACATTTCCTCAGTCAGTCCAGCATCTCATTCCAGGGCAAAGAAACTGAATTACATGGGGGGGAAAGTGCAAATAAAAAAAAAAACAAAACAAAACAAAAAAAAACACACAAAAAAAAATCAAACCATGGTGTCAGCAGAATATGTCTGGAAATATAAGCGTGCAGTAACAGAGGCTTTTCCGGATTGCTGCATCCTGCTCTACAGTCTGCAAATTCACAACATTGATAAATGGGAAAGAGCCCTCCAGGAGGCTTGAATATGTATCTCCATCTGAAAACTCACAGTATAAAAGCTGTTTCAGTGAAAAATAGTAAAAGAAATGGGTCCTCTACAAGTGGAACAAAAGGTACTAATGGGCTACTCGATCCAAAAAGCAAAGGTGTGAGACTCTCCAGTGGATACAGCTCAGAGCTAGAGAAAATTTGAGGCGAGAAATAAAGCTAACATTGTTAATAATGAAGGTAATTAACCACTGGAGCAGCCCCTCAGAGGATGTTGCGGTTCCTCTGTTGTCGGCAATTTTAAGTCAGGGCCGGCTAATTATTTTGTAAATGCTGTGCTTTAATTCAGAAGGGGATTGCTGCAGGGGAGTCCTGCAGCCTGTGTGGCACAGAAGCCGAGGCTGCACGGTCCCCGTGGCCCCTTTGGCTCCGCATCAGTGGTCTGTGGGAAGCTGAACACGGAGCTGGGGTGACATCTCACATCCTTCTGTTTATCCCAGCGCTACACCTTCCGGCTTTATTTAGCAGTGCCACGTCTTCCCCCGGCTCCTGCCAAAGAAACACTCTTGTGCTACAAATTATTTGACCAACTGCATCATTTCTTCATTTTTTCATCACAGTCGGGGCTCCTGTAACAACACAACTTTTATTCCAAAGGAACAGAATCAGACATCTAATGACAGAGAATCACTGCATAACGCTGCATAACTTAATTTAATTTTAAGTCTGGCTTTTCTCCCTGTAGATGACAAGAAGAAATCAAAGAGTGTTCCTGTCAGTCAGGTCATTGTATCTGTAAGAGGATGAGAGCGACATCCTTCCTTAGAAATGTTGAGGGAAGAATAGAATAAAAAGATTGAAGGGACACATACTGTTCCCACTGGGACATCCAGGAGGTGATGGCAACTTAGTCAGTTGTGCTTTGGGTGCCTTTTGCATAGGACCTGAGTGGTCACAAGAGAACTCTTTGTTACATGTACTTCCATCAGCCCCAGAAAGCTCTTCTGGCAGAAAGAGAAGTGCTGTGAGAAAAGCTTGGCTGAACTCACTTCCCTGCAGCCAAAGGCAAAGGAAAACGTTCCCCTGAGAAATGAGGCATCCTTCTTCACTGCTGAGATATTTAAGGAGGCAAAGGCCAAATCTACCAGAAACCACTGGTGATCAGCACTCCTAATTGAATGTAGTAGGTTAAGAGACTAACCAGGAAGCTACTGACATCAGACCAAAAATGTATGTGAAAAATAATGGGTATAGGGAACAGCAAACACAAATAAAGCGTCTTGCTTCTGGAGTACGGCAAGTTCATACCCAGACATCTGTTTTTGGGATACACATTTGAAGCTTCTTCCTCTCCCCTCTTCCTCTACCCCAGGAGGCAGAAGATAACATCAAATCTTTGCTGTGACTGTCCCCGTAGAGCGACAGTGGCTGCGATGAAGGACTATGAGTCATTGTCCTTGTACGGAGGCTGCTTCCAGTAAGCCCCTCATGAATCATGGCTGAGACCAGACCAAGGGTCACAGTTTCCTAAACAATGATTTAAATTGATTTTGTCTTCTTAACTCAAGCACACAGTCCAAAAAACAGCCCTGTGCATCTTAAATTCACCTGGGATTCCTGCTTGCGTTTGGAGAACACTCCAGCTACAGCAAATCTGCCTTGGTGCAATACCCAGCTGGCCCCAGCCTGAGCCTGCAAGACTCAGAAACACAGCAGAATAGCCCAAATCCCATGTGTTGAAACAGTCCCACAGTGCAGAAAAGAAAGCAAGATTCATGGGAGAGGAAGAGGAGAAGGAGAAGCCAAAGAACAGCAAGTATAATGCCCCAGGTCTAGGGATAGGGACACCAGGACTCTGGATCCTGGCTCCTTCAGCCTTCCTGAAATTTGTGCAATGATTATTTAATGTAAAATGTGTAAATGAAGAGAGTTAGGAACATGAACTCAGTTTCAGACTCAGCACCCCTGTACTGTCTACAGTAGAAGGCAGAGGTCTTTTCCATTTACCCATCCAATTTCTCCAGTTAACTTGACTTTCTGTACCAGAATTCAACTCTAAATTAATTACTTATGTTCTTCTGGATGGATTCCCTGTTGGCCATCTGTTTTAGTGGATTGGGATTGCACCAGATGTGGATATGATTTGTATTGAATCTGAAATTCTACACAAACCAGTGTTAAATTTTCATTTGATTTACAGACGAAATTGGCCTAATTCACTTGGTTTGGTTCTCCAACCTGCCATGACCTTTTTTTTGGACAAGTTGGAAGAAAGATGGGAAAATCAAAAGGTCAACATAATTTGAAAAGACCTTACAAAATACAGAGGGCCTGGCAGAACTGTTAGCCTTTGCTATGTATCTTTATTTCTTCTTTTGGGGTTTAGTTTTAGACTGTACTTTGTATCGCAGAGGGATAAGTTTGTGGTTGGGGACAAAGCTGAGTGCCAGCACATGTTCAGAGAATTTTGCACTGTACACAAACAGTCTCTGATATGTTGCTGTAGCTTGTAGCCCTTGGTGATTGTATATAACCATGTGAAGAAAGGTGGAAAAGAAAAAATGAGTGTTGCAAATGGAAACAAAAATCACGTGGGAACTGCCCCTGCACTTGTGCAACATGGCCAGTCCTTGTAGACATCAAAAAAAACCCCAAGGATCAACTGGTGTCTGTCTAATCTTCATAAATTGGCCAGCTGGTGAGGACATAAATTGTCAGAAAATTTCACCATACACTGAGTTCCCGAGCAAAGTCAACTGGCCCAGCTTGAAGGTGGGAATCCAGATGCCAGAGAACATTCGGGAGCTGGAACTGCAAAACCAGCAAAACCGACTATCTCCTGCCAGCATGTTTTCCTCAGCTGGGGATATTTTTGCAAATCGCATGAGTTTTTATATACACAATAAATTATCTCTGTGCCTAGAAAGTGAAATGTTAACAAGACATTGCCAATACAGGTGCAAAATAAAAAAAAAAAACAACAAACCCTAACAACCATATTGGGTTTAACTTTTTACTCCATGATTTACAGAATCTAGGTTTGGAAGGGAAATGAGTCCCAAAGGGGAGGTGTCTCCAACAAGAAATGTAAAGACAGTTTGATAAATAGACATCGGAGATGATGCAATGTCTCAGTGAGATGGCGATAATGGTCACAAGCAGTGAATCATAAAGAGTCTTGTAGGGATATGTCTCCAACCAGAATTATGAAAGGGAAAACAGCCAGACTTGGGATGCGATACCGGACTTGTGAGAAAAAAATCATGGCTTTCCAGTCCACTCAAGACAAAACAACTTGTGATGGTATCTATGTGCTCTAATCATAGAGCAGAACCCCATTGTCTTGGCCTTGGTACAAAATAATAATAATGCAAGGCTGTACCCTAAATTGTTCATAGCTCATAGTTCACAGCTGGCATTTATTATTGTAAATTCCTCTTCATTTTTAAGGCTCACAAATCCTTTCTTTCCCACAAACTCACTACTTTCCTGACTGCAATTCTCCCTTTACTTTTGCCTTTTTTGATTCTACATCCTATGTAATGTATCTCAAGGACGTTTAGCATCTTAACAAAGTCTGCACAGCTCTTCTAGCAAACTACGTTGGACTCTCTGTTTCCCAAACACCATCGGAGAAAGATAAGATATTGCGATGATTGTAGGTTATGTATTTAGGGATTAGCTGCTGTGTGTGGAATCCCCAATTCTCTCCCTATTATGGTAGTGCAAGATAAGGCCCAGATTTTTCACCTCTGCTAATTTCTTTTCACTTACCATACCCGTGCAAAAAGAGATAACCTTTATTCTCTTATCAGGTATCAGCTGCTATATCGCACAATTGCAATCCTCTCAATTAATGTGTACCATCATAAAAAGAACCAAGGACAATCCTCTCGATTAACATGTACCATAGTAAAAAGAACCAAGGATCACAGACCCATCTGGAAAGGTAAAGAGAACATTACTGAGACCATGGGGCAAGGAGAAGGAGGATTTAAACGGCAAGTATGCAATTACTGCATTAAGGAATGGCCAACATGACTGGGATCTGTCTACTGGATCTCTGGTTTGTTTTGTTTTACAGTGGGGAAAAAAAATTGGGACTCCACCAGGAGTTAGGAGGTGATAACGATGTCCCCCTGCAAAGAGGACTTCTTCTAAAACCTTCTTCAGCACAAGGGCTAATGAGGCCTCATCCTGAGGGGAAATGGGCTCTGCCATTTGAATGAATCATGGATGCTGGGATGGGGCAGTGAGAGGACTCATTTAAAAAGATTTAAAAACATGTGCCGGCCACAGCAAGAGTGAGTTGATTCCTCAGCAGTGAGCCTTGTCAACAGGCTGGCCAGGGGCCAGCGGAGAGGGAAGCTGTCACCAGAAGGAAGCTGTCACCTGCAAAAGAAGCCTTATTGCAGCAGTAATGCTAAACCAGGAGCCCATAGCATTTGACTGCAGAGATAAAGAAGGTATGGAAAACGGGGTTTTATACAAAGAGAACTGAGGAATAATTCCAGCAGAGTTAAGGTTTTAGATCTCGAAGTAGATAAGTACTTTGTACATGGGGACAGAAGGAAGCCTGGGATGAAGAATGCAAAGTGAACACCCACATAGAATCAGAGAATGGTTTGGGTTGGAAGGGACCTTAAAGATCATCCAGTTCCATCCCCCTGCCCTGGGCAGGGACACCTCCCACC
>JAOTQQ010000041.1:1804901-1823346 GCA_026546715.1 Gallinago undulata | reverse complement strand
AACCCCTCCAGGGATGGGGCAGCCACAGCTTCTCTGGGCAACCTGGGCCAGGCTCTCACCACCCTCACACCAGAGTTCTTCCCCAGATCTCATCTCAATCTCCCCTCTTTCAGTGTCAAACCCTTCCCCCTCCTCCTATGGTTCCCCTCCCTGATCCAGAGTCCCTCCCCATCTCTCCTGGAGCCCCTTGAGTGACTGGAAGGGGCTCCAAGGTCTCCCCAGAGCCTTCTCTTCTCCTGGCTGAACCCCCCCAACTCTCTCAGCCTGTCTTCCTACGGCAGCATAAGATTTGTGCTAAAACCACACCAAGATTAGGAAGACACTATCTTAATTGCTTGGCTTAAGCCAGCTGTGGCTGAGCCACCGTAGAACAGATGCCTGCGATATCCCAGGACTAATTCATAAATCACAGCAAGGACCAGTTCTAGGCACAGATGGGAAATTGAGAGTACTCTGGCAGAAGAGATAATGCAACCAAACTAAGGTACATGAAATGACACAAATGAACGTGTCCTGTGGGAAAACACGGCTCCAGCAGTGGAGTCAGCAGTCCTGCATCCAGAAACGGGGTCAGGATGTATGAATTCCTGATTCAAAATTTGGGTGACAGGATATGTATGCTCCAGGAGACAGGGAAAATCCTTCATAAAGCCGAGTGAATTCTTAGGAATTTTCTCTACTCCAGATGTTTCACAGTTATGTTTTTTTTGCATTAACTACCTAGAAATAAAGTCCAGTAAATAATGGCAGACTGGAAATTTCACATGAATGCCCTGGTTGAGCTTTTAGTAGCGCTGGTTACTCATACGAGAGGATTATACCACTTTATCCTGACTGAAACAATCCCTCAAGTTACTGAAATCATTGAAGCCTTGTTGTTTATTTCTGCAGTGAAGGCAAATTTTGCGTAGGATGTATGGGATTGGGGAGAGCCAAGTTTAGAAAGGATTTTTAGGTTTTTTTTGGCAGCCCTTCTAACAAAAACCAGCTGCCTACGCCTACAAGCTTCTCCGAGCATCACTCCATGGCTTCCAGCTTAAATCTCCAAAGCGGGATTACTATTTACTAAAGATACATGTTCATGGCACACAACATAAAAATAGCAATGCCAGATTTATTGCCATCTTTCAGAGTCAAAAACCTATAGGTTGAAATGAGATATATCAGGTAATAAATCCTTACTAAGTGTGAAGGGCTGAAATTAAGTATAATACAGAACCACATGGCTTTCTGAGCATGGTCCAGTAAACTTGTTCCCTCCCCAGTAACTAATTTTTTCCCTTTATGCTTTCATGAGGACTCTCCACAATGTCACAGCTTTTCCTGGTACAAGAAAAAGGTACTGCCAGTCAAAGTATCATGTCAAAAAGCCATCACTTTCACTCTGTACTATCACAATTACAATAATGTACTTACCAGAGATAGTGATAGCAGAAACTTCAGCCTCCAACTCCTTTACATCCACAGTCTCAGAAAACAGAGTCACAAGGGGCATGAGCTGATCATCCTGCCCTTAATTATATACATCCACTGTCTCCTCCCACCACAAACCCTACTTCCACCTGTGCATTATTTTCATCTTAATTTATTCTCTTTAAAACCTCTTTCCTGCTTTCCTTTCCAGGTTGCCTCCATTGTTAAGTCCTCAGTCCTTCCCTGAGGAAGCTGGCATCCATCATGGTGTACCTTTCTGTAATGTCTCTACTGCTCGCATTTAACAATGAAAACCAAATGCAAATATCAAAGCATCTGCAAATATTTGCTGGGTTTGAGTCCATAAACACTCACCCTCTGGATTGGTGGGAAGTTCTGAATATTATGGATATCGACAGAAAAGAAAAATATTATCCCCCAGTGTTGATGAAAGATGCCTGTGGGCGAAGGAGACGTTCATAGAAGCATAGACATTCTGACAACCCCAGAAACTTCATCCTGCATCCATAGTGACCTGCGTTCACACACCGGGTACGTCCACATCCGTGACAGCAAAAGCTCCTTCTGGGTTAAGGAGTTTTTTGAGCAAAGATTGAAATGTTATCAAGCAATCGAGGTGGCCAATTACACATCACCTGCACTGATTTAAAGATTCTGAAGATAGGAAGTAACTGCATCCAGTGACCAGTTTGCAAGAGGCAAACTGGCAGAGTTTTACTTTCATATTTGAATCTGTTAATTAAGAATGACAGAGAGCAATTTGTGAAACACAAATAAATTCTGGAAAGAAGCATAACTTTAATTGATTGGGGGGGGAGGGGGAAGTCTCTGCTCTCTTGAGCCTGGGGGATTTGAGCGAATCAGGGCTGCAGGCAATGCTCTTTCTCTAACAGCAGCATCAGCGACCGAGGAGGAAGACCCAGCAGGTGTGAAAATCAGTGGTGCAAAGTCACAAGGCAGTGGGGGACACTCCTGTGTCACACCCGGCAGCCAGAAGCTGCCTTCTGTCGACGTACGAAGCTGTGAGGTACCTGGAAAAGTTGTGTGTACACGTTCCAAAAGTGCCAGCTTGTGGTCCTTCCTGGAGGGGCGGTGGTGGTTGACAGCTTGCACTGGGGAGGTGGTGTTCCCAGCCCTGGTGGGTCTAGGAATCTCTAGGAATTAATATTATTTTAGGAAAAATTAACTATGCATCAGTAAAGTGGTCATTTCTCACAGTTCCTGTTAGAGGTCATTCCTGATATTTACCCACTTCCTTCCCCAGATATTGCACGACAGAATTTGCTTGGGATAAAGGACGGCAGAGGAGAAAGTTTTGGGTCCCTCTGTGTTGTTGGTATTCTTGGAAAATCAATAATTTGATGATAGATTAAAAAGGGGGTAGTGCAGCTCAGGAGGGCGATCACGGTCAAGTGCCCTGGAGATGAGGCATGGGGTGGAAAGAAAGATTTTGAAGTAAAAGCTCCCTTTCTCTTCCAGAGCAAAAGAGAAGAGTACTTGGAGTGGGGCAACTCAGCTTTGGAAAAGCAGAAGACAGAAGCTCTGTCTGTCACTTCTAGGACTTTTTCCATATGATTCCTGTAGTCCACAGTAGTAAGAGGAACCACCAGCAGCACTTGCATCTATTCTGGGCAGCGAATTCTTGTGCAAGAGGAGGCATATATCACATCTACTTATTTTTCCAGCATTTTTAGATGGCTCAGCGGATTTACAGATTTATCATCTTCATAACACTCTTATACTACTTTCCAAAGCTACAGAAACCAATAGCAACATTTGATGGCCATGAAATCATATTTATGGGATCCATTAAAAACGCCGTATTGGTAGTTAAATCTGGAACCTGGCATAAGGGATGAGAATATGTTGGAGAAGTCCCTGTGGAGCAGCATATGTGGGCTCATGTTCACAGCATCAGGAGGCATCTGTGACAAATTTCAGCCCTCCCAAGCAGATCTAATCTGGCATTAGTGTTCAGGAAAAAAAGGCACATCCAAGAAAGTGTGTGTGAAGATGGGCTTTTAAATAAGTGATCGTGTTCCTGGGTCTGTATCCTGGACTGCATCCAAAGAAGTGTGGCCAACAGGCTGAGGGAGGTGATTCTACCCCTCTACTCTGCTCTGGTGAGACCCCCACCTGGAGCACTGTGTCCAGCTCTGGAATCCTCAGCACAGGAAGGACATGGACCTGCTGGGACGGGTCCAGAGGAGGCCATGGAGATGACTGAGGGCTGGAGCCCCTCTGCTGTGAGGACGCTGGAGGTATTTTAATACCCTGTAGGTATTTTAAAAGCTGGGCAGACGTGGTGCTGAGGGACATGGGTTAGTGGCAGTTTTTGTCAGTGTAAGTTCATGGTTGGACTTGATGGTCTCAAAGGTCCCTTCCCACCCAGACAATTCTATGATTCTAATCACCCTAGCACACCAAATTTTTGGAGGGTGGGATTGTTTCCAGGCAGTGAGGACTCAGCCCATCTGAGGTCTGAGGGCTGCACTCACGAGGCCACAAGGACACAGTCCAGTGTCCACCTTGTTCACGTCAGAATCAGAGGAGACAAAGGTGCCATGGGACGGTGATGCTGCTCTGTGTCCCCCTCACCTGCTGCAGACCCACACCACCTCTTCATTTTTTTGTCTGCAGGGGACTTTGTGTGGAAGATGGCTTTTGTTGAATCGGGTCAAAAATAAAGTGCAGTAAGCAGTGATCCCCAGTGTGCTGCAGCAATCATCATTAAATATGACAAAAGCACAGTTTTTTCTTCTAAAGCTTCTGTTTTGGCAATGCTTTAGTTAATCAGATGCCCAATGACACTAAGATAAGGGTTCCCTACCTTATTTGCTGCTTACTGGGAGTCAGAAGCTCCCACAGAAGGAATTTAATCTTCCTAATCACAGACGTGCCCTCCACAACCATGTTTCATCGCTTCTTAGAGGTCACTCCTGGACCTCCGCACTCAGAAAATCTTGGCATCTTGGAGGAACCGGTCTTTCAAAATCTTTGGGCCCAAGCTCTTAGCTGGGAATGATGCAGGGATGCCTTTTCTTCAGAGAATTCCTCGCTCTAAATGAAAAGTGCCCAGTGAGGAGATGTCCCGCTGCCTCCCGCAGAGGGTCACGGCACGTCCTCTCCTGATGGGCTCCCGTCCTCCTCGGGGGCATGACACAAATGGGGCTGTGACCTGATTCCTTTCAGCATTTTGCTGAGGAGACGCAGCAGGGAGAAGTTTCTGCTTGATTTTAATCGCTGCTCTCACACCCTCTCTCTCTGGCTGGGAAGTTGCTGGCTTTCTAAACTACCCAACCCCAGGCAGCAATTTCCTGAGCAATTAGCTCTGGTAACAAACACCTGACTTGTTTTCCCCGGGGTCAAGTCAGAAGAGGCTTTCAAAACACTTTGCCATGTAATTTTAGTGGCACCAGGTACAAAATTTGTCCTCGGTCTGCAGGCACCAGGCTGATGGCTGCTTACGGCCACCGTGTACCTTCACTTTTGGCCATGGGACACCAATGCTGCTACTACATAGAACCGTGGAATCATAGAATGGTTAGAGTTGGAAGGGACCTTAAAGATCATCTCGTTCCACCCCTGCCCTGGGCAGGGACACCTCCCACCACACCAGGTTGCTCCAATCCCCCTCCAACCTGGCCTTGAACCCCTCCAGGGATGGGGCAGCTCTCACCACCCTCACACTAAAGAAGAGGCTCCCTGGGGCTTCCTGGACCTAATTCTCACACCATTGTTGCTCTTGGAGGAATCAGGAGTGTAAAAGCAGAAAGTGTTTCATCTCAGAGCACACCCAAACGTGCTTTTGCCAACCTGCAGCCTCGGACCCCTGGTCAGAACCGTCCTTCTGTCCTTCTGCAGCACCAGGGCTGGGTTTGTGGACTGTTTTGTTCAGAGGAGGAACATGTGAAATGCTGAAAATCAATTAATAGGATCAAGCAATCCTCTGGAGCAGGTCCTTCACTCATCCTTGACTAGATACTTCATTAATTAGAGAAGGGTGAGTTAATGGCACCCACCTCCTCTTCTTTATGAATCCATCTCTCACCAGAGAGCTGTTTGAAGAGGGTGTTCTCTAAACCTACAGGACAGATCCTTCTGCCCTATTCAAAGGCATCAGCGAGGGACTTCACACCAATACGTTTGCTTTCCCCTTAGCTGTGTCCTGCTGATTCCTTTACATTCCCAATATGTTTTTCATTTATTTTCCTGGCCTTGTTTGGCTGCGGCTCCTCCTTTTGTTGCCTGACAATAAGCTCAGTTCAAACTCAAGAGTGCCTGCCTCGTCCCCGGTGCCATGTATCGTCTTCCTCACCTCCTCAACCACCAACCACCGCTGATGTTGGGCTGAATCAAGGCCTCGGACCTTTCAGGCAATTCCCTGACAAGAGCCATCTGCTTAATTCTCACCCAAAAAGCAGCTCAAGCAAAGTGGATGCTGGATATTGCTTTTTTTTTTTTTTTTTCCTTTCCAAGGAGGCTGGAAAAAAGAAAAAAAAAAGCTTTATTTCGATATATCAGCCTCCCAGCTCAATTCAAGCACCAGAGCTCCCACACTTTATGATCCTGCGTAGTGTCTCTGCTAAAATCTCATTATATCTTTGTAGTTACCTCATCCCGCTGCGGAATAATGTGCGGTGTTAATGACGCAGCAATGGTAATAAAGTGTCCCTGTGATGATTTAAAGCAAAAACATTTCTCCCCCTGAAAAAGCCTTATAACTAGCACTTATTTTTATGATGGACTGCTCATTCACTTATTAAACATTTATTGTTTCCTCAATAAAAGTAATCTTAGATGTATTCAATTATTAATATAAATAAGGCACAAAATGTGAAACAGCAGCAATCTCATTTTCTTTTTTGCATTAATCTTCTTTCTTATTCAACCATCACAAGAAGAGAGGGAAAAAACCCACATTCAGACTTACTGAAAAACAAATGCAGTTGGCATGGGAGAGGCGGAATCCTTATCTATATCTTTGTCAGGAAAAGAAAAAGAAATTAAAACTCCTTGGAAACTCATAATGTTTCCGGATCTGTGGTGGAGTACTCTTTGTTTGGTGCTTTTAGCCTGAAAATAACTCCTGAAAACTGAGACTGCCACAACTGTTGGGCATTGGACTAGACAGCATTGGGGGAATGCAACATAGGACTGAGAGAGCTCTGTGCTGTGTCTGTATAAATACACATTTATTTATACATATAGGTATTTATACATATAGGCACACCAACATGCTTACATGCCCATATTTGCCTATTATTTCTTACACAGAGCTCAGTTCATTTAAAACTGAAAGAGAGGAGATTTAGGTGAGATGTGGGGAAGAAGTTCTTTGGTGTGAGGGTGGTGAGAGCCTGGCCCAGGTTGCCCAGAGAAGCTGTGGCTGCCCCATCCCTGGAGGGGTTCAAGGCCGGGTTGGAGGGGGCTTGGAGCAACCTGGTGTGGTGGGAGGTGTCCCTGCCCAGGGCAGGGGGTTGGAACTGGGTGATCTTTAAGATCCTTTCCAACCCGAATTATTCTATGATTCTATAAATCCCTTTGGATCAACATTTATGTGATGATAGGAAGAGTTTTGGGGTCCCTGCCTATCAAACAGCCACAGATTAGCACATCTGCAGGAACCAGTTGGGGGCAGCCTCTGCGGCAATCGTGGGCACTTTGGGCTAGTTTGCCCCATGGCCATTAGGAAGGACTCAAGTTCTCATTTCCAGTGGACTGTTGTATTTGAAACAGATTTACATACAGTTGCTCCTGTGAATGTCTATTTTTTGTTGTGTTTTCACCCCATGTTATCAGTGACACCCTTGGAAGCAAGAGATACGTGCTCCCAGGGCAAGTTATAAGTCTCACAATAGACAAATTCTCAAGTTTTCTTTGAATCTTTTCAGGCTCTTTGCTGAGATTTAGCTGCGGTTTGGTAGTTTGGAGCGATCTTTTACTCCAAAAATGGCTGGGATTAAACTGTTTTGCATTTAAGTAGAAAAAGCTATTTATTCATGATTTTCCCTCCTCCCATTTTGCAGATGTATCTCACAGAGGAAGGCGCTGGGAGGACGGGGAGGGCAGAAAGCCTTCCAGCTCTAATATTTCTGAAGTGCTCGGGCTGAGAAGAATCCGTGCCATCTGAGGAGTGAAGAGCGAGAGGTCACGGACTGTTTATTCCAGTCAACTCAATGCCAGACTCCGTTGGCAGCACTTGCAAACCTCCCAACTGAATGGCAAATTGTCCTTTAGTTGGCAACTGAAGAAAGGAAACAGATAAACACGGAAGCCCTGCACTGCTTTAGAAATCCTTTAAACCTATCAGCATTTGCTTATGAGGTAAAAAAAAGAAAAAAAAAAAAAAAAAAGAAGCATTATGAAACAACTGGGCAGAGGATTAAACTTCTGAACCAAGAGGGGGAAGAAAAGAAGAGACCATCTGAAATCGGGAGCCATCAAAATTTGAAGAAAACTTTGGGAGCTGGTTGGAATTTCTCTGACATTGTAAAATTCGAAATGGAAACCGTATTTCTGAAGTTTTTGCTTATGGAATTCTATTCTACAGAAGTTAGAAAACAGTTTTAAAAGCTAGGGGAGTTGTGAAAACTCTCTTCTTCTTTCCCCCTGCTTTTTTAGTTGCTAACCAACTGATTCTGAAGCAATGTTCACAGCCATATTTATTTAGCACCTGCACAAAGAACCAGAACTAGCATTTTATTTCACTAACATTACATTAATTATGGAGTAAGGTCTGTGCTGTCTTACTTCCAAATTAGATACCAGTTCGTCAGGATTTAGCCATTTATTCAGTTTTACATGTTATGGGTAAACCCGTGAATCAGTGGCTTGACAGCCATGAAATACCAAGATACAGTTTTGGGGTAACCTGGATCTTATTTACTTTTGTAGGCCAAAATACAAATAAAATGAGTTCTTCATAAAAACCTCTGAAACTTCATTCTGAGATAAAACCTGGAAATTTTGCTTATCACAACTAAAAAGAATTAGCTGGTAAATATATAACAAAAACAGCCAAGCACGTAGAGCAAATCAAAAGGAGCAGCCCCTGAACCCAGAAGTGCATCAGCTTTCAAAAAAGGGTAATTCCATAATTACCCAAACTCCTAAAATTGCACCCCTGTGTGCTCATGCTCTATTAATGGCCAAATGATTAGAAACATCCTGTCACAGAAATTATACTCCTAAGGATCCCCTTATAGCCTGCAGTCATTAACTCACAGCCAGCACCACGTACAGGATATATGGCTGACTATTAGCGTTCTTATTTTGCTGCTTTTTTATCAGCATTTGAGTATCATGGTATCACCTTTGTTGGCAAGTGCATATGTGGGTAGACACACAAAAAGGCAAAAAGAAAACAGGTAAAGAAATGGAAAAGATAAAAATCCGTTGAAGTCAAATTAGGTTTTTATGGTAGAACCGGCTTAATCAGGTGCGTCATCTGTGACTACTGGAGGGGGGAAACTTCTGCTGGAATGAAGAGTGCAACTTTCGCTATGAACACTTGCTTTTTTCAGAATTTAGAGAAAGAAAAGCAGATGTTGATGATAGCTGTTTTGCATGGGGGAAATGTAGTGTACATCACACCTGAGAACTGTGAGCATTTGTTATTGCATTGTCTGCAAAGGTTCCTTATTCCCCATGAATGGTTTTAGTGTCATGAAGAATCCATCTGATCTTGCTTGCAAGCTAAAGAATATCCCAACTTTCAAAACCCCGTGTTTAGATGCAGAGATAGGCAAAAAGAAGAGGGTCATTTTAAGAGGAAAAGGATTCAGTTATGAACAGCAATATTTTTTACAATTTAAAATTATTTTCCATAGACTGTTTTTTTGTTTGGCTTCAGAGATATTGGATTTGGAGGAGACAATCCAACTGGGAATGAGGAGACAATCCAACTGGGAATCTCAATGCATTTTTCCTGTGAAATCCACAGTTTGCCTGGGAAATCTGGAGTCTCTTCTCAGATAACCTGTTCCTTGAAACAAGGGAAGAATATGTACAAAGAGATGGGGAATTCTTATCTCAAGAGAAATTGTCCAAAAAGGAGTGAATATTTTGCATAATCCAAGAAATATTGTTCATTTTGAGGATTCATTTGAGTATTGTTCTTGTTGCACAGGCTCAACACAAGATATGTATCTTTATCACCTGAATTTCATTTTGCACTACATAATTAATTAAAATATCAATGGAATATTGAGGTTTTGGGGGGTGTTTTGTTGTTGTTTTTTTTTCATCTTCAGTCGTGGCCTTGGAGTTGAGTATGTTTTGAAGTGGTGGCAAAATTCTTGTAAAATCAGATTGCCAGGATCAATTGGATTACCCTCTCATCAAACGCGTTGGGACACTTGAGGAGTCTGAAGGCACAGCACACACTGCGTGGCTTTGAATGGAATATTCTCCAGGGAGCACACGCTCCACAGGGGGCAATATTTTGACTGTGAAACAAATTCCTAAAGCTTTTCTTTAGTCTTCTTATGCCAGAATCTGCTCGTTTTCTTTCTTTGCATGAGTCATGTATTTGTGAAGCCGTTTCTAACAGCTGATGGCTGGCTCACGCTGAGCTATGAAATGATTAAAGCAGCCTTGATTCTTTGGACAATGACTAACTTCAGAAAAAAAAAAAAAGGCACAACTTATGGAGCTTGCATTAAACTGCAGCTAAAAAATAAAAAAAAAAGAGAAGACATTACAATCAGTATCTTTAAGTATTCTTTGGAATAAAACACTGATCCGTTACAATGAAATAGCAGAGCCGTTTGAACACGGTGTGGCCCCATGTGTTCTCGTTAACGTCATCATCAAGCTTTTCAAATCATCTGCTCAAGGCTTGAGAGGCCAGTTGGGTGTAATTGAATTCAAGGCAGAGCCCAGAGAGCAAAGAGGCTGATTACAGACACGGCGACAGAAGTGTGGGGCTGGGGAGCCTTTCTCTGAGGACTTTTCGAGGTGAAGCTGCTCTTCGAGGATGGCAGAAGCCCGAATGCAAAATCTACGTGCCCATTATTGGCCCTTTGAAGCAAAGCACATTAAAACAGCCACGAAACAGCAAGATCCAAGTATTAGGGAAATAACAGGGGAGCACGAGAGGATTCTTTATCATACCTGGGGAAAGGTGTGTCTTATTTCTGGGTATAATTAGTTCAACACGTTATGTCTTTGTAGCAAAATTTCCCAGTCTAGTCTTCATTCAGACAAAAAAGTAGACTATCCGGGGCCCACCTCCCTAAATACCAATATTGTTTTTCAGGTTTTCTTCTCTCATGGTCTGCAGTAGCAAACAGTTTGGAAGTAAAAACCCCTTCGAAACGAGCAGCACAGCCTCACGCTACCCGACGATGCTAAATTCCCACTGAAGAGTATTGAATCCAGTTTTTCAAGAAAACTGCATTTTTCTCAGAGCTCCTTTGTGATATCCTTGACCAAAAAAAAAAAAAAAAAAATCTCAGAAATAATCTTCTGAATTTTCCTCTATATATTTTAATCTTCAAATATAAAACATTTTCTCACCTGTCAAATAAAGAGGTATGTTGCTATGTTATGCTAAACAGACAATTAAGCCACTAATCTCTCTTTATAGTAATTTAAGCACCAGACAAGTTTTCTAGCAATTTGTGTTGCTGACTGCACAGGACATCCAGTACGTCCTAGTACATCCACTGGAGACCAGTGTCCTGGTTTAATTAAAAATCAAGTAAATACTTGATCAAGGCTAGGGTTAAGGACTGAATAGGAACGAACCCAGGGAAGAACTGAGCAGAGAAGGTGAGATGTATAAATGATTTTATTTTGTTTCTACCTAAAATATGTGTCCTGCTGCGCAATAAATTCTTAGGCAAATATAGATTTTATTGACTTTTACCTTTACCAAGGCCAGAGTAAAAGATAAAGGTAAAACATATGATACATCCCTTTTCTGTGGAAAAAGCGGCCAAAAATTTGGAGAATGGCTGGTACCCAGCAATCTTCTCAAGGACAGCCTCAAGACATGAGAAAACTCTTCCCATCCAGGGTGAGAAGTTCAAGGGGTGGGTGTGAAGAAGAACTGCAGCCACCAGCCTTCATCACGGTCCTGCGCTCCTCCTCGTTGGGAGGTCTGTGGGAAGCGAGCACGGAGCCTGCAGCACACGCTTTGATTCCTGAGTTTGGGTCTTGGTTTCCACCAGAAGTCTCCTCATTTGCTTAGTTACTCCATTTTCATTACTAAGGAAAAGAAAAATCTTTATATTGAACATAGACAGGGCCTGAGGAATCTTCTCTGTCCTGCTGTCAAATGCAGAGAAAGAACACAGCCCAACAACCAGGAAACTAATTTATTTATTTTGGTATTTAATTCTGAGGAGCAAGAAAAGTTAAACAAACAAAGAAACAAAGAAACACTTAGTGTTTTTGCTGATATAAATTCTGATCCAGCATGGCACCGTGATTGTTTTAATTTGTGCAAGGCAATCTGCTATTTTTGGTCTTTTCAGTGGAAGGATTCGGGATGATGACAGACCAGACATCCATCTAGACTAATAATAATGCATCCCTCAGCTGATTTATTGCTGGTAAGAATATGAAGAAAGATGTTCTCATTGCTCACTGTATAAAATCCTTATTTTTTCTTTTCCACGTAAAACAGTTTCTAAAGGTATTGGTTGAGAAAGGACTAGCACACAGAACATCAGTTTAATCCTGTTTGGTTTTTGATTATTCAATTTGCAGTTGTGAGTAGGAATCCTGACACAAAACATGCCAAAAATACCTTAGAAGGATACCTCATCCATCACTCTTTGTCCCTCTCATCTCCAGCAGAATCGGGTCCACCTATGTCCTTCCTGACAGATACATTTAGGATATTTTTCCTGGTAATCGGTGATGGAAGTTCTACCACCTCCACAGGTGATCTTATAAGAATAATTCCCATCCTACCACTAGACTGCTTTTCTAATGTTTAGAAATACACTAAGTTTATCATCTGACTGAAGAAGTAATAAATCACGTCCTTTTCTCTGAGGATTTAAGCAGTATATTACCCCTGGATGGGATTTCCTTCCCGATGTCTGATTTTAAGAATAACAGCTGTTTTTACGTGAAATTCAGGACTCAATGAGCTATCCATCTAATCTATCCAGAGCAGCAACCTTAGCCCAAGCATTGCCTTTAACCCCTGCTCAGCTCTTTCCTGGAGGTCACTGGTGACTGACTGGTTTCCATCCCCAGATGAAGTCCCCGGACAAGGAGGGTTAATCTGTCCTCAAGGCCCAGGCCAATGAGTTGACCTTCAGGGTCTTTTTCTCCATCTCCAGGGTGGAGCTTCTTGAGCTCCTGGGAACCCCTCCTAAGGTGCTTTACGAACATCAAAGTGCCTCAGGCATCCTTGCTCTTAAGGATGCTGATGAAGTTTTGCTGGTTTAATCAGCTGAGGATCTGGCATAGCACTTGTAAGATTTGGAGCAACATCACATCTCTTTGCTTCCATTGGGATTTACAGCATATTGGTGGCTCTTCGTGTAACTGCCCTTCCCTGACTGCCAGCAATGCAATGCAACAGATCTGAATGGCATCAGATTGAGTTATTTTAGCCAAACAATGTGACTTAATGCTCTAGTTCTCCCTCAAGCTGGAGATTTTCTGTTCTTTTTGGAAGAAGAAGAATGATCTCATTTTTTTTCCAATAAGGAAGTGTAATGGAAGGGCTGGAGCTCCAGCTGAAAACCTGCAGGAACTACCAGTGTGAGTTTTCACTGTGCAAAACCAATGCAGAACTCCATCAGGAGAATTTGCAGCTCCAAAGATTTGATCTTTTTCTATCATACAACATACTCAGAGAGATATTCTCCAGCTGACCCATCCCTTGAAACTGGGCTTTATCATCACAGTCACACAGGAGCACTGCTGTATCTTCATTGCTGCCCCCACGGCTCCTGGTGTCTGTGACTCCACACAGAAATTGGCATCCACAGCTTTACTTATGGTAAAGAACAAAAACTGATGGTTTCCACTAAATGCAGTATAGGAGAATAACCAGCTGTCTAAAGCCTGGCTTCTCACAGCCCTCAGAGGTGAGGCACCAGGACTGCAAAACCCCTGGGAGTCCTCCTCACTCACAGTACTCTATAAATAATCTACCTACGTACATCTCATCAATGATAAACAACTCTGACTATTAAAGGGTTTTTAATATCTTAATCCCATACACGCTTTTTTTTTTTACCTTTTTTTTTTTTCTTTTCAATTATGAAGGGGTTTTGGCAAAGAACAAGTTGTTATGGACACTAAAACTGTTAAGTAGGAAAAGCCAACATTTCCAACCAACATCTCTATGATAAATAGCTTTTTCTAACCCTGTTCTCTCAGCATAGCCAGGCAGTTACCCAGAGAACAACCAGAGCCCCAGACACCAAGTTTGGCCATCCATCTCAGGCACATTCATTGCACGTGGCTGCTCTCCAGGGCAAAGTAAAATTTTTCAATGTGGCCTTTGGCTCTGGACCCATTCATGAGATTTTTTATGCTGAGAGTGGTGAAAGCCTGGCCCAGGTTGCCCAGAGAAGCTGTGGTTGCCCCATCCGTGGAGGGGTTCAAGGCCAGGTTGGAGGGGGCTTGGAGCAACCTGGTGTAGTGGGAGATGTCCGTGCTCAGGGCAGGGGTTGGAACTGGATGGTCTTTAAGATCCCTTCCAACCCAAAATCTTCTATGATTCTATAATTTTATTTTATTTTTATTATAGTGAATCAATAATATGGAATAAATACAAAAGACACTCTTGGTGGGCAGCATTTCCTTGGTAAACAACTGTATCAAACTTCCCAAGAACTTCCCCAGATGATTATCTGATCTCTTACCGCAATGATTCCAGCAGCTGTCAAAATCAAACATAAAGGGGCTTTAAACCACCTTTTTAAAGACTGAAAAAGCATTTTCATAGATTTAAGAGCCCTTCAAACCCAATTATCGAATCAAAATGCAGTTGCAGACACTCTGTCTAACATCTCTTCAGAAGTATAAAAACAGCCATGTATAACTAATCACTCATCAGCTTGCATAGCAAGTACTTTCCCGGCGTGTGCTTTATGACAGCATGTAGGAATTAAAAGCAAAATGCGCTCCTCAGCATTCACCTATAGCCACAAAGAAGGCTATAATGTTCCCCCAGCTGCAAAAAAAAAAATAAATAAAAAAAAATCCACGAGCCCAGATCCCACAAGCCACGTGGGAAGCGCTGGGCAGATGAAGCCAAGTGGGAGCTTTTCAACATGCCCACCTGCTAAGACCCCCACCAGCAGGTGTAGAGATATATAAATATATATATAAATGTATATGTATAGAAACAGGTGTATGTATATGTATATTTATGTATGTATATGTGTTCATGTGTATAAATGAGTGGGTATTAAGTAACACTAATTAAGTAACACATACTAAGAAATCTTGCATTTTTTCAAAGCAAGACACCCGGCTTGGAGATACCAGACATGTCCCCCCCCTCGCAGACTTGGAAACCTGGTTTAAAAGCTTGAATAAGCAGCAACTAATATCAGTTTTTAATAGGCAGCTTCCCTGCTGTCAGCACAGCTCGGTGGATTTACACTCTCTGATGCTCCTGTCCCCCGAACGCTTCCTCTTGGGAAAAGCCTGAACGTATTTCCCGTTTTTATTGCTGTCATCTATTCCTACAAGGAGATTCACAGCGGGTGTGAATTGTTGTGTCTCTCTGAAGTTGACACCCAGGCCTTTTCCTAAATGCATATACATCCCCTCTGTCCTCCTGTATACATATTTATACCCAGCACATAGGAGTAACGGTGCCAGCACCCCATCCTCGGCTAATATCGCTCGCGGGTCTTCTCTTAATCCACGTCATTAAATATATCTCACCCTCCCTCTCTTCTCCTTCTGCTTATATATTAGTGCTGAGGGAAGTAAAAATATTGCAGCACATAAAGGGCCAGATGCCTGAAATGCAAAGTGCTAGTGGCCCTAAAAGTATGTTATGGCATCATTCCCTAAATTATAAGATACTTTGATTAATTTCTCGACAGGTTACTTCTTGGTTTATTTACTTATTTATGTTATTACTTCTGGGTCTTGTATTAAAGTCAGGTAAAAAACCAAAGGCTTATCTTATTCCTGCTTTTAATTACTTGTGCCTTCAAATAACAACTTGGGTTCTCACATATATTTCTGGGCAGCATCATTATTTATTTAAATCTTTTTTTTCACTCTGCCTTTCTCTTAAGTTTGTTGTTGTTTTTCATTTTTTTTGTGCCCTTTTCTTTTTCCCCAGAAGTCAGCAAAACATTTCCTGTAGAATCTTTTCTATTCCTGGACCACCATCATGGCAAGAAAATAAAATTCTCATTAAAAAACATGCAACTTACTTTTGCTTACTGACAGAACCTACTTGAAAATCAATAAGAATTAAATTCTGCACATAAAAATATTATTAGAGTTTTATAGGGTTTCTTTAATGCCACATTTAATTAATAATTCTAAGACTGCTTCTTTGGATGTTTTGGCTATCCCATAAAAGTGAAAAAAAAAAAAAATGTGTAATGAAGTAATTATTAGAAGAGCAAACAGTATCAGAGGGGACATTTGTTTTGCAGTATAAGGTATTTTTGCCCAAGGAAAGAAATAACATAAGGTTAATTGAGGAGGGAAAAAGAGCTGCTGGGCAATAGACAGTCCTGGAAAAGGTGAGGAAGAAAGAAGCCAGAGTAAGAAGTGATTTAATTCAGTGCAGAGGACTGCATGCAAAATAGGCATGAGCGGCCGGGTACCAAACACGATCCACGTGTTCAGGATTCATGCAGAGAGGGGCTGAAATAAGGACAAGGTCAGAGGAAGTGAACGAGAGATGTCTCTAGAAACGAATGGTTTTTATCTGGGGATTCGCGCTTCCCTGGAATGGTTTGCTTTTTTTTTTTTTTTTTAAATAGCAATATAGCATTTGCTGTCATGACAGAGCCGAGGAGAAACCAAAGGGATGTCCAGGACAGACTTTGAGCATCATTGTCACGAAGGGACCTGAGGAGAATCTGTCTCTTCTCTTTAGGGACAGACTGACTTGCAGGAAAAAAAAAAAAAAAAAGAGAAAGAAAAAGAATTGTAACTTTCTCCAAAAACCACTGCCTTTAAGGTCTCTCAGTCAATTCATATCCTTTGGAAATACGGAGGATTTGGATCATTTCCTCGGGCTTTGCTGGATTTTCCTCTCATTAACATTGGCCCTGCCTTGGTCTGGCTCCAGTGGCTTGGGCAGAAATACTGCTGATCTTCATAAAAATCGGGGCCCGTGTGAACACGCGGGGATTTTCTCCCAGGAAAGAGTTCTTTACTCAACATGCTACAAAGGCTAGAAATTGAAAAATCAAATTGCTTTCTGCTCCAGGTAGCGCAGCAGCTGATACTGGGTTTACAGCTTCAAAATGCCTGAAAGATTAAAACCATTACTCTGTGCCCTCCCTCCAAGACCAGACTCTGTCCCAGGCTGTTTCTAACGTTGGGTGGACAGCTCTTTGTCTAAGGGACAACAACAGAGGCAAGTGGGCTTGGAATTATGGGGGGGTTGCCCTTTTTTGTTGGTTTTTTTTTTTGTAATTTTGTTTAATTTTTAAGCAGTTTTTTTTTTTGTTTTCTTTGCTTTTTTTTTTTTTGAATGAAATAAAGGATTGCAGAGAAATGATGGAGAGACATTGCACCCGATTCCCACCTCCCACTCTGTTTTAGGCTAGGAGGTGGAATCCAACACTTTTGATCGATGATACCAATCGCAACCACACCATTAGGACAGCCTCGCACCCTGTGGTCCCTTCATCCAGAGGGATGGTCTACATGGGCACATTTGGAGCTCACAGCCAGTGGTATTTGATAAATAATTTGCTAACCATCCACGTCACTAATGTTTCAGCTACTTTTACATTGAGCTTGTGTTTGAATATGTCCTTACACATCATATCCTGATGCAACGGCGTGATAGACAGGCTCCTGACATTTCTGCAAACCACTCCAAGCTTGAATATGATAGCAAAAGGCTAATTTGGGTTTTTTCAGATATCTTAACTCAGAGCACAACAAGCACGATTGTGGTAGATCAGTTGCAATCTCGTCCCATCAGTTATGGGGTCCATCTCAGAAGAATGAGACAGGGTATATTGGCCTTGGAAGGGCTCACCTTCAAGGTGGTGTTGGTCCAGGCTCCCAGGAAGCTCACGGAGAGTTGAGTTTTTGGCATCCTTGCACTCTGTATGTGGAAATACACCGGGCAGGGACTGGGGTTTTGCATGTGAGTTTCCTGTAAATACAGGCCCATTAGAATTTGACAATTTAATGAATGGGAAAGCCATTTTTCATTAGAAACCACTGAATGAAAAATATCTAGTCATTATCTCTGTAATGAAGCTAAATCAATGAGTGGCTTTTCAATCCTAATGTTAATGGGAAACCCAATACCTCGCCTGAGCATCACGTCAGGTGAGTACTTTGCTACAGCAACTCTAGTATTTGGCTGTAAGCTGAAGGGGGGAGGTGAAAATGGCAGGCGGGTGAAAAGATACTTGAAAGGAATGTAAATTTGTGATTCTCACCTGGAATTTTAAAACATATTTGCACATGGAGGCTAATCTTAAATGACACATTAGTCATTAGTGCTCTGAACTAATGCATTTAATGTGTTAGACCAATATCTTCTCCTTCCAGGTCTTTTCTTTTTTTAAAAACCTCTCATGGTAAAAGTGATGGGTCCCAGAGTTCAGCTGAAGTCAATGAGAAACCAATGAAGACAGAAGATAGTCAGCCACAACTTGGAGTTGTCCTGAACACTGCCAGTGTCCTACCTCTCTGCCTCAGGAAAGGGAGGGACTCTTTCAGAAAGAGTAGAGCCACAGGACGAGGGGAAGGGTTTTAAACTGAAAGAGGGGAGATTTAGATCAGACATTAGGAAGAAATTCTTTGCTGTGAGGGTGGTGAGACACTGGCCCAGGTTGCCCAGAGAAGCTGTGGCTGCCCCATC
>JAOTQQ010000041.1:1784085-1804528 GCA_026546715.1 Gallinago undulata | reverse complement strand
AGATTTAGATCAGACATTAGGAAGAAATTCTTTGCTGTGAGGGTGGTGAGACACTGGCCCAGGTTGCCCAGAGAAGCAGGAGGGGTTCAAGACCAAGTTGGACGGAGCAACCTGGTGTGGTGGGAGGTGTTCCTGCCTATCCAGGAACTGGATGATCTTTAAGGTCCCTTCCAACACAAACCATTCCATGAGTCTATGAAAGTTGTCAATGCTGCTGTGCTGGAATCTATACAAATATCCGCCAAATACCCGGCTCGGTGGCTTGTGTGCTACGTGATAAAATAAAAATCCTTTTTGGCACGTTGCTGCGATGCGTGGTTTTCATAGCGATCGGATGACTCAACTTCCATTCAGCTGTAATTGATCCTGGAGTACTTGGACACGGCGCCTGTCCCCGCCTCTACGTGCATGTGTGCTCTCCATTCACGGGGGAAACGGAGTGGCCTTCTCCTGTCTTTGCATTCAGAGAAGATTTTAAATATTCTGAATATGCTGAAATCCACGGGTATAAACTTGCCATCCCTCAGCTGTTAAAACCTGCTATTTTGAAAAAGCGTATTTATATATAAAAGACAGTTCCCACATGGGTTTTCAATTGCCCACCCACTATACAGCCACTTGTAAAGAAGAGGGAGGGAGTACTTGGTACTTTTGGGAAAAAAAATCCATAGTCCTTTTAATCACAATGATTGTCACTGCTTACTTACATCAAACCGATGCGGAAAGATTGCAGCCCTGGTGGGTGGCTGCTGTGCATAAGAACAGCTGGTCTCCACGCAAAGATCTGATATTCCAGCCATGGTGGTGCTCCGTGGTGCAATTACACGGTGGTGCCTGGTGCTCGAGGACTCCCCCTTCAAATCAGCTGGGACCCAGACAAAAGGGGAAGCTGAAAGGACAAGACGCAGGCGTCAAGGAGGGATTTCTGATTACGCGTCCTCCTATTGATGCAAAGAGCAGAGGAGGGTTGGGCAGAGGTGGGAAGGTCCCCAAAGATGTCAGTGTTCAGGGGAGCCTGAATGGAAATCTTCCAGTCTCTAAAGAAGGGGGAAGGGGAGGAAGGAAGAGAAACAGTTAAACCACGTGGAAATTGTGAGGTGTTTCAATAACAGGCTGCCCAAGGTTGAGTCACCACACCTGGAGGTGGTTTAGAAGAAGTGCAGACATGGCAGCTGGGGACATGATTTAATGATGGACTTGGCATTGTTAGGTTAATGATTGGACTCAAGGGTCTTTTCCAACCTACATGATTCTATGATTCTCTGATTCTACATTCATGGATATCCCTCGGTGAGGATGTGGGCTCTAAACAGCTGAGCAACAATCTTCTTGGTTCTGCTCAAAATTGAAGTGTTTTAAGGAAGTAATGGGAAGAGACATCTGAGAAGACAATCTATATTCCGTAGGCCTAGTACTATTACACAGGTGGTCCAAATTCAAGACGTGGTGTTGGGTAAAGATGTGGCACTAAGAGGCTGGAGCTGCAGTCTGTTGATGCTGGGCAGGAAATGCTGAAGTAAAACTGGCCCCAGTCTTTCTCATGACCAGCTGTGATGGCTGGAAAGGTCAGAAATGCTTGTGTGTACTGCCTGGGGCTGATGGTAGAAGAGTAGGAGTTCACGCTGCTCTTTGTGGATGTAAACCCAGGTTTTATATACAGAGAAGTGGCTGAACATCTAGTACAGACAAGCCTCACTTGTCCATCCACACATTTAGCTCTCCAACCTGGATGCTTGGTGAGAGGAAGGATAAAAAGTCACCCAGACCTGTCCTCTCATTCCAAGCATTAGCAGCCAGGTAGAGATTTGATTTTTTTTTTTTTTTTTTACTTTTATTCCTTTGGGTTTGCAATTCATCGCTAACCCTTAGCCATGGACAAGCTGGAGAGGGACTTTTTAGAAGGGCGTTTAGTGATAGGACAAGAGGTAATGGCTTTCAACTCGAAGTGAGGAGATTCAGACGAGATATTAGGAAGAAATTTTGCACTGTGGGGGTGGTGAGAGCCTGGCCCAGGTTGCCCAGAGAAGCTGTGGCTGCCCCATCCCTGGAGGGGTTCAAGGCCAGGTTGGAGGGGTCTTGGAGCAACCTGGTCTGGTGGGAGGTGTCCCTGCCCAGGGCAGGGGAGTTGGAACTGGATGACCTTTAAGGTCCCCTCCAACCCAAACCATTCTGTGATTCTGTCATAAGTAGAGAGGATGTTGCAATATGAACAGTCTCTAGAAGAAGATACTGTTTTCCTAACTTTTCATAACATGTTTCTTCAGAAATCTCACCTTGAGGAGCAGCAAGGAAAGCCTCAGTGCACTCTGGACATCCACCCATCTGGTGAAGGTTGAAATTGAGAGCAACCATCAGTCATCAGACATGGATGTGGCAGTTATGCACTGTCCTTTGGGGTTTTGTCTTACATTTCTATGAACTTTCCTGAGACACTCCTCCTTTCTGCCTCCTTTTTCTGCATCTTCCTGATGATGCCTCACCTGACGGGGGACATCTGGGCTGCTCCAGTGGCAGCACAGCTCGCTCAGGCACCAGGGGCTCCTCATTGCTGATGTTGCAATCAGCAATTACCGAACCAGTTTTTCGCAGAGTCGCCAGGGAGGTTGTTCATCTGCATGTATTAACTGAAGGGCAATCCAGTAAACTGGGGGAGCCAGACTTTCCCCAGCGAAGCTGTGTAAATATAACTCCAAAGGATTCACAGACATGCTGGGAAGTTTCCTCTGGGCCAAAACAATATTTTTAATTCGTTGATAGCATTTTAATTTTCTCATGATGAAGAACCTCTAAAGGCAGCCACATTGGAGAGTGAGAAAGGGTCAAGAGGCAATTAAGAAAGGCAGATCTTGCTTTTCACTGCTAGGAAAAACAGTTAATTAGGTGAAACAAGTGAAAAAGAGAGAGAGCGAAGAGCTGAACTGTAATTTGGAAAATTTAAAAAGCTTTCTATCAAATAAATTGATTAGCAGACTAATCATAATCAGGGCTCTTGGATTAGCAGTTAATTTGTGGAATCAATTAATAGTGGTATTTTTCAAATCACAGTTCCCTTCAGAGCACAGGGAATTCATTGCAGCATGCTTTTGGAGATAACAGATGCTGGATTAGGGCTGTGGAATGATTCCCTGACAATATAACAGCTCTGTTGTACTCTACTTTCAGGGTTTTTATTTTTAGGGTTTTCTTCGTGTGTGTGAATGGGTGTTGGCCGAGTTGTTTTAATTCCTTTCTTGTTGCCTCTGCATTCAGTGTTTTACATTAAAAAACAAATTATTCTCCCAATAACTTTTTAGTGCTCTCTCCTTGGTTTGAGGGCTCACGTAATGATCTCCTCTCTCGAGGCTGAACAGCAATTTCCTGCTCTGTGAAATAACAACCGAAAACTTAAAGAAAACTTTGTGGGACTTTGCTGTCCTTGTATTTTAAGGCAGCTGAGGCTGGGAGTGCTCCAGAACCTGAAAACCGGGAATCTGGGACTTCCCCCTGATTTCAGCTATCCCTGGGGATGCCCCTGTCCTAGCCACTGTGCTGGGTTTTACAGGAAGCTAAAGAATGGTGGTCAGGTCCAGGAGCCACAGCCCGTTGCTACCTCTTAATTAACAGCATGCATCATACTACATAATTCCATGAAGCTAAACCCAAAACACGTTTTAGCAATAATTCTGTGATGGTTTGACATATTGCTTCCACAACCAAACCAAGATGAAGTTATCTCAGGCCATGACTGGTCCAGAAAGTTCTTGAGACCACAGGCTGGTGCACCAATACGATATCGGTGGTGGTTACCGCAATTTCAACAGCCCGTATGTTGGGCTGCAAGTCCCAAGTCCATGGGAGGGTTCTTCAGCTGCTTATCTGAGGACTGTGAGTCTCAGACCCCATCGAGCCCTTGTATTTACTGTGTTTTCTGGCTCTCACTGATGGAAACAATGATTTAGCAGAAGACTTACAGAAAAATGACAGGAAGGTGGGTGAGTTCAGCAGTCCCCGTGCTCTCTGGGGTGCCTGTGCCTGCAGCTGTGGTAGGCATTGATGGGCTTAGTAGGAAAACCAACTGAATTTCCAACTCTTTGGGCTATCCTAAAAAGCCAGCATCAGGTTCCTGAGCCTGGGCAGCAGGTCCTCCAGCTCATGGGATTTCGTATGACGAGGGAGGTGGGTACAGATCAGCAGTGAGAACTGGGGGCAAACCCACCTCATCCTTCTCTTTAAGGTTCGGCTCCACAACGCTGATATTTCTTTAATGCAGACAGCAACGAATTCTTAAAATATTACTAATTTCAGTTACGAGGAAGATCCCCTTCCTGGCTCTCCTACAAGCCAGTCCATGGATGTCCACATCAAGCACCTGAGGAGCTGCAAAGATTTGGAAGGCCATAGTGACGCCTACAACTATAACTTTTAGAATTAAAACCAATCATTTTTCCATAATTTCAATGGAGTTGGGTGTCTGGCATTCAGTTTGTGATGGGAACCGAGAGTTGAGCTGTCAAAAGGCTCTTTAGAGAGTCTCAACAGAAAACTGTTTCTGTTTAGGGTGAAAAGAAGCCTTTTCCTCCACTTCCATTGTCCCATTGTAATTAAGGGATCTCATCTCTGAGTCTGCTGTTCATTGGTAGGAATCCAAACTGTTACAAAAAAAAAAAAAAATTAACTAAACTCAAAGTATTTTAAGACAAAACTCAAAATTGCACCGTTTAGTCAAAACCTAGAAAGGCAGGAGACACAGACGGATCCAAGTTAAATCCCACTTTGAAGCTATTGCTTAATGAATTCCCCAGCACAGCGTTTCTCACAACGCTTCAGCCCTGACAGAGAGAAAAGGCAGCAACAAGATGTTTTAGGAAGTTCCAGACTACAACAAAACTAAATACCGTCTCACAACTCATTTTATCGTTGTCTAGTTCAAATTGCTTTTTCCGTCCATGGTGCAGAAGGAATTTTACTGTGCAAGCTGTTCAATCTCATATGTCTTTCTTTTTTTTTTTTTTTTGTAGTGAAAAACCACCCATACTGGCAGATCCAGCATACAGGAACCCATTGCAAAATATTCGCTAAAGCAAAGACAATGGTTTATCTAACATCTGTAGAATTATTTAGAGAAAAACGCATGTCTGTCATTTCACATCTGCCGACTCCTGTTACTAACTCTTTCTTACCTCATGGGTGCACTAGAAATGCTTGGAAAATGTTCATTAAAATTGATTTTTTTCTGTCCAATTTTATAAACAATGAAAATACATGAATTATCTATGTCTTTTGAATAGCCTTTTGTTTCCCCTGCAGCAGAATGCCCACGTAGTATGATCTGTAATAAAAGCAGCACACTGAAATGAAAAACAATAGCAAACTACTGTGAAGGGAAGGCATTGTGCAGAGAATGTTCAGGAGAGTTATGACATTTATATATCAAAAAAATTGTGCTTTATGATTTTACATGGTAAAATTATAGTGATATGAGAAATATGCTGGAAGAGGTGATGTGATACATTTTGCTCTATAACTTCGCTGTTGCCAGAGGAAATGTAGGGGCCAAGGAAGAGGCAGAACCATTTATAATTGAGCTTGAATGTATATTTCCACCCGTATACACTTTGTATCATCACTGATATCTGTAGAAATGCCACCTTTGGAGACAAACTTCCTAAACGTGGTGTTCTGCACATCTCAGGATGGACAGAAACATTTAGTTAAAAAATGTTTTGGGGAAAAGGTGACCCCAGTTTCCCCCTGCCCTCCAGATTTGCGAGTAGATGCATGACTGATGTGCTGGGTGGGAAAGAATACATGGAGCACTGACTGCTTCGCCCTTCCCAAGGAATACTGTGCCCACCTTACCTCTAAAATTAATAAATACAGGCGGCTTGAGAGCAACTGAGCAAAGACTCCTGCTGATCTTAGTGATTTTGGCTCATTCCTTAATCCAGTTTAACAGTTTAATTGACACAGCCTTGTGCATTACCCTTCACTTTAGCCCAGATTATGAATAGATCAGGAATTAATTACACCAACACACTCATTTAAACTATTCTTAAATTAATGATGCATTTGATTGGAGAACTTTACAAATCAGGACAGCAGAGGGATTACAAATCTCATTTTGCTGGGAGAAAAGGCTGGACCTGAGTCGTGAGGGTCAGCAGTCAGTTACTAATTGCCCACACCAACAAGCCGGCTTGTTTACTTAATCTGTGTACAACGTGAGACTCTTATCCTAATTAAGTATCCACTGTTTCTCTTTAGATTTATCTCAATGGCTCGTTTAAACCAAAGACAAACATGCCGTTACACTGTGATGTATTGTTCTTGATAAATGATATCGCGTTATTAGTTCAGAAGATGAATGCCAGCTTCTAGCATGGTTTTTTTTTATTTATTTCATAGATTCCACATAGGCTGTGGAGCCCTCCTGGTCACACAGCCCCATTTCCTGCATGAGAGGTGATCAAGATCCCTCTGGCATTTTCCCCATGAACCCTAATGATTTTGAGGTGAACCAAGACTATTTTTATACCAGAAATTCTTTCTTTGACCATCACAGCCCACCAAATTTGTTCTAAAAAGTAATTATCCACATAATCAAAAATGTGGCCATTATATCTCATTTAAATATGTCTAGTGTCAGCTTCCAAAGAAAAAAAAACTTTGTGTTTTTCTCTTGCTGAATGATCCCACTATAATATTAGCCATGTGTGCTCTTAAAACATTGCAAATGGGATAAAAAACTGATCCTGCCAATGATAAGATGAAAATATATGGCCCACTCAACACCTACTCCTAGAGTCTGGGGTGAAAAAAAGGCACGGAAAGGTAAACATTTGGAAGCAGAGTGACTTGGAAGAAAAAAGCAGCCACACAGAACAGGTGCGAAGTCTCCTCATTGTAAAAACCTGTTTGTATTTCCAGAATCTGCAGGTGGGGCTGGTTGGGGTGGTCAACATCATGGCCCTTGTTGCCCCCCCTGTCCTTGGCCAGTCTCAAGAGCTTTTGCCCCATCAAAACCCAGCTGATGACTGTGCAAGGGTTGTGCAAATGAACCCGGGGGAATATCCTTGACACCAAAATCTTCTCCAGGCCACCGGATTCATCTCCACATCTCCAGGTTAACCAATATCATAAAATCATAGAATAGTTTGGGTTGAAATCGATCTTAGGGATCATCTAGTTCCACCCCCTGCCCTGGGCAGGGACACCTCCCACCAGACCAGGTTGCTCAAAGCCCCTTCCAACCTGGCCTTGAAGCCTCCAGGGATGGGGCAGCCAGAGATTTTCTGGGCTTCTCATCATCTGAAATAGTTTGGTGTTTGCATGTGGGATGAGCTGGGGCTTTGTACTTATCTATTCCTGCAGATTTTCAGTCCATATTCCACATCCTGTGCTTAATGCCACTTTTTTTTTTCCCCACTGCTACTAGTGTATTAAATGAAGCCACACACAGCTGTTATTATTATACATTATGTTACATTATATTATATTAAGAATAGTGATAATAGTATTGCTAACAGTAATGATGACAATAACTATAGCAGTAACAATAACAACAAATCTTCCAAAGATATGGAATTGTGACAAATTGACACCTTTAAATTTTACGGCTGCTTTCGCCTCACTGGCTGATTTCCAGCACTGTGTTTTTCTTAGTGCTAAATTACGTGGTGGTTTCCCCACTGCTTCTCCCAAAGGGGCTCTCTAGGTGGGACTTCAATAAAAATCCCCTAACAGTTAACGTTTATCCTCTATTACATTGTGTAGGCCTGGGCTTTTCTTTTAAATTTCACACTAGTGTTGATTCAGTAAGGAATTCAGGAGCGTTTTGTAACAGTACGAATGTGAATCCACGGCATAGAAATACATTCTTACACTTAAAATAAGTGGTGGACCAGACCTGGGCTTTTGTTTCAGACCTGTGTGGGAATATGTAATGTATTCAGCTGCCCCCACTTAAACATTATTTCTGAATTTTGCCCCAAGCTAAATTAATTCCCAAATAGAATATTCTTCAAAGTTTCCCATGTCGTGCCAGCAGCTCTTTAAATGCACATATTTTAGATATATGCATTGGTTTCTTGATTATGAAAAAGTGTTATTAAATATGTAATAAAATATTTATGCAGTATGACTTTAAAGCTAAGAATATTAGATCACAAGAGATTTCTCTAATTGAAATAGTCATTGTTTGCAGCTAGAGTTTAATTTAAATTCTGCCTAGCCTACTTAAAACTTAAAACAGTAGCATACAGATGATACCTGATCTGTATTGCTTTTCAAATCCAAGTGATTGCAATATTATTAATACTTTACTACATGGAAAATCAAATAAACTCTTTCCATCCAATGAATATCGCCATCTGTGTGACTTGATTATTTGCAAATTTTTATAATGAGATTAATAAATAAAATGCACAAGTGTGCGAATGTGCATACACACACGTGCATTCATATACTGTATATAAATTGTAGCATCAAGGCCAAAATTTAGTGAGCCACTTTAACAGATGCTTAAAATTATTCTTCAAATAATGAAGTCTTTGAATAAATGTCCATTTTTAACTGTGTAATTATTCCATCACGGTCTGCTTGATTTTTTTTAGAGTCAGTTTGACACTACTCACTTATCTGGGTCCCTCACTTCTAAGAAATGTGGATCCTGAGCTAATTATCAAGGCTCACTTCACAATCCATGGAGAGAAAAAGGCATTTTTGGTGGATCCACGGAGAGGGTTATGGGGCGTTGGAATGGGCTGCCCAGGGAAGTGGTTGAGGCACCATCCCTGGAGGTGTTCAAAAGACGGGTTGACGTAGTCCTTGGGAATATGGTTTAGTGATTTTTGTCAGGATTAGGTTGATGGTTGGACTAGATGATCTTTAAGGTCCCTTCCAACCTAGACAATTCTATGATTCTATGCAAAACCATGATGAATTGGCCCCAGGACACTTCTTTCACTCTTCTGAGGAAGAGTCACACTCTTCTGAGTGTGTTCCATGGAGATGTGTAGTGGTGGGTGAAGAGTCCTGCTTCGAGTTCCTGGGATCCCGTTGCTGAAACCCACATTTTAAGAGGCCTATTTTAGCTTCTGGGCAATATAATTCTGACAGTAGAGCACAGTTGTCAGATGTTTGGGAATGAATAGCTGCTCCAACTGGCATCAAAAAACTGTAAGGCAATGTAGCCTTTGAGCCAAAAAAAAATAAAAAATAAAAAAAGCGCAATGTTTTCAGGAGGAAAAATAAAAAATACAAGGATGAGCACTCCATAAAGATGAGTGACGGTCTCTGGTGGCACCCGAAACGGATGAGCAGCGCGATACCATTGTTCAGGAACACGTAAGGCACCGCATCGCTGGGATCTGAAACACGGTTCTGTATTTCCAGGTCTGAGCACAATTGAAGGGAGCCCGGCGACAAGGTTGCTGTTAACAGGAGAGGACTTGTAAGCAGCAACTGGGGGCTTTTATCAGCTCATTGTCAAAGCAAAAAACCAGCAATTTGGAATCCTTGGTCGGTATTAGTGCACGCAAGGGCTCCCGGGGAATCGTTGTACGCACTGAGACGTGTTTTGAAAATGTGCTTTTTAAGGTCTCCAGGCTTTTCAGCTCATTGCAGAGACAATATGTGGTGGCAGTCTTGGTGTAAGAAATGAGAATAATGGAATCTTTCTCTGTTTTGATCAAAGGGAGACTATTTCTTTTTCACTTTAGACAGACACTGTGCTTTCAAAAGTCTCAGAAATCCCAAATCACACTTAAAGGCTTAAGATTTTTAGTGAAATCTCTAGATGAATCACCAAAGGAGAACCAAAGGCCCCATGATCTTGTGATTTTTGTCCTGTATCACAGATCCCAATGGAAGCCCTGTAATCTGCCCCTGTAGTTCAAGAAAGGATCAGAGACAGCCCTTTTTGACACATACACACCTAACTTGAGCTCCAGGACCTCCAGCGTAGAGGTGTGACAACCTCCACCTGACTCTTCTACTACACTATTACCCTTCACTCTTAAAAGATATTTTTTCACAATGCCAAGCCCAAATTTTCCTTTCTGCAACTGAAATCTATTTATTCTTGTCCGAGCTTTCTTGACAATAAAGAAATAGACATTCCTTTCTTCTTTCTGGTTGTTTTTTTAAAAATCCATTTGAAAATTTCCTCTGAATTCCACAACCACTAGCCACCACCCATCCCCTTTTGCAGACGACTGGGGATGAATTTCTTAATGATTGTTTTAAGGGTTTGTTGTTCTCCATCCGTGTTCTGAGTCATCACTTCGTTACTTTGAGGAATCACAGCTGAGAGCTGAAACATCCACTGGCTCCAGACCAGGCTGCTGGAAATAAAGTTTGCTGCTTGATTGCTTCTTGTCAAATATTTCCATGATATATAGGTTTCTGGAGTTTAATCAGATCACCTATGAACTAAAAATAGCAACAATAAAAAGATTGGAGCATTTCACAGCTCTCTTTAACAAAACCAAACATTTTTTTAACGACTCAATACTTAAAGCCCCTTAAGCTTTTCCAAAGTGGGACTTACGTACTCAAAGATTCAAGGAACCATTGTGGTAGATGGGAAATGTAAACATTCAGGAGTTTCCAAAGGTATTCTGGTCACTAAGTAAGCATGTTGGAAGGAAAATGTTGAAATTGCACTGCTCAGAAACCTCATTTAACATTTTTTTCCCTTTAGAAGCTTTTGCCAATATACTTCATGAAATATGCAACTTTCACATTGATTAGGATGAAACATGTATCCTTAAAAGTCAGAGCTCAGATTTTCCTGGGATGAGGTTTGGCAGAGATGTCTCAGATTTGGCTGCCAATGCCATTGAGATGACCAAATTTTGAGCCATCTGAGAGTGTCCTCCTGGGCTTCCTTCAATGCTGAGGGACTTCCTCGGGCTGAATGTCCTGCTCCAGGGGAAAGCTCAGCTGGGACCTGCTGGTCCTGCCCAAGATGTGTGGCACCAACCACTGCCTCCTGTCCCAGAGGGCAGCTCCCACAGCAACCACCCACCTTGAGGGACACCTTGTCCTTGAGGGACAAAGTGGAGGTAATCACCCAACTCGTTGCCCCATAATTTCGCTTTCACAGAGGTAAGTGGAATTTGATTTGTTATAGCTCTTTGATTTGTTGTCTGTGTTCCAACCTTTCCTGTAAACAGGTATTTCATAGATATTTATCTATTTCATACGTATTACAACACTTTAACAATATATTTCAACATATTTCATAGGTATTTAATAAAATGCATTGATTCAAATGGTCTTGCATGTTACTGAGAGTCAGCCAAGCAATCCCAAGTCTTCCTGTGCTGAATTATCTCCCCTCTGTAGGGAGGAACCCGTGCTCAGGTGTGTGCCCCACCACTCCCTGCCAGTCCCCAATCTGCTCTGCAGCCCCTGTGCTCCCATCACACCCAACAACAGCATCGTTACTGCAGCTACAAAAGCTCCAGCTTCAGAAGCTGGCAGAATTTTTCTCTCCTGGGTCTTGCTTCAGGTATGGTCCTCTTCTTTGGGCAGCGGGGTCTTGTTACTGATTGTTTTGTGTTTTGTTTTTTTTTAAGTTCAGTGGCAGATGTGGGGTTAAACATAGAACCATTCCCAACAGTGCTGGGTACTGCAGGAATAATCCAGCAGAGCTGTGCCAACAGACAAATCACACCCACCAAGGTAATGTAGGAATTAATGTCACCTCCGTTTGCTGACAGTTGATGAAGGCAGAGAGAAAATCAGTGATTTGCCAGAGGAGGTGACGCGGGTGGAAAACCTCCTGCACAAGCTTGTTCTTGGAGTAAAAACTTGGTTTTCTTTCTTAGCCAGTGTAAGGGCAGGACCAATGCAGCATAGGAATTTTCCTCATTCTCCATCTGAGCATTGTAATAAATTCCAGTGACTTGGAAGACACTGAGAAATAAAGGTGGGAAGAGGGGTATCTGATCGACAAGCTTCCTCCAGTGCTACCAGGGGAGGCACAGACCCCGCGGGAAAGACCCTCTATCAGCTACCCCCAATTATTCTCCAGGCACTTGAAAACAGACAGTACAGACTTCTTTCATTCTTTTTGGAGAGCATAGAAAAGAGGAATGTTGGTCTTTTCTTGAATATAAACATGAGCTTCTAAATACAGCCCCTACAACAATTTCCATTCAGCATTTAGCAGTTAAATTGGGTTTTACGAAGCTCCCTCTTAAATTAGTAAATAAAAGAATTCATAGCTATTTTTACAGGCTTAAAGAATATGGATCAGAGATGTGGGATATGTGCATACTATATTAGTGTGCTTTGGTATTCTTATCTTCCTGCTTTTTAAATATTTAGGCATTGTTTGCTCCTACACTTGCTGTAGGATATTGAATCATCTATTCCACATTAACTTTTATGTAGCAATATTCCTGAAGCACAGAAGGCTTTCATCTACTCAAAAAAATTTATATCGATAACTAAGCTTCTTTTCATAAGTTATATTAAATCAAGGCATTTGGTGATAGCATTAATGATTGTGCAAAACCCAGATTAGGTGAGAATTATAACAAATCCGGCTATTCTTATTGTCAAATGTGAACATTCACTTGCCCTCCTTAAAGGCTCCTTCTTAAAAACAAAGGCAAATGATGATTCCCAACCCTGTAGATTCCAGGCTCTATGAAAAAAGACCAGCATAATGACAAGCCAACAAGCAACCAGCCTTTTCCATCCCCTCGTGCCTCTGTTTCCCTGCATTTGTTTCTCCCCAAATCACCTAACTCTGTCCCTTCCTCTACCCTTTAACATCCCATAGTGGGATGTTCCTCCCTGAACATCCCATAACCAGTCCTGTGCAATCCCAAAATGCCCTTCCCTGCATTCTCTAACATGTTCCACATCCCTGGGCAGTGACCCCTCAGTCCCAAAGATGCTCCATCATTGACTCCTCATCATGGATGTCACCCCTGGCCCTTGGGGCTGAGGGTTGCTTGGGTCAGGCTAGGGGGGGTTTGGACAGGGTGGCTCATCCTTAATTTGGGATCTAAATCTATGGGGAATGGACAAATCACCAAACCGAAAAGAAGCACATGATGGGTTTTTTTAAAAGGTAGGAGACCTCGGCATGCTTGGCTGAGCTATCAAGAAGCCACCTGGAGTAGCAGCTTTCAAACATTTGGTTTTTTGTTCTGATATCTCCACTATTTAGGAATATTGGGGTTGTAAAGAAGCAAACATGACCAGTGCTCTGCTCTCCATGTATCATCTTGGCAGCTGTGACAGAGAAAGACACCATTAATCCTTACTGCAGCAGTTTTGGGCCCCTGTCCTGGCCATGCTTCTGGACATGCTGGAATAGACCAAACCCGTGTTGTAGAATCATAGAATGGTTTGGGTTGGAAGGGACCTTAAAGATCACCTCATTCCCACCCCCTGCCCTGGGCAGGGACACCTCTCACTAGACCAGACTGCTCAAAGCCCCATCCAGACCTGGCCTTGAACCCCTCCGAGGATGGGCCATCCACAGCTTCTCTCTTCCAGCGTCTCACCACCTTCACAAAAAAGAATTTCTTCCTAGTAGGCTTAACTCCTTAATTTTTTGCAGGAGTAGGAGCCTAAATCCAATGGCATCTCACTCTTTCTCTGTTATTGTCACTCATTTATTGATCTGGGTAACACTTCTCCTTGGCAATGACCACGAGGAGCCCAATAAAACTCCTACATTGTGTTTAAGCGTAGGTAGTACCAAGCTTCATCTCTGGCAAGGGAATGAGATAGGCACCCACTGCTAATGGCCTTCATTACATATTAATTGTCTCTATATTTGAAGCAGATACAGCATTTAAACCTGTCACTCACTTTCGCCTCAGTCACCTCTTGCAGCTCTTCCAATTCTCTTTCAGCGTGAAGGTGCTTTCTGTGGCAGGAACAACTGCTCTCCCTTCTTCTTCCTGGCTTCCTACCCTCAAGGGCTGGAAATGCAGCTTTCTGACTTTTAACTTCTCCTGAATATACACTTGAACTTATTTAAGAAAGTTAATCAGAGAGAAGACTTTCCCCCATTGTGGAAAATTTCCTGATCAGAAATTCAAATGAGCACGTATTTATTCATTCAGATACTCAGGCATGGAAATCTCTGCACTTTGAGTACAAACACAAAGATGTTTTTTTTTTAATCTCACTTCTGCAAATTAACATAGTCATCTAGCTTTCAAAATTAAAAACTCCAAGGATTAAACCCAACTGGCAAACACGGCTTGGAAATCATTTTGTGTCCCAAATATTAAGATTACTAAATGTAGATGAAAGAGGCAATTCCAGAAGAAATTTCTGTTCCTTCACAACTAAGGAAGATAAGCCTTAGCTATATGTGCATGCAAAAATGTAATATGATTTATTTTCCAACAGACAAAACTACTGTATGTTGCTCTAGGTCACGGAGCAACGTGACACAGAGCAATAAAACCCCAGGGGGCTCATATGCTGATGATGGCTGTAATTATTGATTAATTCTGTTTTAGAAAGCTTGAAAACAAGCCCGTCTTGAAATGGACCACACCATGATGCCTCTCTCATTTCATGAAACTCAAATGCACCCCTCATTAGAGCTGCCTGAGGCTTTCAGACTTGCCAGGGGATAGATGTCATATCTGGCAGGGGGGGGAAGAAATTAATACATTCAACTTTTTGGAGAGTTTTAATAAGGATTAAACTAGGCTGTTTGGAAAAAAAAAAAAAAAAAAAAGGCAAATCAACCCAAACCCACCCTAAGCAGGTTTTCCAACCTGAACAGAGATAGGAGGCTCTTGTGGTTTCTTAGAGGAAAACAGGCTTCTTTAACACATTATCTTGTTAAAGAGATTACTATTTCCTCCTTGTATATTAACAGCACCTGGAGGCGAGTGCCCAGCTGTGCTTGGCACAATGCAGACAACCAGCCGAGGCTGGTCCCTGTCCCACAGTCTCAGCTGTTCACCATTAAGATGAGAGACACCTGAGACTTTTTCAGGTCCTTTTTTTTTGCTCCAATTCTAACCGTTTCACCCTGGTGGGAGCTCCATCACATGATGGGTGGCATCACCTCCTTTGACTCGATGGCTCTGTTTCAATTAGGAATCTTGTCCTTTTGCTTTTCAAAAGAATCAGTCGATGTCTTCATGCTGGGAATATTGCATACCCATATGAGCTGTGCTACAATGACTGATGAGGGATAAAATGAGCTGCCTTTCAACTGTTATCATAGGCAGAAGATACCTCCTACTAAGAAAATGCCACTGGATACGTGTGTTACTGAGAATAGAGGGTTTACGTTGGTCAGCTTGAAAACATGAGGTGGAGAACTCCAGAAAAAAAACCTTAAGAAGCAGACTGAGAAATGCCTAAAGCTTCACACTCCTCTATGGTGCAACCAAAACCTGCTTGTTCTCTCAGAGGGGACGCAGCATCTCAGAAGGAGGATGCTGGATTGCATGGGCATCATTCATTTACCATGGAGACATAACCAAGACATCTCCTGGGAGAGGGCTGCACCACAAGTGTCTAAAATTTGCCATTTGACTGGTGTTATCTGAGAATCAGCTCTGGGATCATCGTGGTCAGGGGTTTTTGGGCTGTGCTTCGGCATCAGCTTTGGCATCTCTCTTCTTTCTCTCATGAGGTTTGGAGAGGTTTACAGGGGTAACTTTCAAATCTTTGACCTGTGGTGGCACAAGACTGAAGAAAACAGAGACATGGAGACATCATGTGCACACTGAATTCTTGTTTGCATCCAGAATCACCAGAATTACCTGATGGATGTGAGTTTGATATGTGGGGATAATTCTGAAATTTAAAGTCTGCTTTAAGAATTTAAGTATAGAAAGTATTCTGAGTTCCATTGGCCTGAGAACTATAAGCGTTTTGAAAATTCAGGTTATCCTTTATTTTCAGTGAGTCAAGTTGGCAAGGATGTTAGCGTGGGTGTACAGACAGGTAGGCTCATAATTTGGGATATCAAATTTAAATTGTCTGCATATGGATGGTCTGCCCTTGTGACCGTGCACACTTTGCTCACCTACAGTCCCGTCCCCTGCCAGCCCTCAGACAGCAGCAGTGGTAGGTGATTTTTCACTAATGTGGAGAAAAACAATCCACCCAACCAACAACTAGCTAATCTTATCCTCTATCATGTCGTGATTGCCCAGGGAAGTCGTGCCTGCCCCATCCCTGGGGGGGTTCAAGGCCAGGTTGGAGGGGGCTTTGAGCTACCTGGTCTGGTGGGAGGTGTCCCTGCCCAGGGCAGGGGGGTTGGAACTCAATGATCTTTAAGGTCCTTTCCAACTCAAATGATTCTATGATTTGACATTTTCCCTTCTAACAGTATTTTAACAGTACCCAGACTATTAAAAATTGAGAGGTTAGTGACCTGAATGTGGAGTCAGCCTATTTGATAAGCTTTATAGCTTCCCTGGCTGCCTTGCTGGATATATCTGAGCTGGCTGTGTTCATACCACTGCTTATATTGATGTATCCTTAGATCTCCATAAAGCAGTTGGTACCACCTGACCTTCAGATCAATGACTAGGGTGATGCATGGTTGGCCCGACAGTTACTATGTGAATTAAAGTCTTTCTAGCTGTCAGGAAGATATAATCTAGCTGATATCTCTAATATTGCATCTTAACTATGTTAATATTTGAAACAATAACCAAAAATTCTCACCAATTAAGGCTGCAGATGACATTAATTAGGAGAGCAGCAAATTACAAAGAGAAGAGGGTGCTAATGGGTAGCTATTGCAATGACTGTTAAAAAAAAGGTAAAAAACAAACATTGAGTGACTCAATACAGCCTACTAAACTCAAGGACATTGAGGAATAAAGAACGTGTGCCATCCCTTTTCATATTGGGCATTTGTTCAATTTCTGTGGAAGGGTTTTTCTGTTTATTCCAATAACTAGAAAATTAATAAGGTGGATTTAGAAACACGGCACAACTTTTAAGCAGTGATATATTTAATCCTGGAACAAATTCACAAGAGTTTTGTTGGATTCCCTATCAATGCTAAATTTCTAAATTGAGACTACGTCCTTTACTGAATAACACACTATTCAAATAGGAAATAAAGCAAGGAGGACTCAATGGCTGTATTAGTCATGAAGTCAGACAATTAGAACGTTTTTTGGCTTGTGTGGTTTTTCTTTTTTACATTTGTAGTCTGGTGTCAATACCACAGGGATGTATCTTGGGCTATTACTGTGAGATAAGAATCCATCCATGATGGTGAAGTTCTCACAAGGAGGAAGCCATATAACTACATAGGTTTGGTGACTGTACTACAACTGTGATGTGACTTGTCCTCCTGATAAACACCAGGGGACAATTTGATATAAGCTCTCCTGTGAATATAAACATCCCTTACTGACCATGTTCAAATTGTGGTCAGATCTGGAAAAGAAATTTGTGAAAGCCAGAAAATCTACATGTTCTTCTCCTTAAGAACTATCTGCAAGAGATAAGAACCTGATGCACGTAGCACACTAGAATATGTTCATCACCTTCTTGACATTGTTAATTCTTTTCTCTGCACACAAGAATATAGGAAAAACAAAGAAAAAACTCCTTAAAGCAAAGATCCAAAAAAACCTTCTTGGCTCTTGGCAATATGAATGAAAAGAGAGCTTTAGATTTCTCTGTCATTTCCATAATCATCCCAGTTTTCCACCACCACACAGATTTCTCAGGTAAGTCCCTTCTTGAACATGGATCACTCTGATTTCTTTTTCTTCTTTTATTCTTTTATGTTAGAAATAGTTATTTGAGGAGACTTTTCTTGTTAAGCTTCGTATTTTCACCGTCTCAGTTACTGGCTGCTCCCAAGGTGTTTCCTTTCTGTGCTATTTTAGGTAGGAGAGTTTTGCACAGTCACTTAGATCACTGCTGGGCAAGACACTAGGAGAAAGATTTCGAAAATAAGGGCAGAAGAAAACATGGATAAATATTTTAAAATATTTGCCACATGCTGCTTTGTGTAGAGAGGACCCGGGCACAGAAAGTGTGAAATAAACATGGAACGACAGCGAGGAGCTAAAAGCACAATTCAAAGGAGCAGAGTGATCTTAGGCTATCACTTTTCCCACAGAACATGGCAAAACCAATCATTTTCCCTTGGAATGTGTTTTACAGGAGGAAGCTGCTACAACCGACTGCATCATCTCTACCTTGTACATGATTGATAAACCACGACCTTCACTGTGTCACTCGAGAAAACAATTTCCTGCGAGCTAAACCACGCTGTAGCACACACATTTGTGCCCAGCCTTAGAACGTGAATGCTAAATAATTGACCCATTTTGCCCGTGGCAGGAGCAGTGCGTGCCTGGTCTGGAGCTGCTTCATTTCTTAGTATCCCAGACACTCTGCTCCATGCTCCAGCGTGGCTGGCAAAGGCCACCGTACAAGGAGAGGATGGAGCACCCCATGCAGCCATCTGCCAGGGTTCATTTCTGCCTGGCCTCATCTTTGTGAGCAGATGCCCAGGCCCGTCTGGTCCCCACGTGGCTGTGGAGCCTGCACGCTCGATACCCCCCCATATGCCATTGGCTGACATTTCCTCCCCAGCTCTCTTCACGGGACAGTGGGAGTGTTATTTCTGTCCTTCTCCAAAGGCATCAGATTGGCTCATCAGCATGAAGCACAGCTATCTGAAGGGTAAGTTCCCAGGATCCGTATGAAATCATGGGGTTTGAGGAAATGTCAGGCTTTTATCTGTATTTTGGAATGAGATGTGAGCTCTTACAGGCTGTAAATCCCTGCTCTGCATAGTCCTGGTTGTCAGTCTCATGGAAAGTGTAATAACCGTCTTTTTTGTGTAAGACTGGGTACATTATGGTGCATCCATTCACGGAATTACAGAATGCTTTGTGTTGGAAGGGACCTTAAAAGGTCATCCAGTTCCAACCCCCTGCCCTGGGCAGGGACACCTCCCACCAGACCAGGTTGCTCAAAGCCTTGTCCAGCCCAGCCTCGAACTGCCCCAGGGATGGGGCAGCTTCTCTGGGTGATGTGGTCCAGGGTCTCACCACCATCACAGTCAAGAGTTTCTTCCTGAAATCTCATCTGAATCTCCTCTCTTTCGGTTTAAAACCATTCCCCCTCATCGTATCACCACACATTCAATGGTCACCGGCTTGACACTGTTGAACAGTGACTGCTGGGGCTGCTGAGAGATCTCAGAGCATCACCTTCCCCTTATGCTAAAGGAAGATCACCCCAGCCACAGCTACGTGGCTGGAGTTCTCCCTGGAGATGGCTGGAAAGGCTCCAGAAGTGCCTATTTCTAAGCTCAGAGTCTTGCCATGGCTATTTTTTTCTCTTCAATAACCTGGAAAGTAAATGCTAATGAAGGTCTTAGCAAGGCTGAGGCATGAGGGACTCCAGGCCTCCCTCAGCCTGCTGGAGGTGACACCGCTGCTGCCTTCTGTAGGTTTATAGCAGGTTTATTCCTGGTGTCACCTACTGTGGTGTTGTATGAGGCTCCAGCACACTGTAAGCATTTGGCATTATGCTTATCCATTCCACATCCAGATTTGTTTCATCTCTTCTGCAGCTGAAGATCTTTTCTTGTATTATCAATGGCATATTCTAATAATACCTGACGAGGGATGAACACAATGAACTGCTTCCCCCCCTTCTCCTAGCTTTTCAATCTGGCTATTATTAGCTATTATTCAGAGTACTCAGAAGTGTACTTGGATCCACCCAGGGATCCAAAGCTCGGAAAAAAATGCTACTGAAGTCAAAAAGAAGCATTGTAGTGCATCAAGATTTGGAGGACGCTTTACGTCTGTTCTCAATTTATTGACATAGTTAATGACCTGACTTCCCCTTTTCCCACCATTTCCATACCACAGGTCTTCCTGCCTAATCTCTATATTTTGTGCAAATATACAGATATAGATCATCCTTGAATTGTTTACTACTTCTTTTCAGAATTGTTTGTGTTTGGCCAATGGATTCAAAAGCAGCACGTTGGGTGTTACCATGAGAACCACGGTGGGGGTTGTGTGAGACACTTTCAATCAAGCCTGATGGGATTAGGAGAAATTTGGTGGGATTTGCATACTTCAGTGCAGAAGTGTCTCTGAACATCTCAGGCTCAGGAACATATTTTTCACTGCAAAGCTTCACTAGAAGGGAATCAGGTTGACGATATTGAGGACTGGCAAAGTTATTTCCAGTTATGTATAGAAGAAAATAAAGATTTTAACAGAGACACCTAAAGGTTGTTGTCCCATCCTCCGTACAATATTTGGACCTATCTGGTTCTGTCATCCAGGCAGGACTGCTGACTCAGAGGGGATACATCAGAAAAAAAACCCATATTTGAGGAGGTATTTATTTTAATTTATTTTAAGCTGCATATATAAGGAGGTATTTAAGAAACGTGTAGACGTGGCTCTTCAGGGCATGCTCTAGTGGCCAAGATTATTGGTTTGTGGTGGGG
>JAOTQQ010000041.1:1730688-1778714 GCA_026546715.1 Gallinago undulata | reverse complement strand
GGGGTTCAAGGCCAGGTTGGAGGGGGCTTGGAGCAACCTGGTGTGGTGGGAGATGTCCCTGCCCAGGGCAGGGGGGTGGAACGAGATGATGATCTTTAAGGTCTCTTCCAACACAAACCATTCTGTGACTCTATAAAGGCTGCTGGCGAGATGTCATCTATAGGGATTTCTGATGGTGGAAATGAGCTGGATTTCCATTTTTCTTTGGGTCTTTTTGAGGAGTCCCCAGCTGCACTTGCAGCCTGTGTCAGCGTCGTTGTTTCAGCTGAAACATGGCTGAACACACCACCCCCCCCATCAACAAGGAGAGGGGACAAAATCGGTTCGGTTTTACTTCAAACCGGGACAGTCAGGCTGGTGTGTGGGGAAACATACTGGTGGTGCTGGGCATGGGCATGGGGATGGGTGACCTGTCACCCTCCTCTACCTGTGTTTGTCTTTAGGAAGTAGAACAAAGCCTGGGAAGTAGTTAAGCTGAAACATCAGCAGTCATGCTTCTCTTCCCATGGCTCTGATTGCCTCTAGAAATTTCTAGAAGAAGCCCAGAGAGACGTCTGTTCTCCTGCCTTTTAAATATCCTTCTCTTTCACTCATTACCTGAGGTTTTTCTCAGTGCTGCTAGTGCTACCTTGAGTTTGGACTGTGAGACTGGCTGTAAAATGGTTCATAACTGAATTGGGTTTGATGAACCCTCTCACCTTTCCAGGTAGGCAGCCCAGGGGCTATTTAGCTATTGCAGGTGCTCCTGATGTGCTCCTGATGCCCACCTTGTCCATGTGGAGAAGATACCTCAGGAATAGAAGCTGTAGGCATCCTAAAGGAGCAGGTATCTCCCCTGGCCATGATTGAAATGCAGAGCTTTAATGAGCTCCATATTCTCCCTTGTTCAAAGAGAGCCCCAATGTCCTTGTTCCACTAACATCTACTTTAATTAGCTCATTCATTTTCCAAGCATTTGCATAGGGGATGATTGAGGAATTAGGATAAGTCATTTTATGAATATTGCTATGAATAGCAAATGTTGTTCCTATTCAAATGGATAGTTAATAAAACATTTTTATTTCCTATATTATGCTTGTGCTCTATTTTCAAATACAGCAGTGAGAAACAATCAAACTAATACTTACTTTCAAAATGAGAAAATACCATTCAATCTCTAATCAAAGAAGCTGTGATAAAGTGGTTATTGCTTCAGTGAGTCAAGTTGTTCAAATGCAAGTGAAAATAAGATCAAAATTGGGAAGTAATATCCCAATTCATTTTTTGTAAGATGCTTTAATTACAGAAAGCAGGGGCGAGAGTTTTGAGGTGTATAGAAATTAATTTGTTAGTTAGATTACTATACATCCTGGAAAAGATGAGGACAAAAGGGAACAAATGGTAATTAAAAGTGCAACACATTTGTTCCAATCAAAAGCAGCACTGCAGATGGTTCAAAAGTCACGTGTATGGCCGATAATCACAGTCTTTAGATATCCTGAGATAAATTCAATTCTCATTTATTGCTTGTTTGCAGGTATTTTCATTCTGCAAACCTCGGATAGATATCTTAGATTATCTTCCCCTTTAAGGAAAAGTGTATTTAAAACCAAGAGTTACTGTTGCCATGATTTCCTGAAAAAAAAAAAAGAAGAAAAAGTGTAACTTTGTTCAAACCGGGGGCAGGAGGGGGGTGCAGGGAGGAGGCAGGTCACTAAAACTGCAAAGAAACTTTTGTTTCCGAAAGCCACAGACAAAAAGAGTGTATTTAAAGAGATATTTTATCTCCTAAGAGCCAGTTCCAAAGACCATTAGTGTGAAAGTGAAGGATAATTGAGGATATTGCCAGACTACAGTGATGAACACTAAAATACTGACCTCAGAGCAGACATTGTAAGGCAGAACAGCGTGAAAGGAGACATTAGATCAGGGAAGCTGATAATGGGAGAGAGTTTTATTTTTTTATTTTATTTTTTTTTTTAACGTCTGTATCTCTAGCTGCACCACACAGGATTTAAACAGCAGACTGAGGTACTCGTGGGCGTTGAATAAACTCCGTGAACCCTCTTTGTGGTTGCAATCTGGTTCCTGCTGAACAAGGTTTTGCCTTGCCTGCGACTGGAAAATGTCAATTAATGAGATTCTAATGCTTAAAGACACTCTGCCTTCTTGGTATGAGGCTGTTGGCACACGGAGATCAAATCCAGGCAAGATTCCCCCTTCAAGCGTGGGTGCAAGTACCTCGAGTAGCACCTTGCTTGGTGAAGAAGTGGAAGAAGCTTTCTCCTTGGTTGTAACATCGCACTTACTACAATGAGTAAAGAATATGTGAAGGTAGCCTGGTGCAGGGGTGCTTTTTCCTGGATTAGCAAGAATTTGCCACATGGATCAGCCTCACAGATCTCCAAAATTATGCCCTTTGGGAGCAGCTTCCCCAAAACACTCAATGCTGAGGAAAGATCACACCTGCTTGGAGCAGGCTGGGGGCCCAGGCACCATCCTATCTACTAACGAGCTCTGCTCTTTCCACCAAAGGGAAAAAGTCATCAGCTGGGAACAAATGTTTGCTTCTCCCCTCAGTAAGCCTCCAGTGTGTGTGCTCTATGGCTTCAGAGAGTAATGAGGGAACAAAAACTCCTGTTCTACAGCGTTGGAGTTGCTGAGAAGAGGACCCCAGACACTTTCCAAAAGCTGATAGGAAAATGAGCCATGAAAAAAGCAATTCTGAGTCTGTGGTGGGGCTTTGGAGCAACCTGGTCTAGTGGGAGGTGTCCCTGCCCATGGCAGGAGGTTGGAACAGGGTGGTCTTCAAGGCCCCTTCCAACCCAAACCATTCCAGGATTCAATGACTACAGCTGGGCACTGCAGCACCCAGGAACTGACTGTCAAGAACTGCAAAGAAGGAAAAAAAATAATCAAAGCCCTACTGATATGTGTCAAACCTTAGCTTCAAGGCAGGAGTAAGCTGTTACGTCCCATAATGTTATTAATTCTTTTGTATTCCTTAATCTTTTCCAAATGTTCTTGGAGCCCGGCCAGCCTGGAGCAAGTATTGTAAATCACTGATATTTATGGTATATAACTCTCAGTACGTTTCACTTGTCAGATTTAGTCAGATTTAAAGTCTGTTTTGGGAAACAGTCTGAGGATTACCTCCCGCAGAAAGTCTCCCTTTAAAAGTACACTGGGAAAAATGCAAATGGGTCCATCTAAACCACTTGGAATAGATGTGCAAGCAGCCTTGGCGTGCGGCAAAGGTCCCATCAACCTGTCCATAGCTTGGACCCGTTGCTTGACATCACAATGTCTGGGTTGGGGTGGAGTTGAGGATCAGGTCAAACGAACATAGATGTGATGCCATTGAGGACCTCCTGGAGATTTCTGCAGGATTTGGGAGTTTCTAGGCTCTCTCCAGTGACCGGCTCTGCTTGGCTCTTACTGGCAAAGAACTGTTTTTCCAACAGGCTCATAGATCTTTTCCTTACCTTATTGCTGCTCTTTTTGGCCCAGACCCCTAAGTTCTGACTTTAAAATCAAAGGTCATGTCAGAAGAGCTGCCTTTGCAAAAAGAGATCAAAGGCTTTTGGTCCAGCCAGGCCTCACCTACCCACTGCTCTGGAGAGCTCCAGCATAGAGAGATGTTGTGGCCAGCTTTGCATTCATCTGCACATTAAACTTTTGAAGGCTACTGTGCCTACAGCTGACTTCTTTTTAATTGAGGACTCTGGTTCCACTTTTCCTTCTGTTCTCAATTCTGCCATGTCAGCCCCTTTGGTCAATGAGTTCCCTTTGGGTCTGAAACTCCACCATGGGACATCATTGCTTCTCCTCTTAGGGCTGGAGCTCTAGCGTTTGGTGTCCGTGCCCCAAACCATGGCCCAGTGCATGTAGAAATACTTGTTGGAATGGATCATTGAGTGAGAAATTCGTTGGAAAGAACAATTACTTGAACAGAACCTGGCACAATCTTAGTGAAAGTTTCAAGAAATAAGCACAATATTAATTCCAAACTGCTTTCAGCATAAAGTTTCGGACGGGAAGCAGCGAGCGAGAAAAAGCAGCACAGTCCTCATACTACCAGAGTAACAAAGGAATCCTAAAAATACCCTCCGATGTGATTATCATCACAGATAATAATAAAGACTGCGGGGCCCAAAGGAAATTACAACGCGCACTGGAGATGAAGCAAGCCGTCTATTTGGATTACCTGCTCGGCTAAGCCAAGTCAAGCTGCAAGAGTGGATTAGGTTTCCACCCAGAAGAGCAGCATCTGGGCTTTATTGCAGCTCTGCCCCCAGAAGAGCCAAAACGGGTATAGTATCCACATGGAAAAGTCTTATTTGGGGCAATTCCATGAATACTGATGGCCTCCTTTGCTGTGTCTGGAGCCTCCCTATGTACTCACCAGCAATCCTGCCTTTGAGGGTATCTAAAGGGTAGATTCAGCACAGACAGGAGGCCAGGAATCTGTCATTTCTGCACAATGTGTGTCTTTTATGCTGATGGCATACTTTTTTTTTAGGTTTACACAGGGGCGCAGAGGGTCCTTGGCTGCGCAATGGTGGCAGAGGAAGATGGCTCTTAGGTTGCCCTTGGAAATGCACCAGACAGGACCCAGTTCTGCAGAGCCCCTCAGCACAGAGCAGGGAATCACTGTCCACCACAGGCTGATGCTCAGATGGAGTGAGCAGCTGGTCCCAAAAGGCCAAAAGGTTTACTCCCCAGGCATGGAAAGTGCTGGGTTGGGAACAAACAGTTATTTCAAACTCCAGCAGGTTTATGATGAAAGAGTCGTCTTGGTCAGAGAAGTGAAGATCAACTTCCAGGAAAATGTGTGGGTCCTCATTTTAATTTCAAATTTGGTTTAGCTACAGTGCTAATTACCATTTAAAGCCAAAGGCTTCTGTTCACATTTAAGAATGTTGCAAGCAGGGTTTTAAAAGCCTTTATGATTCACCTTTAAGTAGCTGGCAGTCATCATCGTCACATCAAAGTTTAATTTGCTCTGCACTGGTACAAAGTCCTCTCTACTTGGTTGGCAAGGCTGCTTGGGTTAATTACTGTCTACCAAGGAAAGGACAAATTAAATGTAAATAGCCAACAGGTCCAAGTAAATAATGAAAGAATTGCCTGTTGCATCACGCGCTGGAGCTTGCTCCTATTTAATCTGAGTGTATTCATCTATAATGTCATCATTTGTGTTTTCTCCTCTTCAAATGTATTTACAATATTTGCATAAGAAACAAGACAGCGGTTTTACAAACTAAGCCCAAACTTGCAGTGACCTCGGTGTAATTCAAAGGAGCAATCACTTCAGCTGCCACATCCCTGGAAGGTGTCAGCCTGGAAAAGGAGAGGTCAACTCTCCCTGGTTCATCGGAGGTACCAAAGTTACTGCCATTTAGGGTGGATGCTCCTTGTCTAAGGACGCGTGAAGCTTGGAGTGGTTGATCCAGTGAATCGAGAGGAAAATCAACCAAATCAGTAGGTTTGGTCCCTCGTAGGTCTCTTTGTCAAGTGTGTAGGTAGATGAACAATGATGTTTTCAAACGTTTTACATCCCTGCAAGGAAGTCTCATGCTTTTATCTGCAAAACATTTTGCTATTCCTGCCCTCACATTTTTCCTTCAAAGCAGTCTTTTCTGGTTTAATGATGTGCTTTATCCTGCTTCTGGTACTGAGTTTGGTGTCTCCTGCTCCATGTGAGAAGCTCTGAGAACTGCTGTGGCTCTAGAGAGACAGGTCTCTTGATTTGAATCTCTGGTTTCATCATGGCCCTCTAAGTTCAAAAAAGGGGAATCTGAACACCAGTGCAAAAAAATAACGGAGTCAGTGTCTGGCACAGTTTTGCCTGAAATATCCTAAGACAAAACTTTGCAAAATAAAAAGTTTACTCGTGCAAAGAGAAAGCCCACAGCATTTTAGTGAGATGTCAGACGATAGTAGAATTTGAAGGAATTCATAAGGAGTCCTCCATAAGAATTTGAAGGGCTTCATAATGTGAAACGAGAGTATTTATCATAGCTGTTATGTTTGAAAGTGTTTCATTTACGACCAAACACTAGTCCCCACCTCTCCACAATGACTCTAACTTCTATGTGCTGGAAGGACATGCTGAGCACCTACAAAATATACTGTAAAAATATGGGCAACTCCTTTGGAAAATGACTACAATTCCTTCTTCTGACACAGAATCAGTGAAATCATATTCCACTCATTCAGAAAGCACTTCAAAATTAGCCTCTATATGTATATTACTTGACAAGTAAAAAAAATAGAGTAACCTGCCCAGAAGTATAACAGAAAACTCTGGTTGATGCTGGTCTGTGGTCCATAAAGCAGATATAGGTTGAAATGTGTCATGGTCAGAAGGGTTAACTGGGCAAAGTATCAAAAAACTTTGGAGATTTACATTGGTTAAACTCACCTGGAAGTGCCTGGTGCAGCTCATCACAGAGGGAAAATGAAAAAAAAACAGCAAAAATTGAAGGAGAGGAGGTAAAAAAATATTCTGTCTGGAAGAGACCAGATTTGGTGAGCAGAGGCTGAAACGGTGAGGCCGGATTACCTGGGAAAAGAGACACATGGTGTGGAAATATCAGCATTTGGCAGGTAACAAACGGCCTGGAGAAGGTAGCTTGGGAAATTCTGCCTCCCCCATCTCAACACTGGGGCATAAAGACATTCAAGGAAATTAAAAAGAAAAATGTTTTCATATGCAAAACAGTGATTTCCCCATGGAACTTGCCACTTCGGTGAGTCAATGAATTAAGAACACGGCAAGACCTAGAATTAGTGGCTAGGATGAATATTAGGAATATCCAGAGTGTTTGCAATCAGTCATAATAGAAATGCTGTGGAAGAGATGAAAATTCACATTTTACCACTCAAAGCAATCCCCAGCTATAAAGGTAAAACTTCATTTGCTTAGTGGATTATTCCTCATCTGTTTATTTCAGGCTCTAGCTTTCCTTTGAGGCATCTATTATAAATTCCTGTCCTCAGAAGCACTTCTTTATGTGAACATTGAGCCTAGTTCTATGAGTTTGAGGGTTTAAGCTTTAAAAGTGCATCTTAACATGAGAAATAACTGCAAAGTAACTCTGAGAATGTGAGTTACAGGGAACATTTACTTTTTTATTTCTTTTCATGACTGACGTGAATCTGCACCTTATATTTATAAGCTGTTCTTTTTTTTTTATTTTATTTTACTTAGCCAATCCTTATGAAACAAGAAGTTTGCAATTTTGCAGTATATGCTAAGGCTACAGTCCACAAATTCAAACCATAACTATATTCAGAGCTTCGTGGCCAGGTTGGAAGTTTATTTTATTGTTATCTCTGCATGCATTATGTGCAATTCTATGGAGGGCCATTTCTAAGCCAAATGAAAATATCAGTAAGAGTGATTTCCCTCCTAGACAAGTCCATTTTGAATGATTTCGTGTTTTGCCTTTCTCATCAGAAACTTCAGCTCAACTGTGTCTTGATTTTTCCCACATTATGTGAAATGAGGTTTCCATAGACTGGAAAATAATAATAACAATAATAATAATAACAACAACAATAATAGTACTTTTCAGTATTCTTGTGAAAGGTTTCAATTCAGAAAAAAAACTCTTTAATAGGGCAACTTTGGGGAAGGAAATGATAGTATTAATTTCCAATATTTTTTTTTTTCAAAATGATGTATCCAAATCTTCAAGTCCTCATGCCCCCACCCCAGCAAAGCTATTTTGCAGTGTTGGGGCCCCCATCCAGCATGGTGGCACTTTGACACCCTCCGCTCACCATGAATAGAATTTTTACTCTATTATACCTTTCCTTAGTCTATGTAGAGAGGGATGGCTGTATGTAATTTCCTTATCTTTCCTTGGTGTACGGTTCCCAGCTTTATCATGTAATTTTCCCAGCACTGTTTTGAACATTTCCAGATTCTTGCTAATAGTTTTCCTTCAGTTCTTGCTCCCAATTAACCTTTCATACTTCCTTTAATCCAGTAAACTGCACTTTCCACCATTTACATTTTTTATCTTCCTAATTGAGTTTTTTCATCTCCATCTTTTGATTCCAAATCTAATTATATCGTTATCGCTGGTGTAAAACCAGTAGGTTATTGATAACTGCTGTTCATTACTAAATTAAACTCTGCCTTATCATTGTTCATTGCTTAGCACTCTGATGTGGAAATCAACCTTCGCTCGGCACTTCAGGCCTTTTCCACTGTTTCCCAAGGCTTGTTTTACTAAATATCTTGTGTGAAATCATTCTGCCCAGCCTTCTTCAATAACACAAGGCAGCCGTGGCTTTGTCCAGGCTTTATTAAAAATACATGACAAGCAGCAAGAGATTAGCCTATCACTCGGTTCAAGTGTTCCTAAGCAAACCTGTGGATATATTATCAGGGAACGGAAGAAACATTTCTTCAGTAACCTTCAAAAATCTGAAATTGCAAAAATTTCTGTAGCGCTTGTGGCACAAACATCCCTCAAACACATTTGCATTTGTGTTACCTTTTGCATCACAGAGTAAGAAATATTTAGAATATTATATATTCCTGTGCCTACAAAATCTGGGAGCTGTTGCACGTTCCTTACCAGCCTGGGCTTTAAATGAATAAACCAAACACTAATTTAAGTCCATGTTGGGAGAGATGACTCTGTAAAACCAAATAATTGGGTGGGGATTTTTTGCTACAAGCCAAAGCTGATCACAAGTTTCTCACATAACGGTAAAATAAATATTTTGACTAGCACAAATGTGATATATGAGAAAGGGCTGTCTAGGTGATCTGAAGATGGTGGAGGTAGGAAATCCCATCCAAGTGTACTGGTTGTCAGTGGATTTTTCCTGTCCAGATGGATTGATGTAAGGTGATTTCTATCTTCTTTTCTCTTTTCACTCAGGTTTCAGTAAGGGCACTCGCAGGGTTAATTTCCTTCAGAGCTTACAGGGCAGGTAATTATTTCACGCCACTGTGGAGTCATGTTTTTTCTTAAGGATTAAAATGTTGCCTTTTCTGTGTTCCTGCTTGTAGTCTCCCAAGCTTCCAAGCCAACAAATCACCCTCATCCCATGCTCGTAAATACCAGATTTCTGGGCATAGTCACCAAATAATAAACTGGAATGAATTAAATTAAAACTTTCTTGGAAATCCAGCTCCGGCAATTTCTAATCACAGCCAAGGCTACACCTGCCGACCTGACAAATCTTTATTGCACAGTGATTAACTCATCCTAGATTGCATATAGTTAGCTTTTGCTGCAAGAGACAAAGCCCCTTGTTCAGAACAAGTGCAAATCATGTGTGGAAAGCAATTCAGTGGAAAGAGAGGGCCATCTCACTTCCACAGCACAAAAGAGAAGAATTTTTTTAAATCTCAGAGATAGTCAGTTACTAATGGTAGAGGGCCATGGAAGTTCATAGAGAGCTCTGAAAGGCTATATGGTACGGAATAAGAAATAAAGTTAGGTATCAGCTGCATAGGAATGAAATTGAACTGGACATTCATGTTCCAGAAGAAGAAAATGACTAATGGGATGATCAGACAAAGAGATCAAAAGCAAAGAGGGCAACTGCCAGAAAATTATTTCCAGCAATTACTGGACAAGACAGAACTGGAGCTTTCTCGTGACGGGAGTATAAAGCCAGGTTCCTGCTAATCTTTCAGAGAAGAATATTTAGAAGATAAGATGGGCCAATGTCATATTTAGTGTAATTTTGCTGAAATTACTTGAGAAACTCAAGAGACTGATGTAGTCCTAAGGAGTTCAAAGTTATATGAGGGGTGAAATCCTTTGCAAGGTGACAGTGATCTGGAAACAGAGTGTGGAGCTCTACCAGCTGCAACTCCCATTTCACCTTGGTCAATAATTTACCATTATATATATATATATATATATATAATTTATCAGGGTTTTACATGTAGGTCGTATAGTATCGTGGCATAACGTTGTGACATCAGGAAACATCATCCCTTCTATAAGATTACAGTAAAAGTTTACAACTCCTTCCCATGCCCAGCGTAGCCCCTTTGCTGCCAGCTCCAGAGATACAGGTATCGAGTTATTATCCTTAGTGAAAATTCAACCAAGCCCAAACAATTGAATAATGTGCAGCACATGGTTTGAAATCTCTTTCCCTTTCTCCTTCATTTCTTGCAACAGAGAGTCCTGTTGTTACCTTTTTTTTTCTTTCTTTTTTCTTTTTTTTTTGGTTTTTTTTTTTTTTTTGGTTTGGTTTTTTTTTGTTTTTTTGTTTTTTTACACTGAATATTTTCTTCTTTCCTGCTTCTGTGGGGACTGTTCTGCAAGAGAGACACAGCAAAGGAAATGAGAGAGTCCCTCACGCTTTCCCGTGTAACCTGCATTGCAAGGAGCCAGGCTGAGCCTCTTCCCCATCTTCAGAAAACTAAGATGAAGAGTTGTTCTCCAGACCCCTGTTCTCGGTCTAAGACTTTCATAAATCTTTTTTTTTTATTATTATTATTATTTTTTATTTTTAGAAGAGCAGTGGATGTGGAATACACAGCACAATTAAAGCTAATGAGTATTTTCCAGTCTTTGATAAAATATTGCATAGATCCTCTACTGGAATGAGCTCAGGGACAACTCAGACTTCAGGGAAACTTCCTCCATTTGCACCTGCTTAGCTTCTGTGGCTTAAAAACCTCTAAGTCCTTTGCCACCATAAGGTTTATTTTGGGAACAGTCAAGGAGTGTTGCCATTTAAAAGAGTGCCATCGTGCATAATTTTCACCTTCTTGAAATTCCCTGATGCTCTGCTATAATAGAAATAAATGCCTGAATACACTTGTGGAATATTCTGTTTTCTTAGGGTAATTTGGGGATCGTGTACCTAAAAATAATGCGGTTGTACGTGATTTGTTGTTCTTCGTATTAGGCATGGACTGCAGGATATGCCATGGCATGGTAAAACCTTTAAATCCTGCCCTTGATGGACTAAAATCAATGAGGGTTGTCATGGTATGATAAAAGCTTTAAATCATATTCTCGATTGACTGAAATCAATATTCATCCCATTAATTTCATGCAAATACTGGTATTTACTGCCTGGCAGATAGAGTTTTCCAACTGATAGTGTCCTGCCCCACGGCAAAGACCAGGGACTGTTTCTCTGCCCCTGAAGCCTGGCCAGAATCCTTTAACTTCATCAATCAGCATTACCTCCTACCTTGGGTGTCCTTTCCCTGTCCAGGGAGCCCTCAGCTCTCCCAGAGCTGGAAGGTGTAGGTGGAGTAAGCCTGAAATGAGTGCAGTAATTCAAGCCCTGAGCGCTCCAGGAGCACGTGTTTTTTTGCAGCGGGCTGGAAATGGCTTCCTAACTCTTCTGAAGATGCTCCAGGGAACAACTCCTCCCTGCTCGTCCAGGTCTGATCTTCAACATCCCTCTCTACCTTTCATCCTGGATGAAGAGAACAGGCAGAGCTCAATGACTGGGAATTGTGTGTCAGGCCAGGCTGGCAGATCACCTTTAATACCTTTTCCTTTCACAAAGAACCATCAGCACCTGTGAACTAGGAAAGAAAATCTGAGAATGGGACCCACATCTAGGAGGCACAAGAAGAACTTGTCCCTTCATGTTATTTCCTGATAAAATTTTCTGTTTCGTGCACAAGTGTCCGTGAACCTCCTGCAGCTTTTCATGATATGATTTATGGGTCGCTCCTCTGTGTTTGGTGCACATACACACATGGAATTTAGTAGTATTGGTTACAGGGTTCATGAACCCTCACTACCTGCACCTCCTTCCTGGCCAGGTGGGACACTTGCCAAAATCAACAGGCTCAAGCCATGTTGGAGGTCCTGTACTGTGCATCACCCAGTGATGGGACAAGCTGGGAGAAAACCTGTCTCCTGGCTGGCTTAGGAACCCAGCTGTCCTTGGCATTTAAACTGGGATATGTGGGAAGAGAGGATGCCGGGATGTGCTATTGCTCCACCGTGGAGGCTGGACACAGTAGGACCTTGCAGCTGAACCTAAAAGCATTACTGGATCCTCCTCTATTTCTAACTGGGGACAGGTCCCATGAGGAGAGAGGTGTCCCTTAGGAGTCATCTGGAGACCTGAAGGCAGAGCAAAGCAGTGATAAATGTCCTGTGACAAGCCCTGGAGGAGCAATGAGTGGTGATCTCTACAGAGGAAACAGCTGAGTGGTAGGAAGGAAGCACCACCTGGTTTATTAAGGGGGTGATCAAGTTCAGAGATGAAGGCCAGGAGTCAACAGAAAACAAACATGAGGCTGCTTTTCCCCAGTAAAACCTCAGGAGCAAAGTGTGGTGGAAAGGAGTGAAAAAGTGGGATGTAAGTCCGTTTTTGTTATTTTTTTTTTGCTACCTATTTTGGTATCTACTTTAGTATCTTCTCGTGTTCCAGCTTGCCTAACAGACCCCAGTCTGTATTTCCAGAAATAAGAGTTTACTGGGCTTATCTTGTCCATCTTGATTAGGCAACAGAGTTTCTTCTGTGCTTCTCTTGAGGTAGGAGGATTTTTCAAATTTTTAAAAATTTTTCTCTGACAAAAAAATTCAAAATCTTAAAAAAAAAAAAAAAGGTTTTTCAAAGTCTATTTTGGACACCTGGCAGGGGGGGAGCCTACATGATACTATGGATACAAGAGGAGTGGAAAAGGAAAAAAAAAAAAGGATTTGCTTTTCAAGCACGCCGTATACCGCAGAAAATTTACGATGCTATTGCAAATGAAAGTCAGACTTTGTGACAAATGAGTCATTATTAGCCTGTGAAAACTATCACTCAGTTTAGTTAGCTGGGGCATTATTAAGGCGGGAAGGACGTGATGGGACGTTTACAGGAGCAGACAAATGGCTGGCCGTCGTGCCCACCTGTATTGTTTATGACACGCGCTTTGCTGGGTTTGGCAGGGAGCCGCGCGGGCTGTGTTAATTTTAGCAGCAAGGACACTAAAGAATGCAGCCGTGGTTAATAATGTATGCTGTTGGGGTCCTCTATTGTCTCTGCTCTTCTTGTCACAGTCCGCCGTGTGTTCACCGTGAGACGAGGGAGGCAGAAAGCCAGTCAAGTTTAAAAAAATAAGAGTAAAGAACCCAAAATACCCAGTACTTGTCATCCTGGAAAGGCACGAGGCTAAATTCCCCGACTGTGTAAATGGGGGAGGGCCTGCAGAAATCACTGCTTTGTTTAAAGAGGAGCCTGTTGGGAAACTGGTGCCTGTTCTGAGTTTGTCCACTGCCTCCGGGCATCCCACCTTGGTCTGGTTGTATCAATGCAGAGTAACTCCAGTCTCCATGAAGCTCAGAGGGTTGACAGAGGTTTTTGTGATGTTGAACTGGGATCTGGAGCAAGGCTGAACTTCCAGCTACCATCGGTGGTGGTGCCAGTAAACACCACCTAGCAAAGAGTCTTCGTACCTCCTGCTTCACCTTCACCCTTCCTGGTGAGGACCAACCCCAAGCTACCACTGCTCGTGGTCTCACCTGCCCAACTGCCTCCATCCAGATCTCCCCTTTCCGCACTGTACGGCAACAGGAACAGCGTTTCCCTTTATGTTAAGGATAATCCCCTTGCTTCTTTTTTCCCTTTTGCCCAAGTTCTGGATGCTCTTGGCCACAAGCTCCGCCGGAGAGGACTCATCCCTCTTCGTGTATCTGAAACGAATTGGTCTGCTATCACAAACAAGCCACAATGGAGAAGGCACCAAGACTAATGCAGAGTTTAATATGAAGGATTTAGTTTTTAACATACTTCTTATGACTGATTAATTAAATGTCTCATAAATACAGGGGAGACAGCCGCAATTCCAGTTTCTGAGCAAAATAAGTCCACCTACTGTAATAAATCTGTTTTTAAAGCTTTATGGATCCTCTAACCTTTGAATTAGCATTGCCTTTTTTGCTACTGTCTCCAGCAATGAATCAATTGTCATGCCATTTTCCAGGAAATGTTATAACCCAGTCATTCACAAGCCCCTGTTGCAAATCCACCTTCCTGCAAACTCTTATTTGTTAATGCAACAACCTTCAGAATCATCCATTTTGAGAACAGCAGAGTGGGATCAAATTTCTGAGCATAATGACAATGTCAGTGTAGTTTATGAAACCATAACAATGTAAGAAATGACATCTGGTAAGCCCATCATGCATGTAATGTATGGTTAGCTTCAATGCTTCCTTGGAGTTTTGCTCTCTCCGTAATGTATGGGTGGCAGCGTGCCACTCAAAGGAAGGAGAATCACTCAGCTGCCTTGAATATAAAGTGGAGAATATAGTATGCTTCAGCAGGCAGGCTGGTGGCACCGGAATGTTGATGCGGATGCCCTGCGGAAATGCCGCTGAGAAACAACCTCAGAGGAACAACCTTGCAGGTCCATCAAGGGAGGTCTAGTCTGCTTTTGGATTTATACCTCTCCTATGAAGACAGGGTGAAAGAGTTGGGGGGGTTCATCCTGGAGAACAGAAGGCTCCGGGGAGACCTTAGAGCCACTTCCAGTCCCCCTGTACTCGGCACTGGTGAGGCCCCACCTTGTTTGGTGTGTCCAGTTTTGGGTCCTTCACAACAAGAAAGATATTGTGAGGCTGGAGAGGGTCCAGAGAAGGGCAACGGAGCTGGTGAGGGGTCTGGAGCACAAGTTTTGGGGGTGTTCAGCCTGGAGAAGAGGAGGCTGAGGGGAGACCTTCTCACTCTCTCCAACTCCTTGAAGGAGGGTGTAGCTGGGGGGGGATTTGGTCTCTTCTCTCAAGTAACAAGCAATAGGACAAGAGGAAACGGCCTCAAGTTGCAGCAGGGGAGGTTTAGGATGGATATTGGGAACAATTTATTCATGGAAAGGGTTGTCAAACCTTAGAATAGGCTGTCCAGCTACAGCGAGTGTGAACATGGCTGAGGTCTTTGGGCAACAGTTAAGCAATATTTTAGAAATACCATGTATAGTAAATGAAACATGTACACCTCTCTTCCTCCTTTCAACATACGTTTTTTTTTTGAAACCTGACAAAGGTCATCATTTGTGCCTCCCAGGATTACAATCTTAAACTTGCCGTAACTGCGGAATCCTTCCAACAGCAAAGTGGGGCTTGTTAGCAACTGTAACCTTCAAATATATCAAAATCACTTCCAAATCTCCAGCATTTCAATAAAATTATTATTTTTTTTCTTGTTGTTAATGGTGTCACAGGCTCATAACTGAGGAATGCAAATAACTAACAAAATTAAAGCCTTCCAGGCATTCCCCTGGATGATTTCTATTTATTTATTTATTTATTTTTAATATATGATGGCGGGAAACCGTCTTCTGTTAAATTATGGGCAGCAAAACACAGCCTAGCTCTCAAAGCAAGGTCTCGCTGGTAGAGAGAACTCATTAATGTCATTCAAATAAATTGGTGTGAAATATGATCATCCCAAGCAGTACATTTATTTACACTTGCGAATCAGAAATAATACAGTTAAGATATATGAGGCAACAATTAGGGAATATGTCTGCAGGTATTCAAGGAAATATCATTCAGCTTCTGCTGCAAAAAAATGAATATTTTATTGCCAGTGTATCTGTCTAATTGAATAATGAGGATACTAACACTCTTTTACAGGTACAGCAGCAATGAAAATTTCAACTAAATATAGAACTAATTCCCCTGAAGTAGTCCTGGTATAATTAGAGGTTTTTTGTCTCCTCTGCACAGAAGATTTCTTCTGCTGTAATTGCAAAGCCCTGGTGATGCCCAAAAGGCTGCTGCAGTGGATGCTCCATACGAGGTGCACCCCAACACGGCGTGACTTCCAAAATGTGGTGCTTGAGATATCCAGAGTGGAGGAGGAGTCAGCGATGGCAGCGGGAATGGGTGGGACAGAAGGCAACTTGTCTGGCAGCGAGTGGTAGGTGAAGTCTTCTGGAGTCACAAGATTATTCTTTCCAATTTACAGAAGACATTTTCAACAATGGGAGACTGGAAGGGATGTTGCCTTTGAGAGGACTTGTCCAACCCAGACCTTTTCAGATTGATCTAACCCAGATCTTTTCAGGCTGATCTAACCTAGGAATTTTCATGCTTGTGCTACCCTAGCTCTTCTCCTTTATACCCCCTCTCCAGGGCAAAGAACAGGGTAGGTGTGATGTCTCCACCCTCTCAGGAAGGACTACCTCCAAAGGCATCACCCACTGATGACCAGAAGAACATATCAGCTGACTTCCTCACAGAATCAAAGACTGGTCAGGGTTGAAAGGGACCTCTGGAGATCATCCAGTCCAGCCCTCTGCCAGAGCAGGGTCACCCAGAGCAGGTTGCACAGGATACCATCCAGGAGGGTTTTGAATGTCTCCAGAGACATCCTTGAATTGGGACCATTCAGAGAAAGGGGAGCAAGAAGGTGACAGCTCCAAGGAGGCTGAGGACCATGAATTCTCCTGCTCCGGTCCTGCCTTCAGGCTTTACATCAGTTCTTCAGCACACACAGAGAGTTTGGACAGAGCAATCAGGGCTTCTCAGTTTGGCTGAGGCCTCCAGGCCATATCACAAGATACTTCAGCAATGCTCTTAGCTCACTTCAAGAGTAAATGTCTTTGCCTTTCATCTACCTACCAGTGGTAAAGGCTGCTACTGGATCAGGGTCTTATTCTATTAACGTTATTGCTTAATTATACTGTAAAGCCTTGTAGCAATATTTTGAATGTCAATACCCACCAGCAAAGTTTCACGGCAGAGTATAGTGGGTCTACTGTGTTTAAAAAAAAAAAAAAAAAGAAAAAAAAGCTGTTAGCAAGTTTATAATCAGTACAATACAGTAATTTTTTTTTTACATTCCTGGAATCTGCTGAAGCATCATGATGAGGGCTACATCTGGGGGATAAAAAAGTACAGCTGTATTAGGAGGTTATGATTACTACAGATGTCGTTGTCATATCAGTCATTTAGCAGTCATATCCTAATAAACTGCTGTGAAATTTGTCATTTCAAATTCAGATTAATTCAGATTCATATAATAAAGTCATCACATCACACAGCTAAGTAATTATCTTCAAGCATTGTCACTGCAATGAATGTCTGTGTGCCTAAGTACTGAGGGGGACTTCTTTTTGGCTGCTGTTTTCTTATTGATGAATTAGCCAAATAAGCTCTTTAATAACTTTCCTCTGGAAAGGTATTTTAATAAGGACCCAGAAAGACAGAGAAGGGGGGGGGTGTGTGTGTAGAAATCACCTTATTTGAATAATATAATAACTACTGGATTCTCCACGCTGTTCTTTGGGAACCTGTGGATTCATGGCACTCATTACAGATCAAAGAACTTAATTCATCTGTATATCCTTGTTTGTGCAGCGAAATACAGAATAAGTTGGAGAGTCAGCATATGTTAGAGTGAGCAGCAATCTGTCATGGTTGTAATTTCTCTGCTCGCTGTACTACAGAGGGTTGTGCTACAACAGGGCTCGTTATAATGGATGTACTTTATTTTGTTCAACCACTCATGGTAAAAATATTTGGCTAATGTTTTCATTGCCTGCCATCTGTGTGGTCAGCAAGGTTGTCCAACAACATCCGCAACGTCGCTGCTTCAACCCGGGGCTTAATTGAAATTTAATCGGACAGATCTTTTTCATTAATTAAATACCAGGTGATTAATGCCACGCGTTTCGATACGAAATAACTGCGGCCCAGATTCGGGTCTTCCCGACACCCGGTGCGAGCGGCGTGATGAAGGCTGACTCTGTCCCCAAAAAAGGCATTTAAATGCTGACAAGCCAAATATCAGAAAAAACACCATAATTAGGGTTACAAGCAGTCAGGATCCAGCCCTTCCATTTTTTGTGTTGGGATTCTATGTCTGTTTGTTTTCTCTCCGGCCTCGCTCAGAGTTTGGAGAAAGTCTTGAGGTGTTTCCTGGCATTGCCCTCTCTCCAAACCTGTCTGTCTTCACAGATAAGTCTTTACCCTTGGAGGCTTTCATAGACGTCTTAGTTCTTTTATGTATATTAAGGGATTTGCAACCCTTTTCCAAGCTGAGGGGGTGGTACACCTTCACAGAACCACAGAATTGTAGGGGATGGAAGGGACCTTCAGAGATCACCTAGTCCAACCCTCTGCCAGAGAAAGGTCACCTTTCCCTCTTATAAAGGGTGAGGCACATCTTCATTGGGCTGTGCGGAAGAGTTCCCACTGATTGATTATTTAAATCCCAAATCAGTCAAATCAGTGACCCGAATGTGAATTTATTTGACTGGTAGGTTTCCACAGTAGGTTTCTCGTGTAGCTACTACAGAGCCCTTCATCTGTGACAGCACCACTCTGAGCTTTGCAATGCTGTTTTTAAGACCCCAGAATGATCAGTCCATGGCCAGTGGAAGTCCTGTCTTTGCTTTCACTCAGAAATTGTGTGCAAAGTGGGAAAGGCAGGGTGGAGAACCGAGTCTTCTCTGGGCCAGGATGGGACTAAGAAGTACATCCAGATGTGGGAAACCAGATGTGCATGTGGCTTCTACAGTTTAGGTACAGAGCAACGTATTGCCCCAAAATTACAAGTCCTGACACAGGAGCTGGCCATTTAAAAAAGGTCTGAAGTCCCACTGCAGACTCACATTTTATTGTATGAACATTGTCAGGAGGAAAAAAAAAAAAAACAACGAAAAAAGAAAGAAGTACACACAAAATGGAAAGATAAAGAATTTTAATAAATAGCATCGTTAGGGCAAAAGCAATCATGCTGCATGTTTCTTGGCCCCCTCTTGAAAAATGAAAGAGAGCCTGATGGAAGAAAGCTGCAGTTCTGATTAGTGTCATTCTCAAAACATCTGAACATTTGGAAATGCCCCAGTAACCAGCAGCAATATTCCCAGGGCTGCCCTAAGGTTGACATTGAAGAAGAGGGTGCCAGGATGGTGTCATCAATCTAAACAGTAATTTACATTTATCATGAGAAATAAACCCTGGAAACAAATGGCAGCTTGCTACAATAATTCACCTAACTGGTATGAGGAGTACACCTAGCAATTAACTTTTACCAATCAAAGTGCTACAATCTCTATGAAAAAGAGTGATGTAAAAGGAGCATCAGGCTGCAGCATCCTATGGCTTGCTTTGAACTATTCATTGCATATTTTCACCCAAAATTGCTGAAGAAAAATCTAGTCTTTAGGGAAAAAATAATAGTCTGTGAGTAGTTCTTTAACCTACCAGATCCCTGTAAAACCCAGATCTCAGTGCTACCAAAGCCCCGTGATATTGTTGTGTGTGTGAGGATGAAAAGTGCAATTGATATTGGGTTCATTTCTTCAAGAGTTCAGTAGAACAGCCTCAAGAAAGACATGAATTTCAATAGAGTTCCCCGAGCCCTGCGTGCAGCAGGGAGTAGGCAGCACCCCATGAGAACAGGTAGATGTTCGAAAGCATCTAAAAAGCTGCAACACAAGACACAGGTAACGAGCCCCTCTCTGATGCGAGTCTCAACCCATAGCTGCTCTTTGACCACTCGCATATTACTGCCAGTAATAATGCCCCTTAAATCTTCCTTCCTACCTGCCCTTGGACTTCATTTAGGGCAGTAATTTCAATCTGCAGCTGGAGCCATTGTAAATATTTAATGAAAATGATTTTTTTCCCCTTCAAGGATATTTTTCCCCCAAAACATTGAAACTTTCAGATTTTTACTTCCTACATGGAAGTCCCCTTTTTTAAAAGTCCTTGTAAAAAAGCCACAGGCTACAAGTTATGCTCCATGCTCCTCTGACATCACAGAAATAGGCATCTAGAAGTAATGGTGATTTGTCCTTCCAGCTTAGAGGACACAATTTTAGTTGAACCTTATTCTGCTGAAAAAGGTTCATGCTCAAAGGCTGCATTGATCAGTACACAATTAGCAGTCCAAGACATCGGCTAAGAGGAACACAACGTTGCTCCTTGGATGGCCAGTGCCACAACTGCCTCTCCCAGAGTGCTAAGGGATCTGAAGACCCTTTGGTGACCCTTGGCCAGGGGATCTCCATCTGCTCTCCTCCATCTTTGGGAGAACCCCCACTAAACAAGCAATAAATAGGCACGTTCCTCCAGCAGACCCATGGTAGGATGAGAGGGAACCTAAGGTAATTTGGGGTTGGACCAGAGCCTGATCTACCCCAGTATACTGTTCTTGACCTGGCCAGTATCAAATTTTTAGGGTAAGGTCAGGACAGCATGAGTTTTCCAGCTCCGTGGACCCAGCAGGTGGGACACTGTCTGTGCTGGAGGCTGTATCCTGACCAGTGCCAGTAAATGCAGCATCAGCACATCTGCCAAAACTTTTTCCACCCACTAATGCTTTTTGGCCTCCACCGCATCCTTCAGCTACTAAAAAACTCTGCGTATCATCTCCATAAAGTCAGTGGTGGGAGCCCTGTGGCCAACATCTGATGTCAGGGATCTGCTGAATTATATGAACTGTGCAAGGAAAAGTAAGAAAACGTCCCGAATCCATGCTGGGCAAGGAGAGGTGATGTGGAGGAGTGAGTGGGTCGTTACCTGTCTTAATGACCTACCCAGGGCATTACCTGTCTTACAGCATAAGGAGCACAGACTTTATGTCTTGACCTGGGTCACAGGGAGCTATGGCAGACACAGGAACATAAACACATCTCCTAAATCCCAGTGTTGTTCTTTTTCAGAAAATCTTTTTCGTTTATGACATTGAATAAAATAGTTTCTTCTATCACAATGGTTTTTGGAGGTCAACTGCCTCTTCTGAACTTATTTCTCCATGTTTCTAATTAAGTTACAGTGAATCCCATCAGATTTCAGAGGGAGGGATCAAGAACCATTGTTTTCATGAAATAGTTAATATCTGTAAATATCAGTTGTCGCCCAGTTCCAACTATGAAGTAATAGGTGGAAAGAGACACTGTAAAACACGTTTTACTTAAAGGCAAGAAGCAATAAATGATCTCTATGTCCTTTGAAACCTGAGTGGCTTTTCCTAAGGCGATAAATTTCTTTTTAGAACCCAGCAGATGTACCCATTTTATCAGTTCATAATCCTTTTTTTTGATCTTTTTCTTTTTTTTTTTTTTTAATGCTAGGGTTTGGGTTTTTTTTTTTTTTTCATTATTGTATTTGGTACTTGGACATCTTCATGCTTGCAGAGCAGGTCTGCCTGCTGAGCAAGAAAACTCTGCACAGTGAAAAGGCCCTGAAAGCCTTTCCTGTGTCCCCTGCAGGCAAGGAGGTCCAAAGGACATCGCACGGGACACGGTGCTGACTCTGGGCATAACAGAGCTGGGTTCTAGCTCTGTGAAATGCAGAAAGTAAATAAACTAATATTTTTTGAGGTAGGAGGAGAATACACGTAAGTCTGATGACTGGGCTTATTTTCTCAAGAACTCAGGAAATACCTGAAAATGTGTTTATATGGCAACACTTGCACATCATTAGCTCCCCTGGAATGACCTGATAGGTAGAATTAAAAAGTTGGGTAACTGGGTTCAGACATAACTATTTACACCATCCAAAACTTAGACATACCCATTTTTATTTTTTTTCAGATGAATTAGTAATGATAAATTATCAATGTTACATATCACCCTAATTGTTTTCCCATAATGGTTTACTCTTCATTTATGAGCAATTTGTGAAAGGAACCTGCACTTCTGCATCTGTCTCTTAAGTTATCGCATGGTTCAGTCTAAAAGGAAAAAACCCACACGTGATCTGGTCTGTTCAGTGCAGGGAGGTGGAGAAATGCAGATTTTTCAGATGCATAAAATGGAAGTGGATGGATAGAAATGGGAAATTGCTCCCTCAACTCACACACTCAAGTTTTTCCTCCAAGGGCACCAAGGTCAGATTTAGAAAATGGGGTGAGAACTTGCAGAATTCACAGGAACTTCTTGATTGGTTTCGTGTGTTTTTTTTTAATTTTGTCAGCGTATGAAAAAGCCAAGTGGATTTGGGACTGTTGGAAATGTACCTCCCCCCCCCCCGCCCCGGTTAAATGCAGCAAACACACTACTCTTATTGCTTTGTGTAACTGGTCTCCATCATCAGGCAGCTGCTGCCCGACTCTGTTTCTTCAGACCACCTCAAGCAGTTTCTCATCCCCAATTAATTTGCTGCTCTCACCCTGTGGTACTGCGTTATTCCACCAGAGTTGTGGCTCTGGAAGGTTCCTACCCAGCTGCAGTGTCCTTGTTTTCTCTGTTTGGGAAAAAAATACTTCATCCCTCTTCCTTCCCTTGGGGAAAATCCATGGACATTAAAGAAGAAAGAAGTGCATGAGGCTCTGGGCTAAATTTGTATCCTGAAATATAATTGGCAAGGTTTTGTATTAAGTTTATTTTCATAGTTTTAACTTGATTTTTTTGAGTAAAAATCTTTGCTGCAGACTTCGTTGTGAATAAGAAGTAGTAGACATTCCTGAAAGAAGATAATTCAGCTCCATTATTTTCAGTGCTGAGCACCAAAACACTGCTTTGTAAGACTTTTGATGAGTTTGACACTCATAAGTACCTGAGAGGACTGACCTCAGACTTTTCGTCATTAGTAGAGGAGTTATGGAGTACTCCCACCATCCTGATAAATGGTCCTAGTCCATAAATGAGTCAAGCATGGACCAGCTGAGGATCTTCCTAACAGCAGAAGAGATGGAAATGAACAGGAAAATTCAAGCCAGTAGGACTCCTTTGTCTTCCTCCCAGTAAGTCTGGGAGGTCTTGAATAAATTAACAAATATTTACATTATGAAACAGAAAACATTCCTTATTTCAGCTGTAGGGATACCAGCTTGAAATGAAGGCCAATCCCATACAATACAGGTAATCCCATTTATCTCATTGTGAGGTGCATGTTGTGTTCTCAGTTACATGGCATAAATTGTAACAGGAGTTACAAAAGCATGAAGAAATAAGTTAATGGAGGGAAATTATTTGCTCTATTTTTTCCAGCTTTAAATGACCTGTAAATGCAGTATATCAGGCACAAAGCTCTTCTCAAACACAGTCCAGCTTTTTTAATAAATGACAAATATTTTAAGTGTGTCTGCAAAGGGGATTTACAAAACGGAAAAGTCCAGGACACAAAATATTTCCTCATTTTCTGGTAGAATATTCTGCTGTTTTTATAATACTGGCCAGGAAGCAGAACAATATCTTAAATATGTGTAAACTTAATACACAGCAGCTGAGAGCCATCCCGGCATGGCGGATGAATAATATGCATTTCACCAATCTAAGTCGTGCATCAGTCGTGAGACACTGGATAGTATTAAAATCGCTGTACTGTTAATGCAGAAATAAAGAAATCAAAAAGGGGAAGAAATGCACACAAAAGATGCTAAGTGTGAGTGCAACAGAGGACAAGAATCAACAGAAAAGCAACAGAAGCCAAAATCATGTTGCTGGATGAAATGAAAATGATTGGTATAGATTAAGTTCCATAGTTTGAATTAAATTCTCCTGCAGGGAAGAGATAACAGGCTGCTGGTGTCACTTGAGTGTTACCAGGAAGGCTATTTCATTGGCGCCTTATGGTAGAACCAGGAGCGATGAGATTAAACAAGAGAAGATCCTCTTAGCAACAGGAATCAATGTATTTTTAATCTAATTTCTATTATGTTAAACAAAATTGAGTTTGGGTCCATGTAGCTTGACTCACCTGTCGGTGTTTTTGTTTCATTCGTGATAGAGGTGGGTTATTCTTGGGCAGGAGCCATTGCTCCGTCAGGGATAGAGTCGAATCCTCCAGAACTCCAGAAAGTTCACCTCCTGGAACTTTATCAAGAGTCAAATCCAATTAGCTTGTGAGCCACTGATTTGATACAAGATTAGCCAAAAAGCCACTGTCTTTGCAAACTCCCATTGCCTTTCCTGACAGCTCTTCACCCCTTCAGTATATATATTTATAATCTACACGAAGGAGCAGAAAAAACAAAGACCTTTCTTGGAAATGCTAGTGGAAACCGAAGTGTGTGCCTTTGCTTAAGCCATATTATCTTCTATTTTAATCTAGTAACTTGCTATGAATGGTCTCATTCACTATGAAATCAGTTCTTTTATTCATTAAATAGAATTAAACCTCCTTGAGAATCGCTTTTACCTTCTAAATCTAATAGCATGGGCAGACACAGAAATTATCGGAAACCAAAGGTCTTTGGGAAGTCACCTGCTAATCCTGTCACCGCTCCCCGCAGGTCAGAGCTGTCAGTTCTGGGGACAAAAGCAATCTTTCACTCTTCATGAGGGTCACTCAACGAGAGGATGGTGCTGCTGGGAAGGGGTCAGTGCAGCCCAGGGGGGGAGAGAAGGCTCCCCAGACTGGGGGTTTGGAAAGCCATGAGCTTTGCTTGGTGGTTGGACTCTCAATCCGGGTTACGGCTGGATGTTCAAAGTCACGGGTGATGGCAGAGTGGAAGTAAAAATTGCCAAGAATTGCAGGCGAGTGAATCCACCCACAAAAGTGATTCAAGGCTTCAAATAAAAAAATTCAGGAGAATAAGTTTAAATTAGTCTATAAAAGTGATTATCCCTCCCTATGTGTGCCCATACCTCGGTGCTTTTACAGCTCTAACTCTAGTTATAGCAAGCAGTCTATTAAAGCTGTGAAATAACTTTTGATAAACTAGTTATATGCTCACATTATTTGCTGTGGGAGCTCTGAAGCCTCCCCAATGTTAGCTGTGATGATATGGTATTTCCAAGTAGCAAAAGGTCTGTTTACTCCTCTTTTAAAATTATTAATAACATTTGGAAAAAAAAAAAAAAAGATCAAACCTCTTGCCACCTCTATTCACAATACTCACTCTGCCTTGCCTTCTACTCTGACATCATAATTTATTTAGAGTGATATTTCAAAAACCTGAATAGGGGCATTTCATAAAGGGTGTTCTGCCCCTCTCATCATCCAGGCTTTTCTTGCCCTGACTTTCCCAGTACCTTTTGCTGACTTTCTGTTAGAGGCTTACCAAAGCAAAACTGAGGTGTCCCTTAGCAATGGTCTCATCAGAAATGGCAGATGAGGTGTTGTTTTGCACAAAAAAAAAAAAAAAAAGTGGTAAGAACTGATTAATGCTTACCCAGCAGATATTGAATATGATTCAAATTTCAGACCAATTTTACAATGAAGTTACTCTAGTGAGATGGATGGAGCTGCTTCTGATTTACCCCGAGGTCCATGCCTTTAATAGAAATGAAGTGACTAACAGAAATATGGTCAGATTAAAAAACAGACAATGTGATTTATCAGCTACTTTTGTTCATAGACACTGTTTTTTGAAACTTCTCATTTGATTTTCCATCTTGTCTAGAATTCCATTTGTGGCCCTCTTCTTGAGTGGTCTCTGTATTGACCCAAGGACTTTGCGCCTTGGTCCATTAATCAGTCTACATTTCCCACAGTCTATTTTAGTAGCATTCCTTTCATCTGAACAACTTCTCCTGCTTTGCAAAAAAAAAAAAAAAAAAAAAAAAGAAATCCTCCAGTTTATATTGCTTTGATTTTCCAATTCTGGAATTCCCTGAACCGTACTCATCTTAACTGGACTTTCCTACCAATAGGTAGCAATAAGTATTCACTCAATTTTACTATTGCTGTGTGCCTGGTAGCATATATTGGAATATCCTTATATTTCTAACAGAAAGAGACAGACCATCATTGTTTTACCTTAACTGGTAAGGCTATGTGGTGTGCATAAAATTTACAGGGATGCAGCATTCCTTGAATCACTGCCATGCTCCATACTCCCATTTTTTTTATTTTGTTTGGAGCTTATGCATGGTTTGTTCAGTGCTTGCTATGAGACACCATGTAATGATGCTGTAAAAGGGTCAAGTCCTCATTAGACTCTTCTAAAATTATTGAAGATTCCAACCAGTAATAGTAGAAAGGGATGTCATGGGTGTCTGTTCTTACCTTCTCTTCTCACAAGCCATACGGACAATTTATATGCCAATTTTCAAACTTAGCAATGTTCCTGTTCAAAAAAAAAAAAGGCTTAGAGTATTTCCACAGGAGGAACTCTACATATTTTACATTTTCCGAAAAACTAAAACCAGATATTTGGGGAAGGGAGAGAAAAACATTGAGCAAAGACCAAATACAAAAATAGTCCAGTAGTAGATGGTGTTAGGAAGCTATGAAGGTAGAGGGGTGGGTTGAACTGGAAACAGATTATAGCTTCAACTCCAGGCACTCTCTTTGATATACATAACCCATTTATTTCTCCTAGCTCAGGCTTTCCATAAACAGGCAGGACAACTATTTATGTACTTACATGAATGTTGTCTCACTCTCTGGTACCTTTTCAAAACAGGAGGCACCAGTGAGTGTTGGCATTAGCACATCAAGATTCCATTGCTGACACTGGCGCAAATTCAGAATAGAAACAGCATTAAACTTCCAAAACACCATGGAAATAACGGGGCTTTCTCATGGTATCCACACTTACTGCATGTACCTTGGAGTGTAACAGACTCACATGACTTAATTGCCAGCTATAAACACTTTAGGTGTTTGTTTTTTTTTTTTTTCCCGTTGTTGCTTCCCTACTTGCTTTAGCAATTTTCTATTATTTAAATCGCTGAATGCAAGTGAAACAAATGCATGCACAGGCGAAAACAAACAATGCCACTTGCAGACATCAATACACTGGCAAATACACAACTGTAATAATGGGCACATTATATATTCCTAATGTTTCTTGTTAATCAAATCTTGTTTGTATTAGAAGAAGGAAATAACTGTATCCAAATTAACTTGCCAATAGATAGTCATTAATAATAACCTAGAGTGAAGACTCATGGAATGCAATTATGTTACCAAAGTAATAGTGGTACAAAAATAAAACATGAGATAGGTGAATAAGTGAAAGAAGATGCGTTCTCAGCTGCATACAAAATGGTATTTTTGCAGGTGCTTATTCATCTAATGATAATTCCTTAGAACTAAAGATATCCATAGTCCACTTAACAGCTCAGACAGAGGGTCAGATGCTCCAGGGTGTGACAGTGATGCAACTGAGAGGCAAATATTGTAGTTTATGTAGTTATAGCAGGAAATTCAAAGCCTAAGTATATTTGGTCTGGATATGTAGAAAGTACACAGACAACTCCATCTATAACCAACTCCAGGCTTCTGGACTTGGACGTATTGGTTGATGACATGTGAAATAGCTCTCTCCAAATGAGTGCAGAAAAACTATAGATTTAATTCTCCCTATCAAGCAGATGGCATAAGAAGCAATTTTCAGAGAGTGGCTGGTTCTGGAGGTTATTCTGCACGATCCCCAGGAGAGAGTTGATGTGCAGGTAAGAAAGGGTCTTGAGTGGTAAAGGGATTTGACTGCCATAAGCTAACAAAGAAGGGAGAAAAATTTGTAGGTACATTTCATTATTTCAGGGGAAACACAAGGGGAGACTTGAAAAACTTTGTTTTACTTCCATGGACAGTTCATTGCACCTCTTCAGTCATGCTATCACGTCTTAACATCCTGTAATCTGACCTCCAAAAGTCACCTTCAGCCATTACTGGGAGCGCAGATCTTCCTTTCTCAAGCATTTCAACATAGAACACATGGAGACGATTTTCATAGTGAATCTAATACTTCCTAAGGTAACAACAAAATTCGTAGCAGCAGCTAAACCTGCCATTTACTTTATGTAATTGGATTAAGAGTAGAAATAGACCCCATCAGATATAAAAGAAATAATAATTTTTCATAGCTACACTAAATTTTTACGCTAGTTTCCTAAGAATACACTGTTTATACATACTTTCTGTGCTAGGGTTCATGTAGAAGTCTACAAATCCCCTTTGCCACCAATTTCTGAATACACTGACTGATTTTAAATCAGTGTGATACAAGGGTAGGGGGTCTGAAAGATAACTACATCCCAACATGAGAGATGGATGAGAAGAGAGCTTTTCTAACTGCCCCTAATAGAATACTAAGGGACAGGCTGTGGTATGAACACATATATTATTCATGTGCCTGAGGCTCCAAGAAAGCTGGAAAAGCTTTCACGTGGCACAAATCTGTAGGAAACTGAGCCTCGTTAGTTTGCTGCTCAGAGAATATTTGCTCATTCCGATCTAATTATCAGCGGAGACACCACAGACTTATCTATATTTTCCCATTCCACATGTGTGATTCTAAAATTTTGGCATTTGGCCTACAGCTGACAAGGCATGCAAGCAACATGAACAAGCCTGACACAGTTCTAGGACTATTCTCTACTCTGTAGCCAATTAGTCCACTTGCTATGATTTAAAAAAACAAACAAAAAAAACCTCAACAAAAACCCAACAAAAAAGTTGCAAGCTTCTAGCAAGCTTAATTATCTGTAAAAATACTTACAATTTTACAAAGCATTTTAGGTCTTAAGTCAAACTACTCACATGGCCCTGAATAAGGGTAATGCAGCATTTCATAACACTTAAGAAACAGAATTTACTCTGTAGTTCTCTGAAGAATACATAATTATCCCAGCTGGGATAAAAGCAACGTAAGTCTCCTGTACTACTCCAACACATGGTAACCAATGCCTCACACCCATATAAACGAATATACCAGAGGTGAATACTCAAAACACATAGTGAATAATCTTGACCAATCTAAGCTAAAGATTTCATAGGAGGCACAGAGATCCCTTGATAGGACTGTTGTTGTCTATTTTTCATTCATACAGCTACAGTGGTAAGTGAGAAATGACTGCGCTGGCACGGAAATCCTGTATCAGTTCTACACACTACCCGTCGAGCTGCTGCAGGAAGCTGACAGCATCAAAGATAAGCAGTGTCAAAACAGGTCTGAAAAACCATTTCTTTATAGGAATCGAAGATGTGATTTAAAAATTGTCTTACTTTGCTTATATAGCTGGATTCTTGTTATCCTTCAAGAAGCCTCGTCGCTTTGGAAATTCTTGAAGGTAGAAGAAACTATAAACATGGTTTGGTTTGTTGGGGTTTCTCTTAACAATATCAAATTAAAAAAGGAAACATTTCAAAGCAGCCACACTAATGGATGGATTTTACCACCTTTCCATATCTCATAACTGCTCAAAAGCAAAACATGATTAACCCTGAATACTAGCAACAGTAAGGCAAAGAAGGAAAATAGCAGAGCAAAATTCCAGTAAAAAAATAAAATACTGCATTACAATATTTATGCCAATAATTAAGACTATCGGAGTATTCAGCTTTTCTGGTTGGTTGGCTCAGTAGCTGGAACAAAGATGTGAGAAGTACTCAATTAGGGTCTGCACACAACAGCAGGTTTATTCCCACTTGTGGTTAAAGATATTCTCTGACAGGTTGCAGACCCCTGCTTTGCCTTGGGATTAAAAGTTTATTTGCCTGTTGAAAATGTTCCAATTTGCATAAGATAGTTAAATATTGATTCATCCAAAAGGCCAGCGAGAGAATTTTTCCTATTGCCAGCTGGATAGAGAAGTTGGAAGACAGCCCAAACAGACCCTAACACAGGCTTCCATTAATGTTTATGCATCTTTGTAGGAAGTTAACTGAAGGGTCAGAGAATACACAGTGCAAAATACGTCGCAAGATGTCTCAGCACTGTCTAGGGATACAAAGGTTAAACTTCCATAACTAGGAAAAAGATTTTAGCAGGGCATGCCACATTTTGCTTAGGTGCATTCTCTGTTTTTAAAGACACCTAGAAAATATTTTATTTCTCCTGAAATAGTCCAGTTTCTACTGGAAGAAATGAAAACACATACTTACCAAACAAAATATTTTCCAAAACACAGCACAGAAACAAGCAGCTCTATGATTACCAGAGCTGAGAAATGTCAGAGTTTACTATTCATCTGTGTAGCTTACAGAGAATGGGAGTAAAAATGTGATGTAATATGTGAGACCAAGTTATGCCTGGAGATGTGCGTATACCTTCACTGAATCTCCAGTACAGAGTACACATCAAGTGTAGAAGTCACCTGTATCTCTGTTGGAGATACATCTGTTAAATGGAAGCTGTTCTCAGACTTGGCACAGACACCCTAATTAAGCTTAAGGCTAGGGAAGATGACTAACTTATGCCTAAGTCCCGGACATCTTGTGATAGATGACTGCTGGGGGCTCCAGAAGAACATTACTTAGTACACAGTATTAAACATTAGTCAAACAATCTGTATTTCAGTAAGGGTTGTTTCTGTCCTCAAAAGTGATTTCCTTCACACGTATCTGCACGCACAGATACCCATGGATGACATCTAATAAAAATTAATAGGGTTACCCAGAGTTTTAAGTAATAATAAATATGAAGAACTGCTGCAAGTCATTGTTATCCTGGTTAATGCATTTTAATATATTTGATATTGTATTAAATACATAAATAATACATTAAATATGTAAATAATCACAGAACCACAAAATGGTAGAGGTGGGAAGGGACCTCTAGAGGTCATCCAGTCCAACCCCCTGGCAAGCAGGGTCACCTAGAGCAGGTTGCACAGGATGACATCCAGGTGGGTTTTGAGTATTTTTATAGGAGACTCCACCACCTCTCTGGGCAGCCTGTTCCAGGGCTCTGCCACCCTCACAGTAAAGCAGTTTTCCTCATGTTCAGATGGATCTTCCTGTGTTCCAGTTTGTGCCCATTGGCCCTCGTCCTGTCGCTTGGCACCACTGACAATTCTGTCCCCGTCCTTTTGACATCCACCCTTTAGATATTTATAAGCATTGATGAGATCCCCTCTCAGTCTTTTCCATAACATATTAATATATGTGCTAAAGTTAATATTTTATTGTGTTAGACCACTGGCATTTATAAAATAGCCTTCATCTTGCAGTATATGAGCAGATCCTATGCTGTTAAAGCTCATGAGTACATGAGCACTCATGAGCAGAGTGGAAATTAACTGGGCAACTGTTCCATAGCTTTTAAGGTAGTAACTGAAATGTTAGACCAAAGGGTCAGAAACTCTTGAAATCCCCAATAAAATCTTTTCAGTAATGACAAAATTCTTGCAAAGGACTTTAAGAGAGGACTAGTTGTACATATTAAAATTTCAATGAGGTGACTTTTATTTCTGTTGGCCATTAGATCATTATTTTCTATTTATAAGCAGCAATTAATTAGTTTGCTCGCAAGAGAATCCATCTATCTTGCTCAGCTCCTGCTGTTCTGGGATGAAAATGTGAGACTAGAGCAGAAAAACAGTTGTCTTCGCATTTTTATTCAAATAAATAAATAAATAAATACAGCTTTAAAATCTCAGCTTTGATAATATAGTTGAAACGTTTTAGATATTTGTGTTTACACAGACCTCATCTCTAGCAACAGCAGGACAACTGAGGTCATTTCAAGTTGCAAATCTCATTATTTCATTGTGGAAGATCTGGTTAAAAAACTGTGCATTCCCTTGAATCCTAGATAGAATTCAAAAAAGTTAATACCAACATTGTATGAAATACCCCAAATGAAGGCTGACTGTAAATTTCACTTGCTTCTCTACACTTATATAAAATAAACAAAAACTGCACTGGGCCAAGTAAGGATGTTTTACCACTATGCTAGAGCATCCCAATGTTCTTGTTTGGTCAGGAACACAGGTCCTGACCTATCCTGCTGTCCTGAATATCTCCTTCAGTATTGTATTTGTTTCAGTATATGTAATTTCACCTATTACACTCCTAAATCATAACCTTTTCCCAAAGCACTGAGCATAGGGACAGGGGATCCCCACATTAGGTCTGACACAAACAGTGTGTTTCCTATCCTGATCCTGTGTCCTGCTCCAGGGTGTGTGGGTAGGAGCGCTCCTGCACCAACAACAGCACATCAGGGCACACTCTCTTCATTTTCTTGCTCTTCTTTCTTAAAAAAGTATGGTCATGTTCTTCTACAGAGGGCTGAGATTTATGGCCTATCCTGTCCACTATTTTTGCTTCGATCAATTTTGAATTATACAGCAAGAAAGCTCCAAGAGAGGAACAGCTTGTAACAAAAGAGTCAGACAGAAACTGCAGCCATGGGTTTGAGCCCCTTTAGCTAAGCACGGAAAGCAATGTTTCGCCCTCTTCCTGGGTGTCTCTAGAATTCAAAGAGACAGAGCACCTTATCCAGCTCTGCTGCTAGAGTTCCTTTTGAGCAAATTTAAAATTAAATGTAAATTTAAGTTATTTAAAATAGCCTTTAAAAAAAAAACCTTTTAGCCCACGAAATGGGATTCAACAGCAGAACAGACTTTCCCCACCAAAGATTACAGCTGGGAACCTCAGGGCCTCTCTGCTGCTCTGACCGCAGCAGGATTTGGTCACATCCTCCCCGAGTGCTTCCTTCTGGCTGGCTCTTGGTAGCTGTAGCCTGAGGCTACCTACATGCTGCAGTTGTGCCTACTTTGGATCTCCTCTTGGATAAAATCTGAAGATCAGCTCCAATGCAGCACCATTTCTAGCCTTTTACCTTCCTACGTTAAAGGGGCTTGCCCTTTATCTGAGATGGCACAAGACCAAACCCTAATGCATTTTCTTTAAATGATAAAAAAAGGAAATATGTTTCTAACAGGAAAAATGCAAAATGAAAAGTCTCACCACCTTGAACTGAATTATGAAAAGTACCTTCTGTTAAGTGTTGGGTAAATTCCCTGAGGATATAGCCATCCTGCAGAGGATACAATTATTAGGAAAGTAACATGCCTCACGACAACCTCCCTCAGAATTTCACCCTCTATTTTTCCTTCCCTTAGATTTGACCGTGAAAAGTTATTTTGCAGCTCACAGACCAATCCTTCTGGCTTTAAGTCCACTTTTATTGACAAACCCCTTTTCTCCCAGAAAATAAAACTCAATCCTATACATGACTTTGCTTAAATAAACTGAGATTTCACCTGAATGATTTATCATCCTTGAACAAAAGGCAACACCAATCTTACCAGCATAGTTTGGATGCCAAGAGTTCAAATAGAATAGTTTGCACATGCATGTCTTATTGAAGCTGGTGACCCAAGGTCAGAATGGATTGTATATTTATTGATGTGGATCTTCCCTTGACAGTTGTTTAAAGAAACGTAAACAGATAAAACTACACATACAAAACACATGTTCAGAGAGCAACCCATAATAGTGCTGCAAAACGAGCAATTAGTTATTATATCTCATTCCCTCTCATAAACGAACTTGCTATTGGGGGTTAGAATCTCTCCCACAAATACTGTCTGATTGAATTTTACGTTTATCCCAGATTAGGTTTAGGGAATGTGCTTCCTTTGTTATCTTAAAGCTTCAAAAGTTATAAATGTTAGTCAGCAGATTCCAACACCGGAAGGATTGCTTTAACACTGCTACTTTAATATTAACAGCTCTGCAAAATTAATCTTAAGAAATTTCATTCAATAGTTTTCTTGATTCTGTCTGATGTGATTCTTACACATAAGGGATAAAAAAAAAAAGACTTATGGCTTTTGTGAATTTCAAGATCAGGGATCTTTTCAGAATTCTCAGTGTGACAGTACAACACAGATTGCAAATGCCCTGTGCTTTAAAGCAATTCTAAATTTAAGGAAATACTCAAAATCTCATTCATATACATACAAAAAAAGTCCTATAAAAAGGAAATAATTCTATGGCCTAAGAAATCATTTTATAAAAAGAAGTATTTTTACCCAGACATCTCTTGAAATATACGGAACAGAAATATGGATCAAAGCTACAGATTTTTTTAAGACATCTATTTTGAATTTTCAGTTTTATCTTTAAAAGGATGAATAATTATGCAAGAAACTTTCAATATACTATGAGTCTATAACTGATAATCCATGAAAAACAGAATGGCCTCAAAATAACTTTTTTTTTGAAATCCAAAACAGTTCTCTGAAACCAGATGCTGTTCTCAGTATGTTTTCTGATCACTCTTTCTTCTCAGCACTTTCTGAGTCGAGTCAGCTACTCTTAATGACAAAAAAAAACCACAACAAAGCTCAAAATCCTGCCTGAATCAACATTACTTGGAGAGGACACAAATAAATGTTTTTCTTGTCCATATTGGATAAACAGCACTAAATACATACATATGTATATCAGGTTATCAATGCACCCAAGAAACATACAGACTTTCCAACTCAAGAAAAAATCTTCAGTTTGCCAGTTATTATAAAAATAACAAATGGAGGCCTATTCCACCACAAGCATAGCAGTGTAGAGGTATGTAATAACCAGTTATGGATGTAACAAGATAGTTTATTCATTTATAAGAAAGAAAATTTCCACTAATTGTTAGATACATCCTATTCCAGTTTGTCTACATGTAGTTGAAGAACACACTCTGAATTAAAGTGATTACACTTGAGTGAAACCACATTCATAACCCTTAACCCGAGTACTTGAGTTTTGCTGTTGGAATTTTTCCTTTTTTTTTTTTTTTTAATGGATACTTGGAAACTCTAAAATCTTTAGCTTTAAATGATTTGGGTGGATGACTAATTGTCTGTTGCTCCAACAATGTGAGGATGCATCAACATATAATATTGATTCTTTGTGAAGGACAATAGAGCAGATAATGTTTAAATCTTTCTTAAAAGCAAATAACTCTGACTTGGCTAATTGTTAAGACCGGTGATTTCAATATAATTGAATGGAAATAAAACAGTTAAACATTTAAGACTTCAATAACCTTCCTAAAAATCAATGTTTCTTTTAAACTAGCCTCCTAGCCAGGCCTGAGATTTCACAGCTCTAAAGGAAAAAGAAAAAAAAATAAATCACAAGGCTGCATATTTGTCCTCTTCACAGAGGATCCCTATAAAATGCCCATGTGGTGAAAAATTGTTTAAAAAGATCATCTTTGGAAAACTCTCTGAACAAAGGAAAAAAAATAAATAAAATCAATATTTCACTGGGGAACAGAATGCGCAATATGATTACTGCTTGTATGCATATGTGTGGCTGTCAAAGAATGACCGATTGTCTAGATGTCTGATGGTAAAGATCAATAGTTTCTTTAAAAGAAGACAGATTCATGGAAGCTATTGGATCCAAATAGTTTATTGGTTTGTGCTCATCCTTTTCTTTAACGGCAGCTCTCAGAGTCACCTCGGCAATTATTCTTTAAGTTGACTTTCAAGTAACTTACTTGCTCATCACATGGGCTTTTTAAAATAGTGTTCAAAAGCACTATCTCCCTCTCCCATAGTGTTTAAAATATGGGTGATGTTACATACTTCAGCATCGGAAGATGGCACTTAATAGGAGTTATGCTATAAGGAAACAGTACAATTTACTTCCAGCCTCTGGAGCAATCCTTTATCTCCGGACTTAACTACTTACTGGAAATGTGTTAGATTTGTGTTGCTAACTTTTGAATGTCCAAAGAGTTAGTAACCTAGTGCAGTTCATATAAACATCCAAATGTCTGCGGGCTCATCTCAGGATACCTGACCTACCCAAACCTCTGAGTTTACTACAGTGGTCTGGAAATCCATATTCTTCTATTATTATTTGATCATAATCCAAATAGCCATCAAGTGCAGCAGATAGGTTTCATTCCTCCATAGTTTGTGTAGTACTGAAATACACATTTGCTTATTTCATAATTGCTTCATAGCTGTATTTTCTAGCTCCTGGTCAATTCAGTTATTCTCTTTTGACCATCCTCAGTGTCTCCCCCCAACTCCTTTTCCAGTTTTGTTTGGAATAAGGTATTTTTGAATAAAACATTAAATTACGAGAAACTTCTAGAAAAAAAACACACCAACCTTTCATCCAAAAATCTAACAAAAAACCTAAGCTATCTTGCTTGCTTCCCTCAATGGCTGATGTTGTAAGAGGATGACAGGCCACACCTGTGCCAGCTGCTTTTGCTACAGTAGATTGGACTGAATTCTGGTCTCAGTTACTCTGGTGTCACATCAGAGTACAGCCTCCTGCACCGATCATATGAACACCAATGCAAGGGCAGCTGTCAGCTCTTATTTGAGGATCCCTTGTGGTAACAGCAATGTGGGACTCAACCGACAACACCAGACACTCCTCAGGCTTAGATACAGCATGCTGAGCTCTTCACTGCGAAGTTATTTTTTTGTGTGTATCAGTTGCCAAAACCTGTAAAGCCTTGAAGTGACTTCTTGACAAGCTTCCTTCACATTTATAATCATGTCTCAGAAATACAGAATACACAATCATGATTAAAACAAAGCTAGGATTAAGTATAGCATCAGAGGCTTGTCAAGGATTTTTAGCTGTGAGCATTCAGCTATCATGACTTGAAACCATGGTGACTGCATGATAGACAAGCTTGTATTCTCTTGGTGGGAGAGAAATTCCAAGACACTCAGTACCTTACTTTAGTTTATGTTTATTCATTAGTTGCGGAAACAGTAGCAAGAACAGCTGAGAGTGTCTTGTAACTCAAAAAAGCTTGAAAAAGCATCAGCAATTCTCAGACAGACTTTCTCCTTATCTGCTTAGGAACCATGCACACATCCTGTTGGCACCATGTTGCGTTCTTTGCATCAATCATTGTTCTGAAACTGTCACTTCCTCCACCAAGTTATTTGCTTCACACAACACTAAGAGCTACCTCTAACGTGAGGCCGTACCACTAGGTCAGAAAAGTGGAATGCTCACTTTTCTGATCACTGTTTTACAAGAGAAGCAGCATCCCCTGGGGTTGCAGCCCAGGACACCAGTGGCTTTCTGGGCTGCCTGTGCATGTTGTTGACTCCTGTTGAGCTTCTCATCCACCAATACCCCCAAGCCATTCTCCTCAAAGCTGCTCTCAATCCATTCTCCATCCAGCCTGCATTTGTGCTTGGGATTGCTGTGGCCCACATGCAGGACCTTGCATGTAACACATCAAATTTGATACCAGATATTCAAACACTACTTGCAACTTTCCCACAATGTCTGCAGAGAAATACAGAGTATACACACCATGTAGTAGCTGAGAAGCTACTGTCAAAGCCCCAACTTCCAGGAAAAAATCCCCTCTTACCCTACATATCCCAATGGGCTCTTTTGTCAACATCTCCTCTTTTCACTGAAGTATTGTGATGCTGCTCTCTCCCACATTCAACCTCCCATTACCTAGTCATTTTTTCTCAACTGTATTTAACTTTAACTGTGGGTCTTCAAGTTCTCTAGAACAAGATTAGCTTTGTACATGCTAGATAAAACATCATGCCTATTTGCACTTCTTTAGAAGATTTAGAATCTGATTCTATACTAAATCCCAAGTAAATCCATCAAATTTACCGGTATGCATTATTACATAGGTACAATAGAGATCAGAATGCTGGCTTTGCCCTGCTTATGTCATCAGGATATCAGCTATTTTCTTATGCCAAGTAAATACCGTAGATTAGGCTGAATTCTTTGCTGGAGCTATGTTTACTGAGTCACTTTAATTTGACATGAATCTCTGTTGCCAGAGAAATAGAAAACAGGGACTTTTATATCAGTATCAGACTGAAAACTCAACTCTTTTTTTTCAGTCAGCCTGGTTCTCAGACAAAGCAGTTCTTGGATGTGACTTTCCACATTGCCACACAAAAGCTGGAGCAGCACAAGGCTGGAATGAATCCTTTCAGTGCCCAGGAGATATATTTTTTTTTTAAGAATAAAACAACCAGGTAACCATGGCCGCAGTTGCACTGGTGTGAATTACCAATCTGTTAACACTCAAGTGGAAATACCATTTCCACCATGGACACACTTTAATAATTGGAAGCAAATGAGTTAGCATTTCTTACAGTAGGTATCACCTCTAGATGAATAATGGATAACTAGACTACTTGTGGATTCCTACTGTATACCCAAAAGCAATGTAGGATTCATTTATCTGGCTCCTATTCCAGAGCTGGCCACAGGTGGGTCTAGGGCACACTATCTGCATAAAAAATAAACAGACATACCTTATTTTGCCATAGCTTGTGCTTCTATAACCCCAGCACATTATTAGCACTAGTAGCAAAAGTCAAACAAATTACCATTCATGGAAATACTTAGCATAGCAATAGCATTAACCTTATGTGCATTTCAAAAGGTTTTATTGATACTGAAGTATATGGGTTTACATATATTAATTAGTGGCTCATAGTAAGAAGAACACAGAAAATAAAGGACATGCCATTTCTGGAGGTTAGACTTAAAGACAAAAACTTGCTTTCAGTGTTATTCACCTTCTCTTATTAATATTCCACTTTGCAAGAAAGCCGTGCCAATTTTCATAGTTTTTTCTTTTGTCATGTTTTTTTTCAAAATCCTGTGAGAAATTTCACAAAAATGTTGGTATACTAATCTCTTCACTTTTTATTGCATTTTAACTTTGTTTATACTTCATCAATATGAATAAGCCGACAGTCCTTGGAGAAATAAGGGCTTTGGCTTCTTCAAAGTGAGTCAGAGTAGCTTGGTAGTCCATCACTGTATTACTCTAAGTGGCATATTGGCACCACTGTCAGGTGCCCTTCCTGTGTCTGGAACAAATCTCTCTCCCATCAGATAAAAGCAGTTCACTTCAACATAGGGGAAATATGCAATGTTTATTAAAATGGTGTCAAGTATGTTTGATCAACGGCCAGTGAACAGTTTTATCATCTGAGCAACAAATACTGCTAACAGCTGCAAGGGAAAACTATTCAGATATTCCCTAAGGAAAGCATCTTCTATCAGTCTGTCCACTCTTGTTATAAAAAACATTCCAGATATTTATATACAGGACCTGGCTTTTTGCAAAGTAAAAGGGAACAAAAAGGGCAGGCAAATAATGGGAAGGAAGACATAATGGGTTCTGGGATCAACTTCAACATCTTTTCAGTAAAATAATTCAGTAGAAATATGATAAATGTATATTTTTATATAATTTCATTTTGTTTCCTTTTGTTCCTAATGAACAGGCTGTTCATTAGTGTTAGGGAGTAGCATGGTTTTAACTTGTTAAGACATGTTATGTTCCAAGCTGTCTTGGAACACACCTCTTTGAATACCTATTGCTTTGTCTGTGCTGCTGTGGTCGGAGAGAAGCTGGTATAAATAGCCTTGTTCACTTAAGCAACAACCAAAGGTTACTGTCACACTTTTTGTCTTATTTCTGCAGTTCTTGCTTATCTTAATTTGCAAGAAGCTGGGTTTGTTAACTTTTCAGGTCCTTCATGTTTTAGCTTTATTCTCAGGGTTTTGAACAGAAGGTGTGCTCCCGATGTTGAGTGTTTCATACTGAGTCTGTGTTGTGTAGTGATACTACTACTTTCTTCAATTGGATGCTTGTTAGGCTGATGCATCTCATTATGTGCTGTGTGTTCCGTGCCTGGCTTCTGTTCTCCGTGTTTCAACCACGAAACTGTGCTTGGGGTCCTTGACCCTCACCTTATTCCTGCTGCAGTGGGGTACAGGAGTCTCACTCTATCCTGGTGTGTCTACATCCTGAAATATAGTTGTTTCATGTCTGGCTCTTTTATGCTTTGAAGAGATGGAAAACTACCACAAACAATTACCTTTCCTTGTTAAGATTTAGGGATGTTATGCTGTGGAGGATTTTTGTACAAGGTTATTTTTGTGAGGTTATAACACACTTTAATAGGTTGCAATTGTTTTAACCAGGGGCTGTAAACATTAGAGAGAATTACATATGCTGTAACTTTTGCAGGTTGTTAAATAAAATTATAGGAGGAAGAGAGTGTAGGAGAACACTTTCATGAGAGATGTGTATTCTGGGTAGACACCGAATGGGGGGATAGGACTAGGATTTGTGGGTTGTTTTCTCAACTGCGTAGTTGGCCTGTTGGGTGACCTTATGAAATACATTCCCGACTTTGTACCTCAGTTTCCTTATCTGTATTGCTATAACCACTTCATTTGCCCTCCAGTTCCTATACAGAGTTGGAATACATTGTACTGCTGCAGCTACAGTCAGCTCAGTTTGCTGTGTTCTTGACATGCTGTCTTCTGCTAGCATTTCCTGGCAGCTGTTGGTGAGGAAAAGGTATCGGGAAAGCTGATATTTTTTTTTAGAGAAAAATGATGCTAGATGTGCCCCAATTTGCAAATTGTCTAGAGAACAGTCACAGCTTATTTTTAGCAAAGGTCTAGAACTGACACTTAAGTGCCAAAATACATAGACAAACATCTATCAGGGTTTCAAAACTCACCTTATATCTCAAAATAATCCCAGAAGCTTTTTTTCTGTGTGTCTCCAGTTCCCTTTCCATTTATTAACTCAAGTTTATGAATTGTTTTATTTAAGAAATTGTTGCAAATCTGGCAGCGATGATCTCTTGTTGAATTGTACTAAATTAAGTGTATGAATCTCTGAGCACCTAAAATTGATTTTAAATTCTGACGCACTGAAAACATATTTATGATGTAATAGTTCTGTATAAGCAGGTGTTTTAGGAGTTTGAAAACAAGCATTTGAAAACAAAGTAATCTGTCAGCATATCTGCCTCAATTAAATATGAAGTAGGAAGATTTTTTGCTGTTCCAGGATGTTATACAGGCATGAAATGATCGATTGCCTGCACCAATTTCAGCTGTTACCCATCACTGTATTGAAATGAGACAAAAGTGAAAGAACCTAGAACTGATATTATGGTACCAGATTACTTAGCTCTTTATCTATTTTAGAATTCATCAATCTTAATTACTGGGGGGAAGATTTTTAGGTCTGATTCTTATTGAAAGCCATTCTCTCCTCCAGTTCTTCCTGAAAAAATCTGTTGCGATTCTCTCTTACCTGCAGTTATGAGGGATTTTTGCTTTTTTTAACTTAAGAACAAAGTAAAGGATGCAGGGCTATCCCAGACCCTTACCTGGATGTCTGGATAAAGAGCAAAGAACCAGGTGCAAGTATGCTTAGGTATTCATGAAGCATCTCCCCAGTTCTTTCTGTGCCTGAGAGAGATTTCTTCTCCTTCTTGCCATAGCTTTCGCTCCAGTCTAGAAACTACTGCTGTTTTCATTATTTGTTCTTTAAATGTTAAAGGTTGTTGAATAAGAGTTAATGTAAATTTTTTAATCTGGCTTTTCTTCTTAAATGCAGCATCTCTAGTAGAACCAAATTCTGTGTCTCCCTCATAGCTGGGGCTGATTCTTGTTCTTATAATGAATGTGCCTAATTGAGAGGGACTAAATTGTATGTTCAGGAAACATGTGCTCCTTTGATATATCCTCAACAGCTATGTTTGATCTTGTGCACTGTTCTTGGTTCTTCTCATGGTAGAAGTTTACCTAATGTACAATTATCACAATATCCTGCTTCAGAATAAATAAGAGTAGGAGAAAAGATAGCTTTCAGTTCTTCCACCCACACTTGTCCTTTTGGGAACGGGGAGTGAAATTGGGGGCAAGAAAATGAAAGGACAGAAAAGACAACGAAGCACTCTGAGGCCACAAAAAGGAACAAAAACATGCTGAGAACTGCTCTAACATGTTGACTGGGCAATCCACCATCGAAGTAGGCAGATATATTCAAAGTCTGCAGCATTTCAAAGGACAGCACAGGGCCAAGTGTACTATGAGAGTTTAGGAATGGCCAGAACATCCCATCTTGAGGAAAAACTAACACCTGGGAATATAGTATATACACAAGAAAGGGCAAGACCTATCTGTTGGGAGAAAAAAAGAGAACTTCTCTTGTCTTTACAAAGTCATGTGGTTAACACCCTAGCAGCGTCTGCTTTTTCACTCCTTCAGAAACTTGTCATCATCAGTTTCTAGCCATAAGGATTTGATTCTGATTACTTTGAAAATCCTGAAGGACAATGCACTGCGTGGTTCAGTGAACACAATTCAAGGAAGGATCATTTAATATGCCCTTAGATGTGAAAATGTTTAAGCGGCAGAACTTAATTCACTACAGAAGATGGGTAAACCAGAAACCATGTTAGTTGGAGCAGCCCCATTTACACTGCAATTATGAAGATATATCTAACCTTGAAATTCTAAATCTGTTAGTCTGCATTTCTTCTACTTCACTTGCTTCCAACTGCCACCACTGTGTCTTACTTAATAATAAGACTATATTTTTTTTTTCCACATGCATTGGTTGGATGTATCACAGATGGCTCTCCACTTGTTATTTTCCATATGGTTTTTACCTCCTTGGTCCCTGTTCATTATATTCACAGCTTTAGTTGTACCTGCAGTTTCGCCTGCTCAGTGTTGTCTAGTCCAACTCTCTGAAGCTCCCCATGTCACCTTCTCCATTCCATCTTCAAGAAACCCGTGTCTCACCCAACATATTTTAATAGATTTCTCTAAAGAAAGATAGCAAAAACCTGAATAAAATACTTCAGTGACATTTATCTGTCTGCCAAATGATGATTTCTTAACATATTTATTGTGTAACATCTAGGCTCTTCTAACAAGGATAAGAAGAAACAACTTTACTGCCAGTTTAAGGCTCTGTTCTCTGTTCTGGTTACCAGTTGCATGTACGTAAGCCTTGTTTTAGAGATCTAATTACACCAGGAAAGAAACTTTCCTTTGTTATTTTATAACCTCTCTTCTTGCAGGAAGGTCAGTGTATGAAGATGAGCCTCCCACTGTGCTCTTAACTTAATTACAGAGAGTGAAGAATGAGTTGATGGATGACCTTCTCATGAGATCACTCATCCTCTTGTCTCCATGAACTTCAGAAAGGATTTGCAAGCACTGTAGCAAGTCATAAGAGGAGGGACATAAGACTCTTGTGAAAAGCAAAACCGGTTATACACTGAAAAACCCCATGACAGCACCTGAGAACTTTCAAAGCTGTTTTTATTCTTAAAGGTCCAAAGCTGACCCTGGTTTTTCATTACTTTGTGATTTTCTTCCTTTCACATTTCTAGCTAATAACTAATTTTTTTTATTTCTCCTAATGACCCATGTTAAATAGTTCTTTGATAAAAATAATAAAAAAAAATCCTTAAAAACATATTTAGAGAAAATTAAAATTCATGTTGAATACCTGTTCTTTCCCCCAAACCAAATACAATTTTCTGTGCGGCAAATATGACCATCTTGAATGAACCACCACAACTTAGCAGAGGCAGGTTTATGTATGCAAAGCCGCGTGAATCTGCCAAAAGTAGTATTTACACTGAAAAAATACTGGTGAAACTGCACAAATCGTTCACCATAATGAGTCAGAGCAAGGACTTCAGGCAGATGTGCTATATCCAAGCTGATACTTTTATAACTGACCTGTTCTCATCTGCCTAACTCAATACAGTTCAGATATGAAATCCCATCCTGTTGTGAAAACAGCTCTGTGGAAACAGATTCTTTTCCACAAAAAGATTTTGATTTGAATAAATACGCAGTTTTCAAGAGGGAAATGTAAATATCCTACTTAGATAAACTTTGGAAAGGCAGTTACCCATAAAAGGATTTAACTCCTGATTTTTTCCCCCCTCTTTTTCTGAAGCCCTTTGCTTATTCCATTATTAGAAAAAAGCAACACAATTTGTCACTTAATCACTTGGATTAATTCTTCATACAAGCCTCTTTTATTTACATATGCAACAAGTTCCGATGGGAAACATTTCACAGAAGAGATTTCAGCTGTTAGGAAAATCAGAAATAATATTGTGTGTTGCCCTAAATGAAAAATAATCCTTTTTTTACCCAACAGTTAAAATCCATCATAAAAAAAGTTTCATTTAATACACTTGTACATGCCATACAGATAAAAGAAATTAAACGCATAACCTAATGGGTAAAACTCCACAAAACTGTCTTTCCCTTGTACAAACTGTATTCTTTAGATTAGAATGACTTTTCCCTAATAGCCTTTCAACTTCTCAACATATATTCTCTTTCTTTCCCCCTACAGTGTATTTTTATGTTACAGCTAAATTTATCTGCAAGTGATGAAAAGGGTTTCCTTCCATTTGCTTTCTATATATACACCCACCAATCAGAATGCGATACGATTTTGCAGATCTTTTTCAAGAAACTTTGCTAGGCTAAATTAAGCACTTAAAACAGATTTTCCTGTATCGCCTGCCTCATATCTAGCTAACTTGAACTCCAATTTAATAGGCACTCAGTGATACCACAGAAATAACTAAATGACCACAAAACCCTTAGTACAGGAAAATACAGAACTGCTTTTTCAGGTATCATTTCTGGAACTGAAGTCTGACAAAATTCTCTCAGAAGCCAGCTGGTCTCAAAAGAAGGTTACTGGAACTTAACTCACTAGGGAGTCTTCAATCTCAGTTATATATGAGAAATACTTGTTGGGGAAATTGTGTTTAAAATGAACATTTATATTATGAGGGGAGTATAAGTCTAGAGGAAAATGGAACACTAGGTCCATTTCACAAAGATGCTCTTTCCATACTTTCCATACTCTTTCTCTCAGCTGCATCAGGACTTGAGTTGCAAAGGAGTATATTTGAGGCCATGCACCTTGTAACTCTTTAGAAACGTTGGGGGAGTAAGAGAAAAGTGAGAAGAATTAGACCAAATTAAGTGCATGTAGGTGGACTACATTAACATTTTTGACATATCAATAGCTTTTATTTTTTGGTGATGGTGGTTTTTTTTTTTATTCTATAAAAGCACTGAATAGCATGACTGTCTTGTAAGTTTAAAACAGCTGGAACAGGATTTGAAAAGCAACTAGTGTTTTCACAGGGGCTGGGGGGAACTGTTTTGTTGAAAATGCTGAACCTTTCATTCCCTCCTCATACAGTTTTCAATCTGAGGACACGGTTCCACAAGAACAGATTTTTCCCCAAGAGCAACATCACACCCAAACTTGCATTGAAACACTAATGGGAAAAAAAAGCTAAACACCTGCCTGCTCTTCAGTAAATGTAACAGTGTGTTAGTACTATGACACATTTAATTATAATTCTATGTTTTATTTCAACAAACTAATATTAGTTTCAGAAAAAGTGCAACGATTTTTTCCAATACGGAGAAATCTCAACAGTGTTTTAAAAATCAATTAGGGAGCAGTTTCTTCCCAAATACTAATCCATAGCTGGTGTGTATACATAACACCTATGGTAAATGGACAGTCCCTGGAAATGGGTATTAGCTCGTTAAGGGACATTCCAGAGAAGATAGTGAAGCTTTACTACATTAGTTCTTCCTTACAGCGGCCATGGATAAGTACCCCTAAAATCACCGATTTGAGGAACTTTATCAATGTAAAAACCCAAACAGAACAGTGTCTACAGGTTTTACAAGCAGAAATAAGAGTATTACACTTGTGAACCTATCTTCACATTCACAAAGGTCTCAGTGCCTTATGTCACCAAGGGCAGGACTGAGACTGAGGCTCCAAGCCTCAGCAGTAACCCACCATGCAGGATAACCCAACATGCACCCGATCATCACAATCCCTTGTTAGCTGTTCATTCTTTAGAACATTCCTTACCTTGAAAATGCAACTTCCTGTCCCCACCCCTCAAGAAAAAAGATAAAGAAAATAGCATCTGCCATTTTGTCATTGATTCTCTTTAAGAAACTCTGCACTTTATTAATCTCTGTCAAGCATTTGGAACCAGACATTCATACGGCCCAACAATTGAATCCAACTCCACAAGCAGCGCCAATTCTTCTCCAATGGATGGGTGACATGCTGCACTGCTCATAGGTCATCTAATCAGCAGTGAAATAAAGAACTGCCAGACCTAATAAAATTTAAGCTATCCAGCTGAATGAAGTGTGCTGCATACACCACCGGGAATCGGTGTACTAAACATGTACTGCAGCATTTAGAAGCCTGACTTTAAACTCATTCCAACTTAAAGGTTTCCATTTTAATGAACTAGTTTCTGTTTACACAGAAGCATTTTCCTTTGCCATCATACCATGGCATTGGAAAATACAGCAGACTAAGCAAACAAAGATTTGTAGTCATGCAATTTAATATAAGAATATACAGGGCTCTATTTTGCCCTTAGATATATGTGTACAATTTCCAGTGGGTTTTTTTTTTTGAGTGTCTATAGGAGTTTTTTTTAAGTCAGGGGATATTTTGAACTCAGCAAAGGGCAGAAAGCATCTGAGAGTTATAATTGGATAAATGTAAACAGCCAGAAATTAACACAGATCCCCTCATTCTTTACAGAGCATGCAGGGTAGATACAGTTCTGCTAAGAGAGGGTAGAAGAGGCCTTTAGCAAGAGAGCCCAGCACCTGGAGAACTGCTGGTTCTCATCTAAGTGGCTCTGAAAAATACGTTGGAAGCTCTTGCCTGCAGTGAGGAAGGAAACCAGCCTAAAACCGACAGCAAACAAATTTCCAGTCGGCATTTTTCTTCGCAGCCCTCCTGCCTCAGCACAGCCAAAGGTCAACCCCTTCAGCAGGCAACGATTAAAAGCAGAAGCTTTTGTCTTTTCAATAGCCTTAGTGAATGATTTTGCTTGAGAGCAATCTATGATGCAAGGAAAGGATGTAACCGCAGCTGTGCTAGCTACTACAGATTCTCTATTTAACCTGATTCTTTTTTTTATTAGTTCTTCTTTATCTGTTTATTGGCCCAGAGAGTACAAGGTTGGAATTGAATGAGAAACCCAAGGGAGTTTCAGTCTCAGTCAATGCAATTTTCCTCTCTTTAGAGGCTAAACACAAAGCCAATTGCTCTCCAGAGTTCCTTAAGCTCCCATCCACCAATGAAACCACATTCATCATCTTCATCGATACATTCTTCTCACCTAATACACTGACCCTTCAAGTCTTACAGCCTCTGCTTTTTTGGATAGGTCCTTACAGAATTTCAACTGGTACAAAAAGGACAAGAATGAGTAGATAATATTACAACCACCTGCACAAAGGCTTTGCAGGACTCCTAATAACAACTGTTAGTGCTGGTTACTTAAAAAGCAGCTACAAATTTTACTGGGTTCCCATGAATCCTTTTAGCAATTCTTATTTCAAGTGTGCAGATCTACCTTACCAACCCATAAATCAGCAGAGCAGTTGGGGTTTCTTTACAACCAATGTTTATTTTCCAGGACATGACATTTCCTCTTACTTCTCTCATAGATAGTCTGATTCCCACTTCCCATGTTTCTGTTTTCACCTGTTATTTAGGTGATCTAAGTCCCTGAAATAAAGGATTCCATGTGTGCTCTTACCTTCATTGACACTACAGGGAGAAGAGAATAAGGGACAAGAACATTGCCTATCATCATCTTGCTGCTGGAGAGATCTCTTTGTAATATGCTTTATCTAAGCATCACCTACACTTTAATTGCCGAAACCCCATCCAACCTACTCTGTGTCATCAGCCCAGGTTAGAATTTCCATGAAAGATTCTGCTGATTAAGCTCAAATTCCAGGGTAATCAAGGGACATATTCTAGACAAGCTTTACGTCTTTGCTAGGATAATCAAGCATACTAAGTTTTAACGACTCTAAACAAGCATGAACTGCCAACATCGCTTTGATATTTGAGCCAGATTGCAGAGAGTATGATTGGCTGTTCTTGTAAATAACAGCTTTTAGTTTGCTAGGGCTTTTTTCCCCACATTTTGACTTCATGCACAATTCTGGATGTAGCTTTACAGCATTCACAGATTTGTCATGAGGTATCCAAGCCTGCTTCTGCACTGATACACTGTGATTACCTGGAACGTATGTGCTACTGCAAACCACATCAGATTTGGTTCTGTGACATCTGTAACTGCCTTTTCTTCAGCAACCGAGTATTCCCTCCTCACTCTCTTCAAATGCCTGCTCAGTCAGAACACTTAGTCAAAATATATGAGATTTTAAGTTTATTAATGTAAAAATGTCTCTAGAGCTCAATTTATATCACATTATAATTTACTGCATTTTAAGCACGTGCAACAACTATTATTCATGCAATCAGGAATGTTTTCCTGATTGCATTTATGCAGTTTTCAAACATGTATTATAACTGACCTTATTAAATATGCTGAAGTACCACTTATACAAAATCATACAAAAGCACAGTTCCTCGACTGAACCTTCAAGCAGCACTTACAAGCATGAATCAGTGCTAATTGCTTCACATTTATCATCTCTGAAATCACAGGATGGGCAAGAGTTCTCCAACAAACAGCTGTGCCGGTCAGCAACAGCTTGGCCATATCTCACCAGGCAAGTTATTTGCCCACCACCCAACTCCAACCTTTTTTTTTTTTTTTTTTTTTTTTTAAAAAAAACCCCCCATATTAA
>JAOTQQ010000041.1:1700114-1724844 GCA_026546715.1 Gallinago undulata | reverse complement strand
GCAGCCACAGCTTCTCTGGGCAACCTGGGCCAGACTCTCACCACCCTCACACCAAAGAAGTTCTTCCCCACATCTCATCTCAGTCTCCCCTCTTCCATGACCCTTTTTCCACCAGGTTTCTCTACAGCTTTTAGAAGCTTGAAAGGTACATCGAATTTTGAGCCTTGTGATGTTGCACGCTCAGACACTGCCCAGGTGTTGGCTGCGGAGGAAGAAGGTTCAAAGGCATTTGTGTGCTCAAGATCAGAAGAGCCTCCATGAATATTTTGTTTTTTACAAACGATTCAAGATTTTCAAGCCATTCAGCCAAGTGCCCAGTGCTAAGCCAAGACGTGAATCATCATCAATTAAGCATATGACAGAGTTATTATAGCACTATTTTAAAAGCAGGTTTACATTTCCGTGCTTCACAGCTTGTTCTTTTTTTATGAACAGGGCTTTCTGTGCATACACACGCGTATTTTGGTAGCACCCAAACTCAAGCTATGCATGTATCGAAAGCAATGGCTTTATTGACTCAAAACTATGCTTAAATTAGTGGATTTTCTTTAAAATTACTCTCTAAATTAAACCTATAGGCTCTCATATTTCTATGCCCTTGTTACCACTGACAACCCTTCAGATCCCTCTCCAAAGGGAAGAGAGAAACTGGGTACCACCCAGGGACCACTGCAGCTCAAAACCAGGCGACTTTCCTGGACAGATGGCAAACAGCAGGACATTTGCTAGAAAACAGTGAATGAAAATTGCTTCTACAATCTGAATATAAGGGGGAAAGAGAATAGAATTTTATTAAACGTGTACTTCTAGAACAGCAGCAGCTTAGATTTGATTCAGTTACTGAAAAATACCCTACTGGCTTTGCCGAGCCTCTATAGACACATAGGAAGGGTATATAGCAGCCAGGAGGTAAAGAAAGGAAAAAAATATCCGTTTTAATATTTTATTGAGCCTTTTTCAGATTAAATTTTGGAGACAAGAAATGATTGATCCCATGCACATCTGTTAGACAAGGAGGGAGAAAAAGGGGAGGGAAGGGAAGGGAAGGGAAGGGAAGGTAAGGTAAGGGAAGGGAAGGGAAGGGAAGGGAAGGGAAGGGAAGGGAAGAATTCTTTTGCCAATTATATACAGGGACAGCACTGTTTCATTTCCTTGCAGTTCATCATGAATCAACACTGCTAACCCATGTACATGTCCTGTATTGACCATATTGAGGGTTGGCCTCCAAGAAGTCCAAATTTTTTGACTGCTCAAAACCCTTGGCTCGTGTTCTCTACACAGTGTGGACTCTGGGATGCTGGAGGATTCACAGTCAGCAAGAGGGAGTACACAGTAAGCTACTGCAAAACTCTTTTTTTTAGGGTATTTCAATATACATTTAGGTTTCTTGAGTGATCTGTGGAATTCACTGGTGCGAGGATAAGAAAGAGAGAAGAGCACGTTGGAGAATGATAAAAACAAATAGGCAAAAGTCACACAAGAATAATATCTGCATTTATCCTCGCTAAGAGAGTCAAAACATTTCTAGTTTTATCCCAAGAAGTGTTTTGGAGATTATCAAAACATTTCACTATTATTGACACACTTTAGCTTTATCAAAATGAGGGAGCTGAAATGATTCATTTCAATTCCTTTCTTTAGAAAATGGTGTCAGAACTGACATGTTCCCATAAAACATTTTGATCTTTACTGAACAATACTTTTTAGCTCCAAAAGCTCTCAGGGGAAAACAACTTTTCCCTGAAATGCAAACTCCTGGGTTTTCCTGTTTTTCACCCACCTCCTGGGGTGTTTCTGCCAAATTTGCTGCAGGGGTAATTGATCTGGAAGGAGAGGGACGTTGGCTGGATGTCCTGTATACACTGCAGAGCATCACCCAGGTGTAATCCATCTCCTTCTGCCTCTAAAACAGGTCAGCTGCATGAAAGCAGTGGGCTGCTTGTGTTAACACCACGGTTGTCTTCTCATCCAGATGAACCAACGTGGTGATAACCCACCAGTGTCGCTCTCAGCACCAGCTCTCTGTGCCACCAGCAAGAGCTGCAAGAGGGTGGATCGACACAGTCTCCACTCTCAGGTCTTCAGCATGCACAGGCTCTGTCCCACCGGGTTTCAGTGCTGGAGGTGACGATATGGACAATCTCAAATCTCATCCCAATGATGGTATGGACAACCTCAAATGATACTTGTTTCTCAGAGAGGCACGGCCATCCTGGTGGCTGTCTTAGATCTGGCAACTGATTTAATGCCTTTGATCATCAGATTTTGCTCACACTTTGATGGTTTCTTGCGGTAATAGATGGAATTACAGTGGTGTTTTTTTCTAAAGAAGTCCCCAGCTAAGCAGGGTGAGGGGCCATGGGACAGTGCAGCATCCCTGTGCAGGCACCCCCATCCCTGTCCACATTGCAGAAGTGTTTGGATGGGGATGTGCAGGTGTTTACACTGCTCTGAGCGTGCAATCACCCTCCAGACAGCCCTGAGGGACCACAACTGCTGTTCTTCACATTACGGAAACTCCCAGGTTTCTCCCCAAAGGAAGCTCGTCAACAGGTGAGCAACATTTTGAGGAGCAAAGTGAATTTTCTCCTCAAGGGGGAACTGTTAAGCTGTGTCAGAGAGCAAACCCCAAGGTGAGGTGAGCTGTGATCTTCTCTGCCTGGGAGACTGTGGGGGGCATCTTTACCAAAAAAAGTGGTGCTAAAGATGCTGGTAGTTGAAAAAAAAAACCAGGTTGCAACACATCCTCCAGGAATGTAAGATGTTCACTGCTTTTCTCCATCCTCCCTCCACCGCCACAGCTTGAGAAGGATCCTCTCCCCCTGGAAGTGAGCAGCACCCACACAACTCCCGTACCACAGCAACACAAATACAACAGATGTAAAGAGGACAAGTGGAGTCTTGAAACACAACCTGCTTGTCACGTTCTCATTCCTACCCCTGACTTCCTTGGCATCTGGTGGCAGAAAGATGCAATTTTTTCCATTTTACATGAGTGACACCAGTGGGGACAGGGGAAGGTACATGCAGCAGAAGATAATAAGGCTTCTCCTTTGTTCCCCCAAATAGCAAAGGTCTAACATGATCAAGTCCAAAACCCTGTGCAATTTCCCTGATGTCAGACAGAGAAACTCACCATCTGATGAGTCTCTTTGCATGCCTGACCTAAATTCCATGGGAAAGTGCTGGGGGTGCTTCCTTTTGAAGCCGTTCCCTGTAAAACAAGGAAAGAAACAAATTCATTCACCAATTTGCCTTCTCCTTAAGGATAAGGATTAAAAAGGCACTTCCAGACATTGAGAACATCTATCCTACATGAGTGAGAAACAACTGCACATCACCAAAAAAAACCCTACCAAAAAAACCCACCTAAAAACCTTATTTTTTGTGTCACTTGGGCTATCCTAAGTGACACATCAGAAACTTCAGGCATCAGAAAATGCAGCTCTTTGAAAATCTCTGCAGAAAGTTAAGAATATTTTATCACTATTTTTTTGGACAGCTGTTTTCCAACCTCTGCCTGACCCTGAATTCATAAGAAGATTATCTTTGGAGCCTAGGATGAATTAGGGAAGAAGAGCCTGTGGATATTATGCCCACTTTTATATCCTTAAAATGAGGTTGAAAGGAAAACTATGCTAGATGGTTTGGTTTCAAATAGTCTATGTGTGTCCTGAAGCCAAAGGTAATATTGTTGGTGAGAGGTGCAGGGAAATGGCCACCATCAGTGTTTTGGAGGGGAAGGAGTGGGGAAGAAAGGGCGTCTTAGGGGTGTGAGGAGTTGAGCGTCACAAAACCTTTCCTGTTCTTCAGCAAGACAACCAGTGGAGATGTTAAAGCCTTTCACGGGGTGTGGGACTCGCACCAGAGCAGGCAGCAGCTGGGTCTCCCTGTGACAAGAGCAAGTCAAGTCCAAGTTTTCAGTAGGAATCAGGTCAAGCAGAAACTTGAAAAATGTGTTTCCCGTCTATCGGGTGAGCGTGTCAGCTGCCAGGCTACCGCCTGTCCTCGCTTCACACCTGGAACTTGTCAAAACTCATATGTTCCTGGAAAAGGCTCTGGTTTTGGCAGACACTCTCTACTGAGAAAGAGATGCTTTTGAAAACTCCTGTTGAGCCCTATTTATAATCCAAACCCGCTTGCGTGAGGGTTGAGCTCCGCTGATAATGCATGGATTCAAATGAAAAATCACCAGGTTAGCACTTAGGGCTGCGATTTTTTTATCTCTCACAAAGTGCTGCTTCTCCAGTCCTGCAGCTCGTTTTTGTCAGGTTCAAAGAGGTAGAGAGCTTTATCTTTTAGAAAAGGCCAGAAAAATCTAGGCCTCTTTCTTTTTCTTTGAATGTTAATAACCATATACTTTCCCCTCTACCAATTACAACACAACTGATGTCAATTAGTGCATGTCCGTTGACTAAAATCTGTCTCATTATTTGCTGTTTTCAAAAAAAAGCGTAATTTCTTTGCTCCTCGTGAGCTGCTCTCATGTCTCTCTTGTTCTTGAGCAGTGTGGGAAAATGTGTCTGTGCACGTGTATATATGTGTGTGCCAAACCGGGACGGCTTCCCTGGGAGTTATTAATGAAGAAGGGGTGAGGGGTCTGGAGAACAAGCCATATGAGGGGACTGGGCATGTTTAGTTTGGAGAAGAGGAAGCTGAGGGGAGACCTCATTGCCCTCTACAGCTCCCTGAAAGGAGGGTGTAGAGAGGTGGGGGTTGGCCTCTTCTCCCAAGGGAATAATATCAGGAGCAGAGGAAATGGTGTGAAGTTGGGGCAGGGGAGGTTCAGATTAGATATTAGGAAGAATTACTTCACTGAGAGGGTGGTCAGGCCCTGGAACAGCCTGCCCAGGGAGGTGGTGGAGTCACCAACCCTGGAGGTATTTAAGAAACGTGTAGATGTGGCACTTCATGGCATGCTCTAGTGCCTGAGATTTTTGGGTTGGGAGTTTTGTTTTGTGTTTGGCTTGTGTGTTGTGTGGTGTATTTTGTGTTGGGTGGTTTTTTTCTTTGTTTGTGGGGTTTTTTTATGGTTGGACTCGATGATCTCAAAGGTCCCTTCCAACCATGAAGATCCTGTGATTCTGTGAAAGAAATAGCCTGATCTTTCTCTCTTGGCTGGGGTCAACATCTGTGCTTGGCTTGACCACAGCCAGCCCTTCCCAAACCACATGGGTGTCCCGGGCGTGTTTTGCCAAAACACTGGGTTTCAAGTTGAGCTCTTGATTATTTCTTTTTTTGTTTGTAGGGAAGGTAAGTGGCTCGTCCCTGGGATGTGCCATTACTCTGTTCCCTGCTCCCTGAGACTGCCCAGTAGCGTTGCGTTTTCCCTCTTCCCCAGCAAGGAAAATTTAAAAACCAGTTGAAATCGGACAGGCTGCATGAGCTTTCTTCTCTCTGCCCTGGCCCAGCAAATAATTTACTTTGTCAGCAGGAGACACCGTTGTGCCCCCAGTCAATAAGGCTGACCCAGGCGAGCGTCCCTTCTTATTAAACGCTCCTCACCCGCCGAACGCGAGCCACCACTCTATTTTACAAACACACATCATATACATGGATACGTTAACAGTCAATACCTTTCCCCTGTTGTTTGTTAGGTAGATTGGGAGACACCGGGGAGTTTTAAATTTTATTCCCAGCCAGGGAGGGATTTTAATGTCATTACTCACACTGAGATCTCCTCCGCTCTACAAATAGGCCATTGATTTTAATGGGGCAACTTGTAGCGCGAGGCATTATTTAGTGTGATTAAGAGTATTATAATTTGATGACTTCTGTTCGTTACCATAATGGGATGTGCAGATAGTGACAGGGTAACTGGTAGTTGGTTTCCAATTGAAGCGAAGGAAGTGTATGTGATATGAGAAGCATAATCTGTTCTCCAGCTCTGGGAGGTATAATTGAAATGAGGAGGAAGGTGGTGAAGATGGCATTTGATGGTATTGTAGGGTCATTTCTGACTGTGGTGTTCTGCAATTTCCAGACCTTTGGAAATTTCTGAACTCTTTCCATATTTCTCTCTCCTGTAGGAAGTTTCAAACAAAATGAACTGAAATTTCTCATCCCTCATTCAGCCATAGTCCTAAGAGCTCTCCCAGATATAGATGACTAAAATGAGCAAGTCCCCAGGGTTCCCTCGGTAGGGAACCTCTCATGCAGCTGTGCCCATCAGCTGGATGCTGCAAGGACCCCTGCCACCCTGAAAGCCCCTTCCAACCCCAGGCACTGTGGAGTGAAGGGGAACTGGTGTCCCCTGTCCTGGATGGAGAGCAATCTCTTGCCCAGGGAAGTGGTGGAGTCACGATCACTGGAGGTATTTAAAAGATGGGTAGATGTGTTGCTGAGGGACATGGTTTAGTGGTGTTTTTTGTCAGTGTTAGGACTTGATCATCTGAAAGGTCACTTCCAACTGAGGCAATTCTATGATTCTACGTTTGAGTTCTTCGCCACCGTTGTCCAAGAGCAGTGCCTCCTGACAGAGGCACTCAAACCTTGTCCTTCTCCCACACTGCTCTCACCACCATGGTGCCTCCAGCACATCTGGGGACATCAGAAAACATATATTTCATTTTGTTGGGATAGAAATAACATTTTTGTCATGTGTATTTCATCCACAGCATCATTATTCCCTGCACCAAGGAGAGCCAGCAGCATGGATGAGCAGGGAAACGTACAAATACCATTTTCAGTGACAGTTTTTGATGCAGTTGCCCCATCTTTACAGGTCAAAACCCACGGAGAGGATTAGCGTTGTGGCAGCAGGTGGCCTATTTCATTAGAAGAAGCTTTTCTCCTAATAGGGAGAATGGGCAAATCTATGTTTCTACATAAATCTGAGAGATTTACACAGTAGCTTGACAAGTTCAATTCATTTGTCTGTATCTTAATCAACTGTCCAAAATACAGGAATTGAGGGTAATATCTATGGGCAACTTAATCTGTTTTTTCTCAAAGGGGGGTTTATTTTGAAATGTTTTCCACCCTCCTCCTGCCTTTTATTGCCTTTGGACTGGCCAAGGTTTCTGAATGTGGGGAGAGAACTCACAGTGAATATTTTTTACATAAAGAGCTAAAATGAGTCATTTACTCCATCTATACAAATGATGGCGAAAAAATGGAATTTTCAGGGACTAATTACATAGAGGTTTTTAAATCAAGGCTTCCAAATAGTATATAATAACTCATGTGGATGCTAATATGACAAAAAAATCTGCTAGATAAAGAACAAAATAGAAGGACTGGGAATATTTAGGATAGTTTAATGATGAATTAAGGAATTATCATTGTTCTTCCTGGGGATTTTAATTTGAAGTGAAGAACATTAAATGCCCCTGTTTCTTGCCTCATTTAACGCTACCAGGGGTAGTCTGCTCACTTGTTTTCTGGACGTGTTCCCTGCAGTACAACCTATCACGTTAATTGTATTCTCACATTTTTATTTCGTTTTTCTCCCTTCCCTTGGGACAGGAAAAATGTCTCCTTTGGAGAGATGAGCTGCCCTCCCCCATGAGAAGACCTCTTGTGGCAGAATGGCCCCTACCTGGCCGCTGGGCTCCCCCAGGCCAGCGTCCCCACAGAAAAACACAAAGGGAAAAAAATAATCACCAGTGAAAATTATTTCCCTGAAACCAGAATGTCAGCAGCCAGTGCTACCTATCTACGTGTGTACAGTGGCATGTATCATAGAATTATAGAATCATAGAATTGTTTGGGTTGGAAGGGACCTTAAAGACCATCTAATTCCAACCCCCTGCCATGGGCAGGGACACCTTCTACCAGACCAGGTTGCTCAAAGGCCCCTCTAACCTGGCCTTGAACACTTGAATATATGTTATAACTTGATTTATTGTCTGGGCCAGCCTGTCACATGCACCCACCCTCTCTGGGCAGCGTGATTTGCAGCAGCTGCTGGGTTGGGCATTACAGATGTTTGGTTTCATCCCATCCCTCTTACAAGCCCAGTGTGTCTACCCCAGTGTCGCACTGAGGGGACAGCATTTTGGCACCTGCAGGACTGGCTCCTTGCATGATGGCACACATCCTCCACCCAGTGCCCAGACAGCATCTGAAGGACTGTGAGACAACAGGACCATTTCCATGCAGGCCCTAATGAGCAGGAAAACTTGGCAGTGTCCTTCATGCCTCCCCAGGTTTGCTATCAGATTTGGAAGGTGTTACTAATTTTACTGCTAGCCTATACATCAGCCTGTGTTCCCTCAAACACTTCTTGATGGGCTTGGCTTGAATTTCAAATCCATAATGAAGTCTGGAGCTGAGCTAATTAAACATGAGCTGTGGTTTCATTTCAAATCTGTGCACCGGCTGTCCTCGGATGAACCACAGTGAAGGCCCAGATGCAACACAATACACTCAACCAAATGCCTTGAAGGACCAAATTCGGTGTGCACAAACATGCCCATGGAGGCTCTAGCTCTCTGCAGGGCAGAAGGACTGATCATTGAGAGCATCAGCTATTTATGCAGTAGTATTTTTTGATAGGCCAACATTATTTGGTCTGATCTTGCATGCTTTGCAGAGATTTTTGAGGTTTCCTCCTTGAATAAAGGGCAGCAAGATCAAAACTTCTCAAGACCTTTCTGCCTCCTGGCTGCCTCTTGTAAGTGAAGAGGGGGATTTCACTGACTAATTAAGGGGATGATTGTACCCTTTCTCTCCACCAAGGAAGAGGACTTTGTGCGGGCTGTCAGGGGGTTAGCAGCTTGCTGGAGGACACGTGGTGGGTGTAGAACAGTGCACAGATTTGAATTCCTCACCTGATGGCTCCTCTCCAGGTGGGAGGAACCGTTGCTGTTGGGTGTTTCACCTCCCAGGTGAACCCCATGGAGGCATGTAGCCACTAGCTACCGGGACAACCGTGGATCCTTTCCCCAGAGCCATTATTTGTGCAGCCAGGGCTGGTGCAAAGCTCCTGCATTGAACCCAACCCAAGCAGGCAATCACATCTTGATGCAATTCTGAAGAAATACAGGGCTTTCAGGCTCAGAGAAAGCTGCTGTGGACATTAGCACTGCGAAGTGAAAAGTGCTGGTCTCTTGCTCGATCTTCTCATTTCTGAAGCTTCAGCCTGACGATTTATTCCAGCTACCTTGTGGCTCTTCCACGTCTTGAGAAACAGACTCCTTTTTAAAGTACTGTTTTAAAAGATGTTTTCAGCTTTCTTGTCTAGATTGAATTGATATCACAGCTTGTTTGTCCCTGACATTGGAAAAACAAACAAATGCATTCTTCTGTTGTTAAATATTAAAGGAGTACCAAGTACAAAACAGATGATTAATGACTTGGATGCTTCCACCTGGCAAACCAAATTACTGAGAATATTGGGCAGCACAAACTTCATAATAAATTGATTATGCCATCCCTGCTTCGACGTAGGGTGGAAGGAAAACAAAACCAGACGACTGGTGAATGGACTCAGACCCTGAAGCTTCCCTTGGATCATTTTATTGACCTGCTTGTAAAGCTCTGAATATTTCATTAGTGCCAAACGGTGGAGGGGGGAATGGTCGGTGCATGGTTGGTCCCTCATGCAGGCAGGTCCCGCAACAGACTGGATGAACCTCTTCCCTACATGAAGCCAGGAATGAAGTTCTCCTTTATTTCAGCAAGACTAGCATTTGATTTTCACTCTTCCTCTGCAAGCACCTCACTGGACCCCTTGTCACGCCCCAGCCTCCATTGCACATGGATAAATCCCTTTTTTAAAACCAGTAATAAAACTCTACTCCTTGTTAAAGATGGGGTATAGTCCTTCTACAAATTGTTTTTTTCTGACGTGCTGATGAAACACCAGCACATTTTTCAAACATAGCCCACATTCAGCTTTATTTTGTTGTTTTGGAATGGATTTGAGACCTTCCAGACCCAGACAAAGTGAATCATTCCAGCCCCTGAGTGGGCACGTGTTCAGCCTGACGTGCACTTAGTTTTGTATCAACTTTGCTATTTTTAAATGCTGAATGCTGAAATGACACCTACCGAGGGAATACCAGGTTTCCCCCACGCTCTTCTGATTTGCAAAACCTCCCAAAACCATTTTTTTTTTCCTCATTTCAAAATAAAATGAGTCAGAAAGAAATTTCAAAATAACTCTCTTTAATTTGCTGCTCAGTGTCCTGCCCACACAGATGGACTCTTCTCCCTGGCAATAAAAAAAAGTGCTTCTCATCACTGTTTGACTCCTGTTCACCAGCTGCAAAAAGGGCTGGAGAGGATAAACTTCATCCCTTCTGATGGATCCCTTCTTCAAACTTTGTCCACCTCTGATGGTGGGACGGTGGGAATGGGGCAGCTCTGGGCACCACATCAAAAATTCAGGTGTAAGGGGTGAGAAATCAGAATTACAGAATTATATGGGGTTGGAAGGGACCTCTGGAGACCACCTAGTCCAACCCTCCTATAAAATGGTTGTGTTGCTTTTCCAGAGTTACACCTGAGAGTCCCTTCCCCAAGTACCTGGTACCTTCAGTGTCTGGTACAATCACACAACCAAGGATTTTTTTCTAGAAACACGTCACCTCTGGCTCTTTTCTTCCTGTAAGAGACAGCTTTGAAATAGTAAGAGATCATAGAATCACAGAATCATGGAATGGGTTGGGTTGGAAGGGACCTTAAAGATCACTGGGCTCCAACCCCCTTCCAAGGGGGTTGGATGGTTGAGATGCAGAGAAGTGGTGAATCCCAGTTTACAAGCTATTATTTTTTAAGCAGATGAGGCATTTGTGTATTTTGGCAATTAATTCACCCACATTAACAGCAGGCTCAACTGCCTGTAGCCAACCTACCCCTAGCAAGGAGACCTGATGGGGTTACAAGGCACTTGAAGATGAAGTTCTGAATCAGAGAAGGGAAAAAACAATCAACATTTTCTGTTCTGTTTAAAGGAAACATTATTCAGAAAAAGAAAAAAATACAGTGAAAGACTTTAAAAAAATACTATTTCTCTTTTCCTCCCCTCAAAAATGAAGTTTTTATTGCTTTTTGTGGTCAAGCCTGAGGCAGGTTTTGCTATTTGAAAACAAACTGCAATCAGCCTCCAGCAAATACAACTTGCAGTCTCTGGTTTCTTCAAGCCAGCTATGATCTTTTTTTTTGCCTTTGTAAATATTTATTTCCCCTAACCACGCAAGAAATCCAGTCGGATTCATTTGATTAACCACATATTTCTGTGGAACCCGCTGCAGAAAATGAAGGAGAATTTGTAGTGTGATGGAAGAGGGGCTCAGATTGCTCAGAAGAGAGAGGCTGGTGGGATTTCATCTCGTGTCTCACCTTGGGTTGTCCTATGTGGGGCGCCATCTTAAATCCTTAGGGGAGTGAAGCTCCTGTCCCTTTGGGACTGTAAGTGACATTTCATATTTATCGTGTGTGCAGGAGGCTGCTCTGTGTCTTTCCTAAAAGCTTTCTCCAGCGAGGGAGGGAGGTTTGACTCCACTGTCACAAGAAATGTTTGCCAGCTCCCCAGGAGTCTCTTGGAGAGCATTAAGGTGCCAGATGAGAGCAAGTGAAGGATGCAGCCGGGACAGTGAGACAAGGATGTGCTTCTAAATATGGTTTGTTAAATCCATCACTCCAAAGCAATAATAAATGTGGAATTTCAATGGGGTAGGTGAGGCTTTAGGCTTGCTCCATACAGTTTCTCATGGTTAGGGTTGACATGTCCATGTGGAACCCTTGTCTGTGCACAGATTTGGACCTTTTTCTCCACATGCACCTCTACGGGCTGTGCACACAGACCATGTTCAGAGACACTCTGATTTCCACCAGCACTGGATCAATTCCGGTGCAATTCCAGGGAAACCTGTAAGCAGCGCCCAGTCCCTCCCATGGGCAGCCTCATGAAGGCAGAGGAGGGGTAGGTGCTTCCAACGTGGCAGGAGCCAGCAGTGGAAAGTCATCTCCAAGAGTTAGAGGTCACGTTCTGCCAAGAAAAGGTGTTTTCTCTCCTGTTCTTTGAAGATTCATAAGAGTTCCTGCTCATAGCAGCTGGTTCCCATGAAAAGCCAGTTAAGTGATGTGTCAGCTGCAACCACAAAATCCTGTCAGGCATGATGGGTTGACCAAGTGACCCTGGCTACATCTGAGCCTGACAGTGCACTGCCCATTCAGGTTGACATGCATACACTGTGTTTGAGTTTTGCAAAGCACCCCCATTATCCCAACTAACCCATCCAGATGGCAGATAGATTGGAAGGCGGAGAAAGTTCTTATTGCCTACTGCTGCTGTAGACCAAAATGCCTTTTCCTTAGTGTATAGATCTTAATATACCAAGAAACATCTCTGGACAGAGACAAAAGGCACAACTCCCTTCCCCAAACAAAGGAGCCAGTTGGGAAATGACTCACAAATAGTTAAAAAGGAGTAAGTGAGACATTGAGGTGCTGGAGCAGGTCCAGAGAAGGGCAACGGAGCTGGTGAGGGGTCTGGAGCACAAGTCCTGTGAGGAGCAGCTGAGGGAGCTGGGGGTGTTCAGCCTGGAGAAAAGGAGGCTGAGGGGAGACCTTCTCGCTCTCTTCAACTCTCTGGAAGGAGGGTGTAGCCGGGGGGGCTCAGTCTCTTCTCCCAGGGAACAGGTGATGTGACAAGAAGAAATGGCCTCAAGTTGTGCCAGGGGAGGTTTAGGATGGATATTGGAAAAAATTTCTACGCTGAAAGGGTTATTAAGCCTTGGCAGAGGCTGCCCAGGGCACTGGTGGAGTCACCATCCCTGGAGGTATTTAAAAGCCGGGCAGACGTGGTGCTGAGGGACATGGGTGAGTGGGGGGTTTTGTCAGTGTTGGGTTGATGGTTGGACTCGAAGGTCTGAAAGGTCCCTTCCAACCAAGACAATTCTATGATTCTATGTTTCTCTGACTCTGTATGTATTCCACTGGTGAAGTTCTGCCTGATATCCTCTTGTCCCTGATTCCAAGGAGCCCATCAAGTGCCTCAGGGATGCCCAGCTCCGTGGGGACCCAGGACAGGAAGCATGAGCGGCTCTGGACACTTGGACCCATGCCGACTCCATCCATCAACTTGCATCCCATGTCAATGTTCTCCTAGGTTGACTGCTGGGATTATCCCGGCCAGGTTGTGTCACAGGCAGATCAGCTCAAATTTACCAAAACAATTTTTGGTTTGCCAGTTCAGGGCAATTACTTTGCCGCTTGGGCAAAAATGATGCCCCAGGTTTGTGATGGATTAAAACAGCTCTTTAGGCAGTCTCAGTTGAATGGTTCTGGCCAGCTGTTTAAAGACCAAGATGAGACCTTCCTTAAAGGAGAAAAGCCCTGTGTAAGGTCTCACAGATTTGCTCTTTTAAGAACTTCAGACTCTTCTGGAAGCTCAGCTGGATGTGAAACCAACTCAGGAAGTATCAAGGCCAAGAAAATGCGCAGCAAGCTCGCTAAGTCAACAATATTGCTGCAAGTTAGCACTTCTGCACAGCAGGTCCTGCTCATCTGCTCTGCTCTTCCCCCCCAAGACACACTCTGCGCATCCTCCATCAGCTGAGCAAGCACAATCTTTGTTACAGCACCTCTGACACCCTCCGTTCCGCTCCAGCTACTCCGGGTGCTGCATTTGTTCCACCGCTTGCTTCAATTAAGGATTTTATCCCAATTACTACGGCACACTGTAACTCGTGGCAACTGCTTCTCGTAGCTTTTGATTCACAGTGGCTGTGGGATCAGGAAACATCACGTCTGTGGACCTGCTGAAGGTGAAGCAAAAGGAGAGCAGGGGACAGAAGGAGGCCATTTCACTCTATAAATCCAAATCTAATAAAAATGGACAAAATCTCTAATTGCGTTCTGCACAGGCTTTTTTTTTCTTTTTTTTCTTTTCAGGACCGCAGTCAATAGTATGACAATAAAGTTGATCCCAAAATAATCCTGGACCACCACATGTGTTTGGTTTGTTTGATAAATGAGTCATTAACCCCTTGATAATCCCAGCAGTACACTTAGATTTGTGCAGTACTGCAAACAAAATGAGAGGTTCGATGTTTATTTGTGTAAACACCCATTAATTTTTTTTTCCTTTCCTCCCCCTCCGACGACTTCTCCAGCCAGACCTTCGAAAATCAAAGCACTTATTTTCTTTTTTTCCTTCACACACAGTTCGATGCGTTTGCTAATATATGGCTGCTGGAGCTGAGTTAATTTTGAACAGAAAGCACCGTAATGATGTAGGTCATTCGGTCACCCACAAAGATCATCTCCACTGGCCCAGCTACACCTTGTACATGCTGATGAGAGCTCCAGATCGTGCACTGGCTGAAGTCCTCTGGCACCACACAGCTCAGAAACAGCAAAGGGACCCCTCCTCCCTGGCTTCGTTAATAATTAAAAGCACTTATGTGTTTGAGCCTGGGAGGAAGACACTCCAGCCTGGACCAAGATGCTGTTACTGGTGCAACATCACCCAAAGGGCACCTGGCAAGAGACAGACACATGGTGCACCCATTGTAGGTGGGGATGGAGGTCCACATAGACTCGGGCAGGGGGGCTGGAAGGAAAGCAGGAGGGAACCACAGAATCATAGAATGGTTTGGGTTGGAAGGGACCTTAAAAATCATCCTGTTCCACCCCCTGCCCTGGGCAGGGACACCTCCCACCAGAACAGGTTCCTCCAAGTCCCCTCCAACCTGGCCTTGAACCCCTCCAGGGATGGGGCAACCCCAGCTTCTCTGGGCAACCTGGGCCAGGCTCTCACCACCCTCACACCAAAGAATTTTCCTGATGTCAGAGGCAGCAGTGGGGTGCACATAGCCTTGCTTGGTCTCTGCACGGCAAACCAGGACAACCACAGCCACCTTTGGGACTGATCCTGACACCTCATTTCCGACACAGAGAGGCTGAGCCATTTCCCTCGCAGTCGCTGCTAGATCAAACATAGCTAATTCTCCTGTGGCAGCAAAACTTGGAGAGGCAAAAAAAACCCAAAACATTAGGCTCATTTGTGGTTGCAACCAGATTGCAAAGGTTGAGGGGGAATTTGGGGTCCCTGGATGCTCTGCCCCCCTCGTTGCACACCAGGCTGTAGCCTTGCAACAAACACTATCTGCCCAAAACAGACACACGGATGATTGCTGTGAGATTCTTTGAAAGGAAGAAGAGTGAAGATAATTATATTTTTTTCACAGCCTTTCAACAGTTCCCCTGTAATCATGGGAATTGCTTAACTGCACACTGGCTTGCTTTGCAGACGTATGGCTGCTCCCTGACACCCCGGGAAGCTGTTACGGCGGCGTTCCAGGGGGCAGGCAAAGCACTCCAAGCTGGTGGGGACACTGAGCCACCACAGCACCAGAGCCAGTGGGAGAGAGATGGGGAGAGAAGCTGGGACCAGGACCTGGGTCCTGATCCTCCTTGCAGACCTGCTGTGATAGGAGGATGTGCAGACCCAAATGTGTTCCCTACATCACCTTTCATCCCACAGGTCAAGAGCCAGAAGTAATTTTGTCCATCCATTGCCACCACCCTGTGATGGCACGGGCAGACCCTCGGGAAGGTTCCAGTGAGAGAAGCAAAGGAGTAAACAGTGCCAGCAAGGTAAAGGACTGAAGTGCCTGCTGTACTGGCCCAGGTTGCCCAGAGAAGCTGTTGCTGCTCCATCCCTGGAGGGGTTCAAGGCCAGGTTGGAGGGGGCTTGGAGCAACCTGGTCTGGTGGGAGGTGTCCCTGCCCAGGGCAGGGGGTTGGAACTTGATGATCTTTAAGGTCCCTTCCAACTCAAAGCATTCTATGATTCTGTGGTTCTACTGTACCAAAGGCTTTTATCCCTACCAAGAAGCACAAGTGTCTCTTGGTAGCTTCTGCCCTACTTACAAGTGTTTCTGAAAAACTTTTTGCAGTAGTCCCAATAGTTTCTGCAACAGTGGCAGCAGGCAAGGGGAGCAGCTGGGAGAAGCATCTCCTTCATGCTCATATCCCAGCTGCAGAAATTCCTTTAAATGATGCCTCTCAAGTTCCTCAGTCACTTAATGACCCCAGAGCATCAGCTTCAGCTTGGCTGGACTCTGCCATCCTGATCTCAGTGCCTTGGTACAACCTTTTCACCAGCCCCTGCTTCACTCTGCTGGAAGTGAGTAGGACAACCTGGTTTTCTAGGGCAAGCTGAAGAGTTGTCTCCTGTCCCATGTTACACCACATACGAGTACGTGGCTGGAGGAGCTTCAGTGTGTCTGGAGGATGACTGGCCGTCCCATCACAATAGAGAACTGTCCTGCCATCAGATGACTTCTATGAGGGAGGAACCATTTCCACCTTTTAATTTTGTTTCTTAAGCATTTGCCCATTTGGAGGTGGATATTTAATCTGTGCGTTTTCATAATGGAATTGAATTTGCTGTTTGATGGCGGCTAAGATCAATACACACTTTCCCTGGAAGCAGCAAGAAATCACTTGTGAAAAGTAACAAGATTAGTTAAGAAGTTAAATACCATTACATCTGGAATTGTGGCAAATTGTTTGTGCCATGGTCTCTTGATTAGACTTATTACTCAAACTGCCATAATCCATAGCTGGCTTCTCTTTTCATCGTCTGTAACGGCAGGTCTTCCTCCACTGGTACAGAGGGATTGCCCTCCCTCCTGGCCCTGCCTTGAGAAACCCTGTCAAGAAGTTGGTGAGACACTGGCCCAGGTTGCCCAGAGAAGTGGTGTGGGTGAACAGGATTGTGGAAGAAGCAGAGACCAGAAGAAGGAACAGAAGAAGTAGGAACATCACAGAGGATGGCCCATGAGGTCCTAACGACCCATAAACAATGTCTAACAGCCCGGCTGATGGAGGGGAATTCTGCCCACCTGGCAGTGGGGGGTTGCAGGGACTATCAGTTGGGAAAGGAGATACATTGGTACTATATAAGGTGCCTATTTGTTGTAATAAATGATTCTGGTTGCATCACTGACCGGAGTCCATGCCTTCATACGCTACAAAGTGGGAGATGCCCCATCCCTGGAAACATTCCAGGCCAGGTTGAATGGGACTCTGACCAACCTGATCTAGTTGAAGATGTTCCAGCTCATGGCCATGCCGGTGGACTAGGTGGCCTTTAAAGGTCCCTTCCCACCCAAACTGTTCTATGATTCTAAGTTGCCATGTCTTCTCCTCTTTGTGGGCAGAGGAAACATGCTCTCTGTGGCTTTGCTCCTGCCTTGATGGTACATTATGCTATTCTAGATGTGTTCAGACTACCTTGTGGTCCACATGGAGTTTATCCTGCCAGTGATAGGGAATATGCCCAAGGTCTTTGTACTGGCACTGATGCCAGATTTTGAACTGAGCTTGTTCGTTCAAATATTCCTCCTAACATTAAGAAATAAAACAGTTTAAAGGGGTAAAGGGGATACCAGGCTCTTCCTATTGCTTCTAAACTCAATACAAGTAATTCCATCAATACCATCACTGGTACTTCGTTGGTGTCTCTACTCCCTTTGGAAAATGTCATGTGGACTTTGCTTAAACACTGCCCTTATGTGGAAGCTTCACCCTGTCTCTTTCCTTGTTGTCCCACTCCCTTTTCTCTGCTGTTTCCCAAGAGTAGGAATCCCAGGGATTTGTCCCCCCATGGAAAGGTAGAGCCACCTCTGACTTACAGCCCACAGTGAGTGGCTTTCTCTATTATAGACCACTCAGTGGCCACGTGAGCAAGCTGGCAGGGCAAGGAGACAGCATGGTGGACAACCAAGCAGCAGTGAGGTGGCACCACTGGTGATCTCAGGCTGTTTTGACGTGGTCAGTTGAGATCTCCATAAACATTGCTTGGGCTGGTGCCCAGGGCTCTGTGTTCATCCCAGTTGGCTGGCTGTTCGAGGAACCACAAGGAAGTGGTTTTGAGGACCAACATGGTCAGGTTGCTCTGGAGCCTGGGATAAGATTCTGCTTCTCAGGATGGATGGCAATCCCCTGTTCCAGGCAGTCAGGCTAATTTTCTGAGGTCTCTGGTTCACTGGTTAAATTAACAGGTTTAGGAAATTGCACAAAACCAGGAATCTGCCCCAGGAGGCAGTCTTTATTTCGTTCTGTTCTGAAAACTGAAGTCTATGTGCTTTTTTCCCCAAAAGTGAATATTTGAGGCTGTGTTGCTCCACTGTTAGTATAAAATAATTGTAAACCTGTTTCCTGTTACACTGATAGCACTGAGACAAAGCGCTGCTGAACCAAAGGTTTTCTCTCTCACAGCAAAGCCTGGCAGTTGAGGCAATTCCATGTTCAGTTTAGCTTTTGAGGGCCCAGAAGAAGAGGGTCAAGGATCAGGGAGAGAGGTGGGACCACCTCTGGCTGACCCAAGCCAGGCAGTGCAATAATGAGTAAATCATGCCCATCAGAGCAAGGAGAGACCCCCCCATTAAATCTTTCCACAAATTATGTGCACAAAACTCATGCTAAAGCTCATGGCATCTTCAGCTATTGAAAATAACGTGAACAAAAAAAGCCAGAACCACGCTGGACAAATCACAGAATCACCTAGGTTGGAAGGGACTTTTTAAGATCATCTAGTCCAACCAATGGAAAATAAAAAAATTTAAAAATCCCCCAGTCTCTTTTTAAACCTGTTTTTGGCCATCTGTGTAACAACCTGCTTTAGAAGTGTGCCATCAGTGACATTCCCCACCAACTTCAGAGCAGGCTGGAGCTCTTCAGCGCCTTTAATATTCAGGTCTTTAATGAGATGCCCAGTTATGCTGAACCATAGCCATTTATGTTGCCATTTATTGCCGGAACCCAAGGGAGTTAAGTGACTGACTCATTAGGAATTCAACATATAGATCCTCAGTGTTTTTAAAAAATGAATTTAAAAAAAAAAAAAAAAGAAAGAAAAGAAAATGTCTTTGCACTGTTCTGATGGAGAACAGAGGATTAAATGTTGCAGGAAGGTTGAGTGTGGTGCAGCATTCCGTGCGGAGCAGAGGAGGTGAGGCAGGGGCTGGATACGCAAGAGGTGTGAAAATTTTGGCCTCTGCAATTTGCGACTCCCCAGACAGAGCCAGATGCCTTTTCGAGTTTCAAAGCCAAGTTAACAGGATCAAAACTGCCTTTCGCTAAATCTCAGCTGGTTGGGAAACGGGCCCACACGCCTGAAAGCAAGCTGGTGTCACTGGGGCTCCCACTGTGTGATGGAAGCTTTGCGTAGCTCTGGGAAATGCAATGTCAGGTTGGAAATATGGTGGGTTTGCCCTTTTTTTTTTTGGGGGGGGGTGGTGGTGGGGTAACAATGAGCACAGTGGGACCGCACAGCCCTTTCTGCCTGGTGGAATCTCACATAGGTGAGCAAACAAAGCACAAGTTGGCTGAGGACCAATATATATATATATATATATATATATATATATATATATGTAACCCATATTATATGGAATAAAATATATATATATATGGGAAGAGGAGGCTGAGGGGAGACCTTATTGCTCTCTCCAACTCCCTGAAGGGAGGCTGTAGAGAGCCGGGGGTCGGTCTCTTCTCCCAGGTCACAGATGATAGGACAAGGGGCAATGGCTTCAAGTTGCACCGGGGGAGGTTCAGGTTAGATATTAGGAAATATTTCTTTCCTGAAAGGGTTGTCAGGCATTGGAATGGGCTGCCCAGGGAGGGGGTTGAGGCACCATCCCTGGAGGTATTCAAGAGACGAGTTGACATGGTGCTCAGGGATATGGATTAGTGTTGGGTTGGTGTTGTTTTGGGTGTTGTGTGGGGTTTGTGTGTAGGTTTTTTTGTTCATTTGTGGTTTTATTTTTGGTTGGTTTTTGGTTTTGTTTTTGGTTGTTGACTGGCACTTTGTCCCTCTGCTCCTGCAGCATTTGGGAGGTTTAGGCTACAACGTGCTGCACAGACGAAGGTCTTAGCTCTCACCTACTTGGTGCTTGCACCATTGATGGGAGAATGTGATTTGGACAGTTTTGAGAAACCGCTACCCAGATTGTCTTGGTCGATCAAGATAGCATTCCTGGCTAGGTGACTTGCACCTTTTTTGTGGTTGTCTAGCTTGAATATTCAGTCTTTATTTCACATGTTGATTTTTCCTAGGTTTTGTTGTTGGTTTTTATAGAACCATGGTACTGCCTCGGTTGGAAGGGACCTTCCAGATCATCCAGTCCAACCATCAACCCAACACTGATAAAACCCATAATTAAACCATATCTCTAAGCGCTAGATCCACCTGTCTTTTAAATCCCTCCAGGGATGGAGACTCTACCACTTCCCTGGGCAGCCCATTCCAAGGCTTAATAAACCTTTCAGTGTAAAAATTTTTCCTAATATCCATCCTAAACCTCCCCTGGTGCAACTTGAGGTTGTTTCTTCTTGCCTTGTCACCTGCTGTGAACTTCTAGAGGTTTTGACTTTTTTTTTTAGGCGAAGTGATTAACATTTTCCATAAAATTACCCATCTGGCTTTTGTGAGAGTTATTTAAAAAGCTGTAACAAAATGATGGTTCACATTTCCTGATGTGCCTGGTGTCCCCAGGCAGGTTCTCTGATGTGTCTATCACAATAATTGCCAACCAGGGCACTGAGGTAGGAAGACCAACGAGAAATGTTGATTTGACTTCAGCTCTCCGATCAAAGCTAAAAAAAAAAAAGCCCTGCAAACTGTGAAAGTTACCTGCAAAAGCTGCCGGGCAGGTCTATATCGCCGAGTATGTTCGACCGTGCTTTCATGTGTGTCGTGTGAGTGCCACCAATTTCATGTGCAATTGGTTTTTGGAAATGTGTTGAACACAACCCACTTTCAGAGCTCATTTATTCATGATGAGGTTCGTGTGACAAAATGCCAATAATCTGTTTTGAATTATAAAGGCTGAATCTCCCAGAAGGCTTGTTACTCCAGGTAGAACAGACCTCATTGAGAGCATCTCGCTGGGCTTTTTTCCCTCCCAGACATTGTTTTCCTCCCTCCCAACCCAGTAAATCATCCGCTGTGATTCTAAACCTCTTCCTGGGCTTAGAGTTATAATCTTTTATTGACTGGAGCACTACTAATGGTTCTTAGGACAGTAATAAATATGTGCTTTCTGGATTGGCTCTAATTTATTGCAGAAAGTATAAACCTCAGGTCACCTACAAAATCTCAAATCTGAGTGCAGTCATTGGGAGGTTTTTTTCATGTTAGTACTCCAATGTTAGTATTAATGTGGGCGGGTTGTGGTTGTGGGGATAGGAATTACTTCCATTCAATTGCAAGTAAAAACATATTTTTAACATGTACAATATAACACAATTAAGTTATTACTAATTAAATATCAGTCAAAGTCAAGCTGCCTGCACTCAGGCTATTATGCTGCCAGTGCCCGTAGCTGGATCCTCTGTAGATGGTTGCTCAGAAGGATGGTTGCTGCACTGACACTACATCTTCAGTAATCTAACTCCTTAAATATCCTAGGTCTAAATTAAAAAATCGGTTTTAAATAATGCAAAATAAACTATATATACCTGTTCAGTTTATACTATTAAGCTATTTATTTAAAAAAAATTTAAAAAGCCCTAGCTACAGGAAAAAACAAAGGTCCATTTCAACACTTATGTACATGTTTCCTACCCTCCTGCCCTCTGTTAAACAAAAGCACTGGCAGTAAAATTGGTCATCATATATATTTTAAAAAGTTTGAATTGGGGAGTGAGAAAAGCTCAGGAAGTTGTTTACAACTGTGTATGTGTTACCAGCATGGTTCTGCTAATTCAGGCTTTTTGATTCCTTTCTCAGCATCAGCTCCAAACACCAGCTCATCCAAAGTCATTTCCAGTGGTGAAGACCAAATTGAGAAGTTGCCCAAAACACTGTATTTGTTGTGTTTGTCCATAGCTGCAAAACCATAACATTGCCCCAGGACCTCTACAGTCTCTGCCGATGACGCAGAAAAATTTCCAGAGGTCCCTGAGCAAAGTCAGATATCCCCAAGTGACAACATGGGGACAGTTTTAGCAGATTGATGGGCCAGATGCCTCCAGGGAGGGAAGGAAGAAATCCTTTGGGGGATATTGATGGAATAAGTACCCCACAGGTGGTTTATTTCCATTTTCTCCCCTATTTTTTCCAGATCTCTTCATTCCTTCCAAGCTGCCTCATAAAGAGTTCCTGACATGGACGATGTAGCTGCTGGAGAAAGTCTCCTGCCACCACACTCTCTTGCTGCAGATGGGAGCAAGCAATGTGGCATTATTTCCCCATCCCATCTTCTGGAAAATAAGATTTACCTCTGGGCAGGAGCGTAGATCTGAGTTTTGTCTTCCTGGGGCATTTCAGAAGGCATCAAACAATGCTAAACCTCAGGGCTATTTAAGCAAATACCAGAGAAATAATTGCTGGCAATTCCCTGACAGCTTGCAGCAAAGCTTCCCATGGAGTTCTGCAGTAAAACAAACATCTGATGCTCAGAAAACATGACAAAACCACTGTATTTATGATGCCTTTTTTTTTTTCTCTTCCTTACTCTTACTTATATTTGAATGTAGTGAATAAATGGATTTAAATATGAATAAATGTAGGGAATAAATGGATTTCTAGTATAACACATACATGTCTCAGCTTATTTACTTATTTATTTTAGCATGGACCTGCTGTACAGGTGGGGTTGCCTCCTCCTGCCAGGAACGGGGAAAAAAGATGTCTCAGCCCTTCCCAAACCTTATCAACAAAGAGTCTGAGATGTTTCCAGCTGGGGACACCTCCGTGGGTCGGAAAACTCTGCTGCTCCCTAGACTAAAACCCAGCATAGCGTGAGGGCTGAGACTGCAATCAGCCAGAGAAATGCATTATGTTGCACAGGAAAATGTGCTAATAAATCTAATAACAAAATATTTTCAAGAGCACCCAACAGACAGCCTTGCCCCCCAAAATCCTGCTGCCCCATGGCCAGGCTCTGGGCTTTCTGTGTTTAAAGTAATGGCGCTATCTTCCCTTCTGTATTGTAATTTACAGCATTTAAAAAGGAATTTTAAAAATTCTTTTTTTCCAGTGTGACCCTGCTTCGTGTGTCTCACACCGTCACAAGTACCCACTGGACCACAAGCTTGTGGGACCTGCGGTTTGTGAGACATCAGTGTCTTCCTGCAGAGACATCCCCTCCTGTTTAACCAGTCCAGGTGGAAGACTGAGCCATCAGGTGCTTTGGCCAAGGACACGTACAACCTTCCTCCTCTCTGCTAATTATAGGGTTTCCTGCATCACCTCCTAATTTGGAAACAACAATGAATACACCTCCAAGACTGTGGAGGCAATTTAATGTGAAACCACTGATGAAACCCCTCTGTAGACAGTTTCCTCTGCACAGGACAATGGGCTATGAAGATGATTAGGGGACAAGAACATCTCTATGATGATGAAAGTTTGAGAGATCTGGGGCTGTTCAGCCTGGAGAAGATAAGGCTGAAGGAGGATCTGATCAACACCTATAAATACTTCAAGGGTGGGTGTCAGGAGGATAGGGTCAGGCTTTTTTCAGTGGTGCCCAGTGACAGGACAAGTAGTAACAGGCATAAACTTGTACATAAGAAGTTCCATCTAAGCATGAGGAGGAACTTCTTTCCTGTCAGGGTGGCAGAACCGTGGAAGAGGCTGCCCAGAGAGGTGGTGGAGTCTCCTCTGGAGACATTCAAACGCCACCTGGACACATTCCTGTGCAACCTGCTCTAGGAGGACCTGCTTTGGGAGTGGGGTTGGACTAGATGATCTCCAGAGGTCCCTGCCAACTCCTGCCATCCTGAGATTCTGTCAGTCATATAGCAGTGGAGCCCACACATCTTCCAGCACACAGCACATGGAACAAGTAGTTGCTCTTGAAGGCCCGGTGATGTTACCCAGGACTCTAGTGAAATGTATTATTGTTTAATCAGGGCATGTCTGAAAGGAAGCCTTACTCATTGATTTCTCCAGGGGGAGAACTGGCAATTGTAAACCTCTTCTTTGTTCTTTCTGAAGGGTCAGACAACATTTTTGGCTGGTCCCAAGGTGTAACCAGGGTGGGAAAAGTTCTGTCAAATGTTCCCTTTATGTCTCGTAACTGGGCTCCAAAATCCCTGACTAGCAACTGATTTCTAAAGCACAACAATGATCTGCTTCATCCAGGCCATGCTGGGGAGATGAAAGTATGGAAGTGTCATTGCTGCCGTAACAGCTGGAAAAGGAAAGACAAAGGGGCTGATTCAGGGTTTAAGAAATCCATATATTTCTTTTCATTGTGAATTGTATCACAGTGCACCAGGAGCCTTTACCACACAGAAATCACTTCTGTGCTTCTTTCATCCTGAAAAGAAAAGCTCCAGAGCTACCTCACTGGGAGGGCGTGAATGGGCAGGGGAGAGGTGTCCCACCAAGGCCGCCAAACTGGGGAAAAAGGGACGGATGCTTTTCTTGCTATTTGTTTTCTTCTCAGTCACCAGGGTGGCAATTTAACTGAGCTTCCCCAGGAGGGGTTAAGGATGCAATGTGTATTTCATCAGGCAACCTCAGACAGAGGCAGGCACTATTTCTGCTTTCATGTTACCTTATTTTTTTTCTCTCCCCACCCCCCAAACTTTATTTTTTTGTTATTGTTCCAGCTCCCAGACCTCAAAACAAAAATCCACAGAATGAGATTTCAATATGCACTTCTAAAGCTGCCCGGCAGCCAGAGCTGGCAGAGAACCACAGAATCACCTAGGTTGGAAGGGACCTCTTAAGATCATCTAGTCCAACCAATGAAAAAAAAAAAACAAACAAAAAAAAACCCCAAACCAAAAACCAACCAAACAAAAAT
>JAOTQQ010000041.1:1689550-1699855 GCA_026546715.1 Gallinago undulata | reverse complement strand
TATTTCCTAATATCTAACCTGAACCTCCCCCGGTGCAACTTGAAGCCATTGCCCCTTGTCCTATCATCTGTGACCTGTGAGAAGAGACCGACCCCCGGCTCTCTACAGCCTCCCTTCAGGGAGTTGGAGAGAGCGAGAAGGTCTCCCCTCAGCCTCCTCTTCCCCAGACAGAACAACCCCAGCTTCCCCGGCTACAGCGCAGCAGAAATGTGTATTATAATCTCCTTCGAGGAATAAAAATATCCCGCATTATAATCTGCTGATCCTCACTCTTCATCTCCAGATTTAGGGAAGCGAAATAAAGCAAACACGTTCATGAACAAATAAACAAAATGATTCACCCAGTGACCCCAGTTTAATCTGGAAGACTACTATTCTGGGATCTGAAACAGAATTAAGGCGGAAACATGGGAACCTTTAGACAAGAGGAATTTAAAAGGTCATCTCTAGAGAGCAGGACTTGCAGATTGGGACCCAGTTGCCAGAGAGAAAGGGTCCCGGTGGTGTGTACAGGCTATTTATCATCACATTCTGAGCAGTAGATAAAGGAAAATCAGAAGAAAATGTGGCTTTAAAAAAAAAAACAACAACAACAAAAAAAAACCCAAAAAAACCCAAACAGGAAAGCAGGTGCACAAAATAAACCATCAGTGGGGATGGATAGCTGGTTTGGGATAACCACCCTCAGCAGTGGAAACCTGCCCCACCTGCAGACACCAAGGGCTGAAGCCACCCCTCTGCATATCTGAGAGCTGCTTGCTGAGATTTTAAATCCTCCTAAGAAAACAGGTGATGGAATTTATTCCTGACCTTTCTTTATTTTTTTTTTTTCTTTCTGATCTCAACGTCTCAGAGAAGAAAAGAAAGAAAAAAAGGCAGGCGTGCACATTTGCATGTGCAATTATGCTCCCCCCCTAATTTGCTGCCGTAATTATGATGAGAGCACATTAAAATCATGTAATTGCATGCGTAATGGGTAATTAGGCATGTGTGTGGATACAGTCTGATAGCTTGCACATTTGACTGTGGCAGTAGTGTAAATATTTTGCACAAAAGTTTTCATAGGCCTAAGTAATTTTTGCTGGTGCAAGTGTCCTCGGTGTCCTACATGCCACCACTGTGGAGATACATAGATTCCTTCACCTGGAAGTGAAGTGTTACATTTTCCCCATGCCAAACCCTACCTCTGTGGAAGGATGGCCAATAATTTTGTCTTTTATTGCAGCTAAAGTGAATTGTGGTAAGTTTATTCACTCAGCTCTGGGCAGTGCAGGACAATCTCTGGCCGTTGTCCTCACATGGAGGTAAATGCCAGCAAATACCAATATTAAAAGGTTATTTACCAGCATGAAACATGATTTGTAGAGCCTGTTTCTCCTGTTTATTTATTCTGGAGGGTTATCAAGTCCGCGTTACCTGTTGTTTATCTGTAATTAGGCCAAAGCAAGGCTTGCTTCATTCATGTTCTTGTTCCACCCATTTTTCAAAGTGTCACCTTAATCTTCTGTAATTATGGAGTACTTCACAGATCAAGTCGGTTTTGAAAGCCATTAAAAATCCAATTAATGCAGAACTCGAGAATTCCTCTCTTGCTGTGGGACTGCCTTGAGCCCTTGCTTTGCTGGCATGTGAAGTGTTTTTGCCTTTGACTCCGTGCGCTGCGAGGATCACTTGTTTATCGAACGGCTCGTCAGCTCCTGCTGCATAACTGTGATACTAATTGGTTGCTTGAATTTCATGAGCTTTCTGAGCAAAAAGGCACAGGATGTTCTAGTCCAGCCAAGTTTGATAAACTTTTAACTTATTTCTCATCTATCGGTTTCTATCTGCATAGTGCAGAGCAAGGTCTCCAGTGGCCAGGCACATCCCTTTACTCACAGAAAACTGTGGGCCCAGTGAAATTCATCTTCACTCTTCAACTCCATCATGGCTGGGTGGCATTTATCTATCCAAAGGCCCCAGAGACTTTTTCTCCCAGCACTAAGCAAAGCAAGTGCAGAGTTTGCTGACCAGCCCATGGCTTTGGTGTTCATGATCTGAGAGCTGGCTCCTCTCCACAGTTGCATTCCCTGCCTCTCTGACCTGTCCAGGAGCGGCAAAGTCACCTTATCCCCTCTCCAGCTCTCTGTCAACCTTAGCTCCTTTCTTGGCCACCACTTTTATATACAAAAACTCAGTTGTCCTTACTTCTTCAGAAAGTTTTGTCCTTGCTCTAGCCAAAACTCTGAGGCTCATAGCCATTTTATTCCAGGAGACCACAGTCAGCAGGATGGAAAACGAAGAGCTGGTCCCTCCTAGCACTTGGGACCAGCCCCTCCAACATCTATTCCTCAGCAAAAGGGAAATTTAAAATGGAAATCTGACTTATTGCTGGTTCAGTCTGACCCTGCTCGGAGAAGGGTATGATGGTGTTTCTCTTCAGGGAAGGTACCACCACCTCTGATACACTTGGTAGATGTTACAGGAAGCTTCTTCACAGCCAGATGGAGCAACCATCACAATCTCAGCTGTGACTGAGCTGTCTTACCTCATCAGAGTAAGGCAATAAATGGCGTGGGGAAGTCTCTTCTGCAGCTAGGTTGAGGGCAAAGCCAATTAGCCCTTCGAGAATGACTTAAACAACCCAAACCTGCTCATTAGCTCTGTCATTGTCAGGAACAGAGCAGGTCACAGCGCTATTGTTAGGGTAGGTTGACCCCTGCTCGCTGCCCCATGAGCTCCTGGGGATCAAATGAGTCGGTTACTGTACACTGAGACCTGGCACAATAGTGTGTCTCAGTTCTCTAATCAAACTTGGCCGAGTGCAAGGATTTCAAGGGAAATAAAACCTATGAACCCAAACAGAAGACTCAATGAAAAGACAGAATTAGGAAGGTTGCAGAAAGAGCAGTTTAACCATGGTATTGCTGTGATTTTTGCAATGCCATCTATAGCAAGTAATTTTGTCATTACACTTATCATCACATTAAATAACCTACTTTATAGAACAACGAGATTAATTAATCCCATTAGTACAAATTTGCTAGAAGACTCTAATGAATCTAGGATTTATGTCTTACTCATTCTAAGAGCCAGTGAAAGGATTGGAAATACAGGAAATTTCCTTGGTGGACACTTGGTGGCCCCTCTTTCCTGACAGTAGATGGCTTTGTTGTGAAAAAGGACAGCTCTGCTATTAGTAAGGGGGTCTCAGTCCCTGTGCTCATGTCCCAGGGGGGCGTGACACCACCCTGATGGTGAACAGGACCAACTTGTGTCAGGAGAGATTCAGTAGTAGCGTGAAAATGATGAGAAGCCTTTTAGATGGGACCATTCTGGTCCATGAGACTGGAGAAGAAGTGACAGAAGTCAGGACAGAAGAGCACGGGAGGACCATTGAGGGTTCCTCCAACCTCCAAAAATCTGTGGCACTGCTTTCCTGCTGAAAGCCCAACTGTAAGTCTGTGATGATGCCTTACTTGATGGGAGTCTGGTCCTACATGAGGCAGTGGGCAACCTTAAGCCATGGGAGGTTGCAGCCCAGGTGGGTTGCATCCCATTGGACTTCCCAGTGCCTTGCAGCATCAGGGTGTGCTGCTTAATGGGACCTGGACCCAGAGTGAATGACACACAAAACTGCAGCAAAAATCAGGAGTGAGGGTCCTTAGGGGTGGAACGGGCAGACGGGAAAAAGCAGCAGGAAAAGCTCTGAGCATCTGACTGTGGCTTTGCATCTGTCACGGCAGGTTTGTTACCTTCCAGGGAGACACGACTTAAACGGTTTTCCAGGGGTCTCATCAGCCCCCTTTCAGTCAAGGCAACAGTCAGTGCCTGGGTCCTGGCACTTCACATTTATCTTGTGATGTCTCCCTGCGCTCGAGCCAGCCGCACGGCAGAGGTTTGGCATGTTGGGGCACCCTCTAAAGGGCAGCCGTTATTGCACATAAATATTCCAAAGGAATCCATATCGACACAGCGGAGGAAGAGGAAAACTCGCTGGACGTGGCACATTTGTTTAAGCAAAGCTTCTTTTCCCCAGTTTTCAATTAAAGCAGCTCCCCGGCAGCCCCAGCGAAGGGGCTTCTTTCCTCACGCTCTGTGACTGGCACTGCTTTGTGCCTAAAATTTGCATTTTCTTCTTTAGATCCATACTTCCGAATGACCCCAGCCCGCGGGAGGGAACATCGCTGTTGACCTCGGGGGAAGTCGAGCAAATTAGAGCGCAGGGAGAAGCGAGAAGCTTTCCTGGGACCAGAAGCCTCCCCGGCTGGATTATCGCTTTACCTGGGAACAGACATTGTCAATTTGTCGAGAACTAGGAAGTTAACAATGGTGAATTGATCCCTTAGAGGATTAGTTTAATCCCACTGTGATAATCAATATAATAAGCACTTATTAGCTTTCTGTTCAAGCTGATGCCTCTCTCCAGAAGAGCACACAAATCTCAATTGGCAAAGGAACCTGCTGATCTTCATCACCGGCGGCAGGGGCTGGGGGAGGAGGAGGAGGAGGAGAGCGGGACAAGACGAAGAAAGGAGCTCACCAGGAGCACACAGAAGGACTCATTCTGTTCTGCGGTCCCCACCTGCCCCAAATAAAGGCTTTATCTTGGGAGGTGGTGGTGGGGAAAGTCACACGTAGACACCCCCCATCACCAAAGCAGCTCAGAAGAAAACATATTTCTAGGAGAAATGCAATGTTTTAAAAAAAAAATTGCTGGCTCTGTTAGCATAGAAAATATTGTCTTGGTCCATGCGTTTTGTATCACAGTGAAGTTACTGAGCTGGCTCGTGCTCACAGGCCATCTGCTCAAGTCCAAATTGGTAAAAATCCTTTCATTTCATCCCATTTCCTCCCAGTTAGCTTTTCCTGGGGCTTTAGTCCTGCATCCGTAAATAAACTTTCCACCAGTATGTCCCTACCCAAAGAGGCGCTGAAAGGCTGGCAAGGAAGTTTTCTTTCCTTATTCTTGGCACTCAGCAATATCAGCCCAAATTCACCCTTGGACCGCACCATGGGGTTGGGTTGTGGGGGATTTGTAATGAGGTTTGGATACGTGGGCTCAGAGAATAAATCTTCCTTCCTTCCCTCTCAGCTTCACCAGAACAGCTTTAAACAATGATGCAGCTTCAAAGGAAAGCCACCCATGCTATTTTTTCATGATGCAAAAGGATAAAGTCCTAGAATACAAACCTCCTTTCAGGAAAGTCCTAGTTTTCAGGCCCTCCCCACCCCATGGTTTATACCAGAAGGATGCGTACAGGCTCTCAGAGCAGCACTTGGGACCCAGCACTCCTTCTGGTGAACAAATTAATTTAATCAGAGCTCTCACCTTCTTTTCACCTTACTTACTAATTTCAGTGAAACATATTGCTTCTTTCAGAGATTTGTGGAAATATAAATAAAACATTGCTTTAGGCTGTTTACGCCTGTCTTGCCTTTGGAAATGCTCCGGTCCAGTGATACGTTGATTTTCTCACTAGACTCATTCCTCATCCGGAGAGTTAATTGAATTGCCATTTTATCTGATTTCATCCTTCCCAGAAAGCATGCCTTGCGCTGGTACAATTTTCATGGCTTCATTACAACTTACACATTCATGGGCATAGAAAGTATTAGTGACCCCCTTTTTTTATACCCACACAATTCAGGTTACAAAGAGGAGTTTACATTTTCTGCTGTGGAGCAATGATACTGGTGACTGCCAGCACCCAAAGTGTCTACTCTACTTATTGTCCCATCGTATCATAATTTGAATAGTCTGGGAAACTCTACAGACAGTTACTGTCTAACATTATCTCCTCGTAGAGTACCGAGGCCAGAATCATCTCACAGAATCACACAGGATGCTATGGGGTTGGAAGGGACCTCTGGAGGTCATCTAATCCAACCCCCTGCCAGAGCAGGTCCACCCAGAGCAGGTTGCACAGGAACGTGTTCAGGCAGGTTTTGAGTGTCTCCAGAGAAGGAGACTCCACCACCTCTCTGGGCAGCCTCTTCCAGGGCTCTGCCATCCTCAAAGTGAAGAAGTTCCTCCTCATGTTTAGATGGAACTTCTTATGTACAAGTTTGTGCTTGTTACCACTTGTCCTGTCACCGAGCAACACTGAAAAAAGGCTGGCCCCTAAGGCACCAATCTCCGGACACCAGTGTAAAATAAATGCCAATAAAACCCAGTCTGCTCCCAGATCAGGACTCCCATGGCTCCGTGGAGGCAGGACTGACCTTTCCCTGTACATTATTCAAAGCAACACTCACGCTCAGCACAGCTGAGTCTATGAACCAAACAAGTCCTCTTCTTTGAAGGACCAAGCCATTGCAGATGGGTACCAAGAAGTGGGTTTTGTAGAGCTCCAGGGTTGTTCTGACCCTGTGTGTGTGAAATGTCCATCATGACAGAGGGAAGGGCTACAAGAGTTCTGATTCATCAAAGGTGAAGGAGGATAACAAAGTTCTTAATTTAGAAGCTGGAAGGTGAAAAATGAAATACTGTGGAGATGATCTAGGAAATTAGGATGGAGACAGGGCATGGACACACTCCAAAAGGATGGAGAGAAATCAGGGAGACGGTGATGCTCTCTGCCCAGCCTGATTAGGACACATCACTGAATCCAGGGCTCTGGAAGGGACTGAATGATGCTGACAGAGCAACCCAAACATCTTTCTAACTTCCCTATTTTCCTTTGATTACACTAATTCTCACCGAGGAGAAGTACAAATGTGTCCGAAAGAAACAAAAACTATTTCAGCTGATTTCTAGGACAAAGAAGTGCTCAGCTACCGTGGTGGTGGATCCCAAAGGTGCACAGGGAAGGAAAGAGATTGCAATCAATCCGAAACACTTCACCTGGAAAGTGGGCATTATCAGCAACAGTGTTATATCCTGTCGTGTGGGGCTCAAGATCTTTTTCAGGCGCCCTGGCAAGTTAAAAAGAGCTTTAGACCAAATTCTATTGGGGCCCTGCTCCCCCAAAAAATGGTTTTGAGGAACATCTGTGCCCTGTTTCTAGTCTGAATTTCTCTGTCAAGCTTCAGATTCCATCCGCTGATGGGTGTTTTTTCCCCTACCCTTTTTTTTTTATTATTCTGCAGCATTTAAGGCGACTCTCACAATCCTCTTTCCGTGTAGGAATCCCTGGACCGTGTTCAAGTCAACTCTTAACCTTTCTTTTGCGAAGGTGAACAGACCGAGCCGCTGTGGATTCTCCCTGCAAGGCTGGCTGCAAGGAAGCACTAAGGCGTGATTATTTTGAGGTTTTTCTGTAAATAAGTGTCTCCCTTGGGATTAAGGAGTGGGCATGAAGCATGCAGAGGGTCTGAAGTGGCACCTTTCTGGCTGCTCAGCCCTAATTTCTGCAGCAAGTGATTAGGCACACTGCCAGCCCTTTAAAGCACCGTCTGTTGAAGGAAAATAACATTAATGGAGGAGGTGTTCGCCACAGGAATGACATGATTACTTGACTGCTGGTAATGAGGGCTGAGGAGCAAACTGCAGCCAGATAGTCAACGAAAATGCTGCTGCCTGAAGCTGAGACAGGGAGTTCTGCGATCAACTTCAAATGGAGAGTCTCCTCTATGGCATGAAAACACCAGAGCTGGAAAGCTTTAGGATGCTGCCAGAAGGCCATGGGCTTCAACTCTACCCAAAGCACATCAAAGAGCATCAACGCCTTTAGTTGAGTTCAGCCACTCAGCTACAGGACACACAACATACCTCTCTGGAGACCAGAGTGGGCTCCGGGTCAGCTTGTCCTGCACTGGGATGAGGATAAAGCCATTGAGTGTGCAGAGGGACTGTCCCCATGCCTACCGCTCGGAGCAAGGATGGATGAACCCGCCATCAGTGGTGCAGCTCAAGGACTTGGGCTAAAGAAGATGTATTATATTAATTATGTTATATTATATTAGACATATATACGAATTTTTTTATGATGAGGGTGATGAAACACTGGCCCAGGTTGCCCAGAGAGGTAGTTGGATGCCCCATCCCTGAAAACATTCAAGGTCAGGTTGGACAGGGCTCTGAGCAACCTGATCTAGTTGAAGAGGTCCATGCTCATAGGAGGGGGGTTGGACTAGATGAGCCCTAAAAGTCTCTTCCCACCCAAAACCTTCTGTGATTCTACAATATCACCAAAAAAATAAGAATGCATGCGAAAGATGAATGATTTGACACTTCGCAATTCCAGAATTAACCTTATAAAACGTCTTAGTATGAGGTTTTATGTGGAAGACAAACAGTTTTAGAGGAAGGTCTTCAGTTACTATTACTTAATCTGAAATCAATACATTGCTTACATGAAATAGAATTAAAGACTACTTTACAGTTGTCTGATTTCATTCCTCAATAATAAAAATTGATCCGCCTTTCTTTGAAATTAAGGGGAAATACACAGCATACCTGGCTGTTTTCAGCAACACTTGTGTAAAAACTTTACCTGAAATACCACAGAATGACTATTAATAGTAATTAATTCTATTAAAAAGTCTCTCTACTAAGAGACTGGGTCAGGTGCTATAATGCTCATTAGCAGGCAGCTCCTGTCATGAGGATTTTCCTTTTGTAAAATGATGACGAAGAACATTAGATGAATGTGAACATCTTCTCTGCTACCTCCGTGAGAAACTGAGGCATGGGTTCAGTGCATGGCCATTGCCATGGCTAGTTAAAACTTCTCAGTTTTACTGACAGTACACGAGTGCTTGTCTCTTGGGCAAGCCATTTACTGGATAAGAATCCTGAAAAAGCTGATGAACTTCATTCTGGACTCTCCATGTCAGTAAACATCTCAAGGCTGCTCTCCAGGTAAGTCAGTGGGAAAAGGAAATGTGACAACACGAAGCCAATTCTGCATCAGATCATCCACATGGGGAGAGTAATGAGTTTAGTCATCATGCTTTGGGCTACTCTTCACACTTTGGGTTTCTACATCTCCGCTTTCTTGAGCGTTCCTCTGCAGAGAAGCCGACACTAGACAGGCCTGGCAGCAGGAATCAGGATGGAGGACCTGAAATGTTTATTAAGCAAATTCCTGGGTGTTACACTAATGTTCCTGCCACACGGCAGTGCTCGTGGTCTCCCTCGCTTGCTGATAAGAAAAGACTGAAAACATCCACTTATAAAACATACTTTGAATAGGGAAAAGTGGCAATTTAGATTCTTGTTCTTTCTGCTCCCTGTAGAGGCAACTAAAAAGTCAAGGATATGATTTAGAGTGGCGCAGTAGATGTGTGTCCTAAAAAGCAGCAAGTCCAAGATCTTTCTGTGCTTGAGTTGTGCCATAATTGATGGGCAAGTGCAAAACATACACGCTCAGCTGGAAAGGGGCAGAGCGACGTGTTTTCAACACAGCATCGGCGGTGATGGAAGTCAGCAGAAGAGCCTTGTTCAATTAGAAATGGTGCATCTGACTTGGCTTTTGCCAGGGATGGAGAAAGCACCGTGAAGCACAGCTCTGCAGCAGGGAGACATGGCTGATGGAACACAGAAAACGGCTGGTGAACTTAGGTGAAGTAATTAATTAAGCAGTGATGAACAGCAGGACAGACCCGGGAGGAAAGGAAGACGACTAGTGTGGAAATGCCTGATAAATGGGAGGAAATGTGGCCATGAAAGCTGTCGCCTGGCCAGAGAAGGTGACAAAGCCCTGAGGACAAATTAAGCACTGACCACCTGAAACCACTAGCTGTGGACATGGTGTGCCAAGACCAGACCATTCAGTCGCGTTACGAAATGTCCCTTTGGTCCCTGCTGGGGAGAACTTACAGCCTCCTGCAGAAAGTAACATAAATACATCGGATCGATTTCCTTGAAGTAGCATAAATCTATGAAGTCAGCAAAGCCACACTGATTTACTTCCCATGAGGAAATGGCCAATAAAGATGATGTTTAATCACTGTTTCTCTCCTTCTGTGTGACACACAAATCATTCTCTGTTGCCCTCGTGCTGTGACCAATAGCTCGGGCTTGTCCACAGCCTCCTTGCAGGAGCCCAAATGGAAGAAAGAGAAACACCAGCATTGCCCACATCACTGCTGATCTGCTCCAGAGAGGGACCTCCCTCATGACGGGTCTCATTTCACAGTGTAATTTTGCTTTAACGTCCCATCTATACTCGTTGCTTTCCCTTTTCTGCTTCGTACCCCAAAGACAAGAGCGAGTCCAGAGGAAGGCCACCAAAAATTATCAGAGGAATGAACACCTCTCCTATGAAGAGAGGTTAAGAGAGCTGGGAATGTTCAGTCTGGAGAAGAGAAGGCTCCAGGGAGACTTTAGAGCCCCTTCCAGTCCCTCAAGGGGCTCCAGGAGAGATGGGGAGGGACTCT
>JAOTQQ010000041.1:1625066-1657963 GCA_026546715.1 Gallinago undulata | reverse complement strand
ACTCCCCCCCCCCCCCCCCCCCCAGCACCCAGAGCATCCCCTTCTCTGGCACAGTGCCACGTTTTGCCTGTTTTACCCACTCCTTGCGGGGCTTTTTAGTTATTTTCCCATGAGTTTGGCTGGAAAGAAGCAGAAACTTGCCCCTCAACGTGTGAGAGTCATCCCTCTGTGCATCCTGTCCCCCCCCCCCCCGGTTGTATTTTATGCCAAATCCTATAAGGAATAGGGTCGAACATCCCACCTGCGGGTGCGGATAACGTTAGGATGGCCCTAAATCACAAATGCAACGAGTGCCCGCCGTGCTCAGCGAGGCTAGGGGTGGGCCAAGCGAGAGAAGCCAAGGGAATGCCCGGGATTTTTGCTTTTCTGGTGCAAAGCGGTGTGGACACACGGGTATTTATGGTGTTAAATGTTGGAGAGAGATTGGCCGTGCTCCTGCTGTTGCCCAAAGGATGGAGTTTTTATTGCCGCTGCTGGTTTTAGAAGGAAGCAGGTTTGGGAACGGGGAACCCAAAACCTGGAGCTGCACCTTCCCCCCCCCCGCCCAGGGCTGGGGGCTTGGCTGGGGTCTGGAGAAGCCCCTTGGGAGGGGGAATGGGGTCATACGGCGTCGGGAAAGATCTTCCCTCACCTCGGGATGCCTCTTGATGATGATGATGATGATGATTTTGTGGTGCACCTGGCTCTCCGGGGAGGGGGGGATTGGTGACTCCTGGCGTCGGAGTCATCCACGTGTCCATCCTCGGGGAGGATCCGCATGTCACCGGTGGCCCGGCCGATCCCTAACGCTTGCCCTGGTCGAATAAGTGGATTGGAAGGATGAGGGAAGGGAGGGGGGGTGTGTGTGTGGGGGGGGGGTGGTGGTGAAAAATCCCCCAAACCCTCAGAGCAGGAGCATTTTCCAGCTTAGAAAGCCCAGTCGCTGGTTCCTGCTGGCCAGGGCAGCCCCCTCCGTGTCACCGGCCCCCCGATGTCACCGCGGGGACGGGGGGGTGTTTCAGCTCCCTGGTCTCACCCCGACACAATTGGGGACATTGTGCCAGGGCAGCGCGGCATCGTTCCCCGGGGAACAGGGGAGGAATTATTGCGGTGCCGCGGGGGCCGGGGGGGGTCTGGGCAGCTGTGAGCTCCTCCACCACCCGCCCCCGGGAGGGTTTTCCAGGAGCTAAAGGTTCCTTGAGAGCTTGAACTCTTCCCGGAGCCCCGGAGAGGGCATCTCCTCCTCCCTGGCACGCTGAGTGTGTCCACACTGGGATTTCGGCCGTGGTTTGAGATGAACTGGGAGCGTGTTTCTCCCGAATGAAATTCAGGAGTTTTTTTGTTTTTTTTTTTTTTGTCAGCCCATTTCTCCAGCCTGTCCTGCTTTTTTGGCTTTCCCCACCCATTCTCTGTGTTCCTGCGCCACGTCTCTCTATTGTCCCCCTTCCCCAGAGTGGCACAGTGCTCTGAGCATCTCTCCTAGGAAGAGGACACCCTCCTGAGCGTGGGGGGACACCAGTAAAGGTGGCAGAGCGATGCCTTGACTCTTGCCTCGTGCTTGGAAAGAAAAGCCTGGTTTGCATTCCCAGCTGGGACTGGTGGAGGTGGGATGAACCTGATGGAGATGGCACAGGTTCCTTGAGAGCTTGAACTCTTCCCGGAGACCCGGAGAGGGGATCTCCTCCTCCCTGGCATGCTGTGGGTGTCCACACTGGGATTTTGGCGATGAACTGGGAGCGTGCGGGGACGGGAGGGCAGCCTCGGGGGGACAAGGGAGCCACTGGCATCCTCTCCTCTTGTGGCTCTGTTTTGGCACAGGTAAGGGGCTGTGCATCCCCCAGCATCATGGGGATCCCAGTGTCTGGGAGGGCAGGGTTGAGCCCTCTGGGGGGTGTTTTTGCCCTGGGGTGTGACATTTTGGGGTGGAAGGGTGCAAACGGGGTCAAACTGTAAACCTGCTGACTAATAAATGCGCGGGAGAAGACCAGCGAGGGGGATGGAGCCCCACTCCAGGTCTGCTGAATCGATGCCACCAGGTTTTGTGCATCCTGGGATGTGCGTGGCAGCTGGGAGCAATCCTCCTGGCATGCAGCGAGTTGTCCCCGTGCTCTGCTGGACCTCTCCTCCTGGTGGGAGTCACTGATGCTCCGTGCGTTTCTGGTCAGAATGTTGCCTTTCTGGTCAAAATGTTGCAGCGTGAGGGAGATTTGGAGGAAAGCTGGTGGAGAGGAAACAGTCTTTAAACTGCCGAGTCGCCACCACTGAGCTCCCATGAGGTCCCTCGATTTATCTCTTTCTGGATCCTCTTTCCAATTTTGGGTTATGTCTGGAGCCAGCTGAATTATTTCCTGCCATCTCCATAAATAATGGCCTCGCTAAATATAGCTGAACACGGAGGGAAGTCGGTTTGCTATTCTCAGATGGATCTTGAAGCCTGACTTCTTCTGGAAGGAGGACTTTCTTTCAAGACACAGAGTCTTCCCGGGCGCCGGTGGCCCAACCTTGGAGGTACCTCCTTCCATGAGTGCTTCTTGCATCCATGGAAGGTTGAAGGACCAAGCGGTTGGCTTGAACATCCTTCCAGGCCCACATTGCTCATGGCAGCATTTAGCTTGATTTTGGTGTCTGTGTCCCCGTTGCTTGTTGCTGGCGTATTTGGGTAGCAGGGAGGTTTGTTTTTTATCAGAGTTAGGTTGATGGTTGGACTAAATGATCTTAAAGGTTCTCTCCAACCTAGACAGTTCTCTGACTAGAGTAGCTACACTCATTATGGTGGTTAAAACTGAGTGAGGTAGTTAAGAAGGGAGAAAAGAAGCTAAGAAAAGAAGTTTAGAAGGGAGAAGGGAGAAAAAATAATGTATATTATAATTATTTCAGGCAGGACATCCTCCTGAGCATGGGGGAACACCAGCAAAGAAGGCAGAGCGATGCCTTGATTCTTGCCTGGTGCTTGGAAAGAAAAGCCTGGTTTGCATTCCCAGCTGGGACTGGTGGAGGTGGGATGAACCTGATGGAGATGGCACATCTCAGAGGTGTCCTGCAGGGAGAAGGTCTTCGCCTGCGTGAACGAGGGCTGTGCCGGGGGTGTTTTGACTGCAGGTTGGGTTTTTTTTTTTGTTTCCCCTTGGAATATCTGGCATCTTAGTGCACTGCTCTCAAACTGGAAACCCTGGTGAATGTGCTCGGTGGATGATGGGTGCTGGAAGAAGCGCTGGCTGTTGAAATGTGCTTGGTGGGAGTAGCGCGGTGGAGAGTGCTGGGGTGATTTGCATTCCCTAATTAGACAGACCCAACTGCTCGGAGGAGAAGGATGAGCAGATCTGATGAACTGATTGAATAAAAAAAGTCATTGAGATAATGTTTGTAACAACAACGCACACACTTTATCCAGCCTCTCCTGCCTTAATAGCTCTTTTCCTGTAAACGTGACCTCTTTTCTAAGAAAATTATTTGCATTGTTAACAATAGTATTTAATTAAGAAAGTAGCTGGATACCTGAGAAACTCCAGGATGTCCCCAAGAGTCAAAAAAAGAGGCTCCTTATCATCCCAGCTGCCTGCTCTCGGTGGCTTTTTGTGCTGGAAAGGGGAGAAGCGCGTGAGTGAGGGGCTGGAGGAAGGTGAGAAGAGGAGGAGGAGGATGGTTGGTGGTTCCCTCCCGTGCCCCCACTGCATCCCAGCACCACATCCTCCACCAAACCACCTGCTTCCATCGTGTCACCGTCCACCCTGGGCACGTCACCAGCTTCCCCCTGAGCTAAAAACTTGCAGGTCATTACAGTTTAAGGCTCAGGATTATGAATTAGCAAAGAAATGGATATTTCCTGGTGGAAGGAGCTGAAGGCATGGGGCTGCCCACCTGATCAGTAGCTGTTTGTTTCCTGGAGGTGGAGTTATTTTGCTCATCTGGGTGCTGAATTCCTTTATTATTATTATTTTTGCTTAGCTTTATATTGACGGAATATAAAGCAATGAAGTGGTCTTGGCAGCATTGCCCTGCCAGGGTTGAAGCAAGGAGGGAGCATTGCCTCAGTAGCTGGTTTTAGCACAAATTTTTGCCCCAGTCTCCTCAAAGGACCTGGGCAAAAGCCCTCCTGCCCTTGCAAGCCCCATGCTGCACCCCCCGTGGCAGGGGGACAAGATGCAGAGAGGACAGACGGACCGTGAGGTGGCACAGCTGATGGCATCCCATGCACCCACCGACTGCTCAGACAGCTCCTTACTGCCAGCCAGATGTTTGTCCCACTCTCCCACCCTGTTTGTGTCCCCCCCCCCCATCACTGCCAAACAGTACAAACTGCAAATCAGCCACTTTCCTGCAACACCCCTCTATCCCCCCCCACCCCCCCAAAAAAAAAAGAAAAAAAAATAATAACATAACCTCACTTTTTTTCCCTCTCCCCCCCTGCACACACTCAGGGCTGCCAATACAAAACCAGTTGCTGAGCTGGTTACAAGGGGCACATGTGCAGCCCCCCCCAGCTGGAGTTAATTCTCATCGTTATTTAAAGCAGGGCCAGGCTGGCAGCTTGGTTTCCTTCCCAAAGGGGCTGTGAGGAGCCCTGGAGTTGGTTGGTAGAGCTGTGGTGTTCCAGTTCCTCTTCTCTTCCAAACGTGAGTGGTTTTTTTCCTCTTTTTCTTTTATTAAAATGACTCATTTGCCTGGAGGGGGGAAGGAAAAGGTGTTGGAGGAGATGGGGAAGCCAGTGCTTTCTGATATCTACTGCACAATCAAATTAAAACGTGGCCAGGGAGGTGGTTTCTTTGTTGTGGTGCTTGGTTCTTCTGTGGGCTCTTGAGTGAAGATCACAGAGCAGCTTTGTGGTGGGTCCATAGGGATGTTCTGGTCCCGGTGTTGTATCTGTAACCTGGTCTACCATGTGCTTCTCTGGGTTAAATTGAGCAGTGTTTGACTGAATCCCAGCGAGGAAGAGAGAAAAAAAAATGATGCTTTAAAGAGAGATGGGTCTTTGGGATGTGTCTAATCCAAGCTCACTGAGGTTGGACCTGGGGCAAAAGGAGATACATGTGGTTTTTTGGAGAAGTGGTAACTTCTAAGAGCAGCAGGAGTGTTATCCCAGGTGATCAGAATGTTTTGATGAAGTGGAAAAGTGCTGGGGGTTATTTTGTTTTGAGGCTGGTAGTTTTTTTTATATATTTTCTTTTTTTTTGCCTCTGTGAGTGCTTTAATCTAAAACAGAAAGGAATTTTTAAACAGGCATTTCAAACTGAAAAATCAAACTGTTTCACTTAAAAAAAAAAAGTCAAAATGTTTGCATGTTTTCTAACTACTAAAAAATGTTGTTAGGAATTCATGGAATATGTCAGGCTTTAGATTTTTTTTTTCTGGAAAAAAGGTTTGTAGGAGGAGAAAGGGGGGGGAAGAAAGTCCTTCTTGAGCTTAATTAGCAGTGAGCCACGTCTGGTGTGTTGTGTTCTGAGTCTCAGGTCAATGAGAAATGAGCTGATCTCTGATCATATACAAGAAAACTTGTCCTCTTTCAGTAATTTCTCCTTTTAGAACATGATTTGTGCCATCAGCTTCTGTCGCACTGACATCTGGAGTGATCTATTTTCTATGACCGAGGCTGTTGCAACCACTTGGTGTTCTCTCTGGCTCGAGGTCGCGTCCAGCTCATGGTGCCAGCTGGGTTTTGTCTAGCCTTATAGCATCCTGTTGTATTGCAGTGCCAACTAATTGATTATCAGCTAATTGATTATCAGTTAATCTGTTGTACCTGACTGTAAATGCTCATGGAGATGTGGATGGACGTTTGTTTGAGGCGTCCCTTCCCGTGTAGAATCTGGGATGCCTGTGTCAGCAGGAAACGGGACTGAAATGATGGATGTGGAAGAATAATCCTTTTCCATATTCAAGGAGTGTGACTTAATTTGTGTTGGTATCAGTGCTGGGAGTGTTCAGCCAGAGCCTGCTCTCAGCCGAGAGCGTGTTTCCATGCGAACAGAAGATCCCCTTTGTGATCTGCGGTCAACCCAGCTGAAGAGCTTTTCACTAATAAGCTCTGAGAGTGCTCATCTGAGGCAGAAGCTCTCACATTTTTCTAGTTAGTTTAATTAATGTATATGCTTTGCCTTATAGGAAAGCTTAACTTTACCTCGGGCACCTGGGAAAAAAAAAATAAAATAGAAATTTTACTGCTATGGCTAAATGTTCTCATAAAGAGAACGTTTTGTTGCCCACAGCTACTCTGCCATCAAGAAAGTAGAGTGTTCAAACTTCAGGGGATTTTAGAAGTGAAATACCAATACCCTGCAACTAAACTCCTGGCCAGCGAGGTCTGATGGGATTTCACTAATGGGCTTCTCTATCCCCCCAGCTCTCACGTGGGAGCCCCCTGAGAGCCCTCTCCTCCATGTGGTGGATGAATTGGAGAAGGGAGTGGAGTTTCTGGGTATTTTTGCTGTAAGGATTAAGATAAATTGTAGGAGCGATGCATAGACTTAGGGCAAGGCCAGGTTGGAGGGGGCTTGGAGCAACCTGGTGTGGTGGGAGGTGTCTCTGCCCAGGGCAGGGGGCTGGAACTGGATTATCTTTAAGGTCCTTTCCAACCCAAACCATTCTATGATTTTATGAAGCATAAGAAATGAGTGTGTTTAAGGAATAGGTGTTGAGTCCTTCTGTGCTCACCAGTCAAGGTCTGAACTCCTTCATTATTTGGTAGTTCTTGATGTTCCTTCTGCAACTGATGTTCTGGAGAACATGTGCCATGTGTTCTACATGAGCTGTTCAGGTAATACTGAATATGGGTAAGAAAACCAGAAAACTGGTTGGAACGAGATGATCTTAAAGATCTCTTCCAACCCAAATCATTCTATGATTCTATGTTTAGATGACATCTCTCCTCCAAGGTGGGAGCCCAGCCTTGTGCTGGTGTGGTGGATTGTGGCTCCGGTGAAGGTGTTGAGGAGCAACTGTGCTGGAAATCAACTGTTGTGAATGGGAGAGGGAAACACCTGAGCCGTGGGGCTGTGATTCAGCCCTTGCACTGATTTATATCATCTCTGCCACTGATTAATGCTGCCCAGCAGGCTTGAGCAGCCCCATTGGGCTTCCATCAGATGCTGATGTCTTGGTGGTCCGTAATCTTTGAATGGACCAAGTGTGGTAAACCAGATGTTGGCCGTCTCCACTTCCTGTGACCCCTTGGAGAGCTTGGTGTCTCGGTTTCTGCAGCGGAGGGGGATGTGCTTATCCAAGCAGGGAGAAATAAAGCAGATGGGAGTGAGCAGTAATGAGGGCAGCTGAAGATTAATCTGTGGGTCAGCGACGCTCCACCATTGAGAGCTGCACAGCTGTAGCGAATACAGGAATAAATTAAATTGCAACAGTCGTTAGGATTGGCGATGAAAGCCTGCTCCACAAATCAGCCCCGTGGTGAAATGCACCGAGAGGTGAACCTGTCTGTCATTGTCCCTATTTAAAGCTTAGTTTGGTTTTAGAGCCCTGTGTTTAAAAAGGGGTTAAAACCACTTTATTCCAGTGCCGACAAGGAGGAGAGTTCAGCACAGAAGAGCCCTTTTACAGGTTGCCCAGAGAGGTTGTGGCATCTCCAACCTTGAAGATGCTCAACAACCATCTGGACGTAGTCCTGGGCTACCAGCTCTAGGTGGCCCTGCTTGAGCAGATGGGTTGTACCAGATGATCTCCAGAGGTCCCTCCCAACCTTAACCATCCTGTGGTTCTCCATGAGCATTGGCCCCACAGGAACTGCCATCATTATTTATCTGTTGTAGCAGAATTATTCTCATACTTATTTTTTTTCTTAATGGGAAATCTGTGGCTGGGCTCCGAGCTGCTCCCTGCTATCACTAGGCTCCTTGCCCTGACTCTGGGGTACAGATGTTTCTATCAAACTGTGTGCAGCTGCCCAGATGTGTGCAGGGTGTATTCCGGGGGGGTCTGGCGTGCAGGAGGCCAGGCCAAAAGCCAGCTCAGGGTGTGGGGCTGCGCTTGGACCGTTCCTATGAAGGGTGATGGGGAGCCAAGAAGTCGGTTCCACAATCATCATCATGTGGGCAAACCCCACCAGGTGCCTTGGTGGTTTCTTCGCCAAGAGGGTCTCCATTTCATAAACCTCCAATGACTCACCAGTGGCTTTGCTGTTGGAGGAAAGGAATATGTGCTCCTTCCTTCCTCGCATCTTCCAGATAGCGAACGTACAGCACTTGGCTGCTTGTTCTGCTCTTATTCTTCCATATGGTGCTTTATAAGCTAATATTAAATAAAGCACTTGCTTTCTTTTCTTTTTCTTGCCTGAGTGATGCGAGCTGGTAGCACCACTCCTTCTGAAGATGGCAGTTGTGTGTTCCTGGCTCATTTTCCTGCTCTCCGTTGGAGAGTTAGTGCCACATCCCCCTCAGAAGGGTTGATGCAGGGAAGAACCACTCTGCACAAGAAGGATCTGGGGTCTGTAAGACAGAATTGGACTTTTACTGTTCAAGATGTTCCCAAATCGAGGAGGTCTCTGCAAGCTTTGACCTGGTGCTGGATGATGTGACTCTGCTCCCCAGTGGAACATTGCTTTTGGGTCAGTGCCTTCCAGAAACATCTCTGGTTTTGGATGTTCTCTTTCCTCGCTCAAATTCTCCACTTAGCCCTGCAGCCACAACAAAAATCAGGTGTGTGTGAGAACGTGCCTGGTTCAGTCCTATTAAAAGAATATATATATATATATAAAAAACTTTGCTGGTGGAGCAAATCAGATGGATGAGGAGGAGGGTCTTGTGGGGTTTTGGGAAGCAGTTTATTACAGCTTTTATAATTTCAGCCTAGGTTCCCTGATGTTGTAAAATATAAGACATTGCCTACAAAAGCTGTGTTGTTGCCTACTGGGAGGGAAGGTTTACCCCTGGCTAATCCTTGTGTGTCTCACCAGTCTGGATTGGGTGATTCTTGTGTCCATCTCTTCTTGTCGTTGCCTTCTCTCTCTCAGATCCCATCTTCGACAGTCCCCCTTGGGACTTTCCCATGTGCTCTGTGATGGAGGTTTAACCTCCGCATCCCATGGGATTTTGCTTTTTGCCTGCCCACCAGCACAGCGTGCGGGGAGCCTGGGTGCTGCTCCCACCCCCTGGAAAGACCCCTCAAATTACCCCCAAAGGGTCCAGCCTCTTGCATCGCCCTCGTGTCTGTCGTGCCAGAAAAGTTTCCAGTTTTAACTAGTTTTGGAGATGGCCATGAAGTAAGAGAGAAATCCTATGTGGAATTAAGATGCTCTTAGGGTTGATTTTTATCAATTAAAACCTGGAGTTTACAGCTGCTCACTTAGAGCAGGGAATGCAGTTTTTCCCACATAAGAGTGGGGCTGTGTCATTAACTTCAGCATTGTAAGACTGTGTTATTACACATCAAAAAAAGTTAATAAAACTTACCCAAAGCAGGGGGGTTTGGAGCAAAACTCTGCTGAGCTTTAATGGACCAGCTTGGGTAAATGATTTTGTCTGTGTGTGGACCTTCACTTGGTGACTCCCTGAGGATGCTCCCTGGGAGGTGTCTTTCCAGGGGAAACACAAGGTTCCCCAAGTATTAAAGCTCTCCAGGTCTGGAAGGAGGAGGCTGGTTTCCCAATTTAGAAGCCGTTTGGAGGGTGTGATGTGAAGGTCGCTGGGGGGGAACTATGGTGGGTGGGAAGATGAGGAGAGAGGTGGAAATGAAGGGAGGAAAGTGCCAAGGAAATAAAGAGCGAGCTTTAGCAGGGGGCAGAGAACTAGAGCTGTTTTTTCCTCTTTTTTTATTTATTTTTGAGACAAAGCCTTTAGGGTGGGATTGTGCTGTGTTTGCACATCACCTGTCACAGTGGGGTCACAGCTCCTGGCAGAATTCCCAAGGCTTTATTGCCATGTAAATAATAATAATTAGCATGTCCTTATGAAGCAGTCCTGGCAGTGTTTAGTTTAAGGGGGGAAAAAAAACCCAAACAAAAGGAGAAGCGTTATTAGTTACTGTGAGAAGTATTAAAGGATCGTTTGCTTTTCACAAAGGCATGGGGAATGCAGGAGATCTGATACCAGGAGCCTGTTTTAGGGTGAATCCTGTGGATTATTCTGCACTGCTCATCCCTCCAGCTGGCCGGGAGAAGGACAGGGATGGAGCCCCAGCTGTGGGTGAGCTGTTCTTTGACTTCAGGGTAATTTCTAGAAGGTCCTGTGGAACAGTTTCCTTTTTCATAGAATCATAGAATTGTCTATTTCAAAGAACCCCAAAGAAGTTGGGAAGTCAAACCACAGCAGGCTCTGGAAGGCTTTTCAGGTTGTTGCCTTTTTAAATAGGAAGGCCTAAATGAGGTTTCTGGAGAAATGATGTGGGAATCAAAGAGGTGGGGGGGTGGTGATGGCTTTCTGAATTGTCTTGGAATATCTCCTAGGCCTATCAAAGGAATAGGGAGCAAATCCTCCCAACCTTGAGCAGAGTGAGAGCTGGGAAAGGAGGAAGCAGGCTGGGTATCGGATGCAGGTCACGGGTGGTTAGTGCTTGAGTACGTGCTGTAATTAGCTCCCTGAAAGACTTTCTCATGCTCTTCTAGGGAGAAACCTGCTCTTGAGATGTGCTGATATTGTAATTCAACAGAATCTGTTCTCTTTTGCCTGGGGAAAAGAAAAAAAAAAAACAACCACCCTTTTTTCAACTTTCCATCACCTGAGCACTTCTCTTGTAACGTTACGTATGTGACTGGAAGAGTCTAGAGCCTTAGTGATACAATAAAGTAATAAATTGGTACGGGGTGGTCAGGGCTTCGTGTAGGGTAAGGAGAGCAGCCCAGAAACTGCAACACTGAAGCTCTTAGGCATTTGGAGAGTTATGAAATGATGAAACGCCAATAATCCTAACAGTAAAGCTGTCTTATTGCACGCTGTGAGGTATCGTGGTGCGTGTTCTTCAGGGGTAAGAACATGGTATCTCTCTTCTGACCCCTGCAGTAGCAGGAGCTAAAATAGATCTAAGAGATCCGCTCAGAAAATAACTATATTTTCTGGGTTTGCTTGGGTGTTTTCATTCTGAGATGAATTTTGAAGTTCATCTCCCTCCCTTAGTCTCTGGGCATGGTTCTGTTGAGTGCCAGCCCCTCTGTAAGGATTTCAGGGTTATTGTGATAATTCACTTTGCTCTGCAGTCTGGCACAAACAAACTTCTGTGCCATGAAGGACTTAACCATCCCATAGACCTCTTGCCCCTGCAGGAAGGAGCTCTGCCTCGGCCAAAAAAATGGCCTATGGCAGGGAAACAGCTCTTGGAGTCTTACTTGTTCTGGAATATAGGTTTCTTTTGATGGATTTGGGGGAGAAAAAAAATGTGTAAAGCCCGCAAAAGGTGGAATAGGGACTTGAACAGTTGTATTTGGACAAAGGTCTGAAAAAGGATGATGTTTTGAAGCAGTTCACTTTGAGAGCATCTCAGACACAATAGGAAGCTTCTTTCCCAGCCTCCTTGGAAAAAAGAGATCTAACAATTCCTCTAAGACACTACAAGATATTTTTTATCATTCACACATGGATGGTGAGAACACAGTCCCAGCCTGGACAGATTTTATTTTAAAGGGAAGGGAGGGATCAAAAGTCCAAGGGACATCTTGAGTTGGCTGAGGAACACACTGCTTGCCAGAAGTACATGAGGCTGTCTTAAACTGGAGATGCAGAGAGTGGAAATTAGTCCCCAAGGAGGCATGCAGGCATAAAACAGACATGCTGTTGCCATGCCATAATTAGAGTTTCTTCCTGAATGCCATAATTAGGCTTCTTCCACATGTGTCCATGTGATTCAAGTTGTTGGACTGAGGACATAGAATCATAGAATGGTTAGAGTTGGAAGGGACCTTAAAAGATCATAGAGTTCCAATCCCCTGTCATTCAGTAGACATCTACATTAAGTAGACTTTTGATTTTGAAAATGGTATTTGGGGACAGTCACATTCAGGAGGATGGGTGGCATGTCTGTGTCCAGGTGTGTCTGCATGGGTCTGAGTCCTGCTGAGATGGTGGCACTGGATCTCAGGTCAGAGGTGGTCACTTGTATGTCCCAAGGAGTAGGGCCAGCCCTGTGGAAACAGCCTCTCAGGAGATAAGGCATCCCCAAGTGTGTGCTTGAACCCAAGTGCAAGTCCAGGATGTCATGCAGAAAACACTATGAGAGGTGGCACCATTTAAGTGTGGCTGATAGAAGTCCTTGAAGGTGCCTTCTAGGCTGGAGAGAGGTGTGGAGGGACCAACAGGACCTGGGTGCTGTGTCATTTAAGGAACCTAGAAACTTCTGTTTCAGCCTCTGACTTCTAAGGGAGACACAGGGTTTGTTTCTCTTCTTGGTGTAGAGTTGCCAAAGAGTTTTCAAGAAAGAAATCTTTTAACAACCCATCAGGTGGTTGCAATCTTGGAGACCTTGACAGCATCACAGTCTCCCTGGGAATATGGAAGGAGGCACAAACCAATGCAATGCTTATGTTTGGGTAAAAAGCAATGGTCTGGGCTTTAACACTGTTGCAGCCAAGTGATTTATTGGCTTGCTGTCCTTGGGAAATGAGGGTTACTCAACCATGTTGCTCACTGCTGGCTCTTGGAGATGGAAAACACTCTTCTTACTCATCTGAGGCTGTTCTCCAAGGGCATGAAACTCGAAATGCTTAGTGCCTTCCCACCCTGTGCTCTCGTTCCTGTACATGTGGCTGGTTGGGCTTTTACTCTTGGGGACAGCTTTTTAAAAACAAAACCTACACACTTTATATGTCACTTGTGCTCCCAGGGTTCATCGGACGCTCTGGGAGAAGTCACTGAATGCTGCGATTTGCAGTGACGTTCCAGACGTTCCAGTTACACCTGATTTCACAAAAGCTGTGTTCCTTGCGCTGAAATACAGTATGTCCTTAAACTGATACCCCCACCTGTATAACGGAGCGGTCAGCGATCTTGGCCCGCGTTATTTATAGAAGGTGGATTAAACTTTTAGCAAGGGTTGCTACATTTTGTGCAAAACTCTTAAAATCCCAAATGTCTTTTAACTAAAACCAGGTATTTGGAGATGCTGCATGGAAAAGAAATGTTGTTGGCAATTTGCATCCTTTAGAATTGCTCCTGGGGTTCTTCTGTTGGAGGCAAAGGCATGGAAGGAGTTTATTGTGGCTCAGCTGTGTTTTCTGCCCTCTCAGCTGTGCTCAAATCCCTTGATTATTTTTTTTTTATCTTTAACCTGGGTGTGTTGAGAGATTTCAGATTTGTAGGGGGTCCTCACAGCTGCCTTGGCTGAACTCAGAGCATGTTGGTGGTAGTGTCTTAAAATCAGTGTCCCCCCCCACCATAACACTAAAAATTCTGTAGCTACACCCTGAGTTATTACATTGAGAAACCTGGTCTAGTGGGAGGTGTCCCTGCCCGTGGCAGGGGGTTGGAACTGGATGGTCTTTCTTTAATCCAAACCATTCCTTGATTCTTTCCCTGATAGTAAGAAAATGCTTCTAGGTAGACTTTCACCTTCTCATGCCGCTCCGAGCTGGGTATATCTATGCAGTTCAGGTGGTGAGGACCACACTGAGCACCACAGGCAGGTTTTTGCACCCTGGGCTGTTGTTTCTGATGTTCCTGATAGTCCTCGTTTTGGTAGCTTGCTTGGTACATTTATACATGGTATGGTCACTTCCACCTGCCCTGATGCTCCTGTGAAGTTGAGAGGGTTGTGATTAATTGCCAGGGCTGATTTTTTTTTTTTTTTAATCTTGCCATGTCCTCTCCTCTCATAGAGCCTGCTGCATCCCTCTGGAGAGGAGGGATGTGCAAAGACCCGGTGAGATTGGGACCTGGGCATTGGGGCCAGACCAGAATTGTGTCCTCTTCTAGGAAAAAGAACTATGCTTGAGGAGCAGTGCTTCCACCTTCCTTCCTAAGGCTCTTGCTGGTGTCCTGCCCAGGTTATTGATCGGGGTGACCCGTAAAGTCACATTGACTAACCCAGTGGAGGTCTGTCCTGCTTTACGTGGGGCAGGTCTCACCTTGCAATTAAACCTGGTGTTGCCTGGAGGTAACCATGCTGCCAAGGTGCCCAGCCCTGCCACCTGTGTCCCCTGTCCCTTGTTCTGTGGTTTCAGGGCTGTACCTGTCCCCGAGGGAACATGGGGTTTCTGAGCACTGGACCTTGGCTTCCTTGGAGAGAGCAGAGGTTGTTGATGGCTATGGGTGTCTTAAAAGCACTGCTACATCTGCAAAGGAGTCAAGTGGCCACTGAGGCCACTGGTTATAACTGTTCATAGAGGCTGTTGTGCACCTTGTGTTCCTGTTCCTTTGGAGAGATCTTTATTTTAGGTGGGCTGCGCTTCCTGAACCCAATACGCTCCCAGATCCTCAACAATTACCAGTTTGTGTTCCTATATACAGTAGAGATGGCAAGAAATGTATACAGGGCCTCTGTGAGGATAAAAATCCTTGTCTCTGGTACCTGAGCCTGTTTTTCCCATCATTGGGTCCATGACAGAGAGTGGCTGCAGGTGTCCCTTGATCCAGCATCTTAGAATTACTCCAGTGCATGCTTTCCTGTCTGTGTAGACCACCAGGGATCCCCACCACGAATTACTGAAGCAGCCCAGTGTGAGGGATGGTCTTGATGTGAAATGAGGGCATCTTTGCAGTTCCTGCTCTCCCCCGCTTGCTTCTTTACATGTGAAAAAGAAAGTTACAGGAAAAAAAAAAATCGATTAGTTCTTCACTTGTGTGAAGTTTGCAGCAGAACCAAACCCCAAACCTCCTCAGCCTGATCCTTGAGGAGCAGGAGCAGAGCCCAGTGCAGAGTGTGGAGGTGGTCGGTGTGTGTGGTGCCTGGGGAGGGGGCGGTTGGCTGTGAAAGCACATTAAACATGCAGAAGCTGTTGGCAAAGGTGCTGATTGAGTTCTCCCTGCCTTGCCTGAGCCGTGGTCCAAGGCTTGGCACCTCTGGCTCTCCATCTGCTGAATTGGAGGCAGTCTGAAGGAGTCTGGGAAGATGAGGGATGGGTGCTGTGTCCTGCCTAGAGCCCTGCAGCTGTGGACCTTCATTTCCATTAGCAACAGTCCATGGTCAGAGTCAGGGGAGCTCCTCCTCCCATTGCTCACTCAGAAGATTGGTTTTTTTGCCAGCGTATCCCAGCAGGTACAACTGGTGGCAGTGCTGTAGATGGCTTGAGATGCTGTACTCATCCTTCATAGCGTATTCTCAAAGACGTAGAGCGGGGAGAGCTACACAACCCTCTGCCACATGGGGCCCTTTTGTATGTAGGTCCTCTTAATTGCTAATGGGAGTTAGATTTAGACTTCCATCTGACCAACCTGAGCGCTTGCCCCCGGGGTAAAGCAGCCTTTTATACCTTGTGAAGTGCATTAGGTGAAGTCTTGAGCAGGAGGAGGCTTTATGTACTGTGGTGATGGTCCTGTCAATGCAGAGCGCTGCAAAAATTGTGTGTAGCCCCTGTGGCGGGGACCAGGTTCTCCTTGAAAGGCTTCACTCAATCCAGGAGACACGTTCTTCTTGCTTGTGGATGCTTTTGTCACGGCGGGAGACAGAGTAAAGGGAAGAGAGCACGGGGACAGTGCTTGTTGGGACGCTCTGTGACACGCACTAAGGATCTTGTGGAAGATGTCCTGCCTTCAGGCTTGAGGGTAGATGGTCCACTCTAGTCCTTCAATGACTGAAGAGTTGAGAGAAATGCTATCTATTCTTATAAAGAGTTGCAATATTGCTGGGAAATATAGTGCCTTTGCTTTATGGTTTGCCTAGTTATTTATGTATCCAGGAAACTTGATCCTTTCCAAAATGCTGGTGGGTGACCAGGTAGTGCCCCACGTCCAGGTCTGGGCCCCCCAGTTTCAGAAGGACAGGGAGCTGCTGGAGAGAGCACAGCAGAGGCTATGAAGGTGATGAGAACCTGGAGCATCTCTCTGCTGAGGAAAGGCTGAGAGCCCTGGGGCTGTTCAGCCTGGAGAAGAGCTGACAGAGGGGACCTCATCAGTGCTGAGCAATAGCTAAAGGGTGGGTGTCAGGAGGATGGGGCCAGGCTCTTCTCAGTGGTGGCCAGTGACAGGACAAGGAGCAACAGGCACAAACTGGAACACAGGAAGCTCCATCTCAACACGAGGAGGAACTTCTTTCCTTTGAGGGTGGTGGAGCCCTGGCAGAGGCTGCCCAAAGAGGTGGTAGAGTCTCTGTCTCTGGAGACATTCAAAACCCACCTGGACATGTTCCTGTGGGACCTCCTCTGGGTAACCCCAGAGCAGAGGATTGAACTAGATGATCTCCAGAGGTTCCTTCCAACCCCATATCATTCTGGGATTCTGTGAAAACTTCTACCAGCCTCCATGGGAAACAGACTTCCCTTTGTTCCTTGGAACCCATCCTCGAGCCCTTCATAGTTGTTCTGATCTCCTGCTCCCCTGCTGTGGCCTTCCCAAAGGATTTTGGGGATTCCTTGGGGGTTCAAGGCTTTAAGAGACCTTTGGGATGGCAGCATCCACCTCCTGATGAGTTTATTCCCTTGCTCTTAGCAGCTACAGACCGAGGTGGCCCACACAGCTCAGCGAGACATTTTGGTGGGAGCAGTTACAGGCTGGTCTTGCCTCTTGCCTGCTGTTGCTAAAAATATCCCTCTTGCTCTTGTCTGCTCTGAGGCTTCTTGCGAGCAGCTTTTAATTTCTCAAAATAAGCAGCGAGGGGGTAGAAATCCATTCTGCAGTGGGGTTTCCCCCTTCTTCCCCCAGCAAAGGATGGAGAGGGGGCAGTACCCTGGGGGCAGCGCACGGCTGAACCTGCTGTGACTGCAAAGGGCATCCTTGATATTTTATTTGATTTTTTTTCTTTAAAAAAAAAAATAAATCTTTTTATAGCAGCCCCTTGGCTCCGGAGGCTGTGCAGCGACGTGCCAGGCTGCATCTCCTGCGTGCCTGTGATGGGGAGGGGAGGAGGAGGAGTGAGCGGGGCTTGGGTGCAAGGACTCCTGCATCATATACATTATATAGGTCTATTGCCATAATCCTCTGAGCTGGGACAGTTCAGGAGGTTTCCCGGATGGGATGGAGCTCGGCGTAGAGCTATGGATGGGGGAAGGAGGGCTGGAAGCCTTTGGCTTGTTCTCTATTTTCTGTGCGGGGTGTGAAAGACTTAGGGGGAGGGATCCAGGGTTGTAAATATCTTTATGGGATATTCCTTACCCGCTATTTCAGGGTCTGGGGCATTGCAGGAGCTTTGCAGCTCTGTGCTTTTCATGTGTCAAGTGAGTTCGGGGAGAGAGGATCTCGTTAGGGTGCGTCACTAATTGCTTCATCACTCTGTAGGATGGTAGAAGCATTAGAACTCCATAAAGGATTTTTTTTTTTTCTCCCCCATTCCCGGCTGTGGTAGGTGGGTATTGTGGAATTCTGTTTGTGTGACACGCTCCTTTATCAGAGGGGAAATCGCTTTCATTTTGTGTGAATTGAATGAAAATGTGCAGAATGACATCATGCTGCTTAAGCAAATGGCAACAGCCAAAGTTGAACTAGTTCAGCGCGTTGGCTTTTTATAGCCCATGAATGAAATAGCTCGCTGGAGCAGCTGTGAGTTGAAGAGTTCTTAACCATCCATATTTCAGGTAAATCAGTTCTGAAAAGTCCTTTTTAAAGTCTCCGGGTGGGGGGAGAGGGGGGAGAGAGCGAGCAAGGAAAAAGAAGTCAAATTGAAGATTATTTTAAGGCACATTGTTTCTCGTGATGGAGTGCAGTGCAGGGCTGTGGAGCTCGGGAGCCTGAACATTAAAATTACCATCCTGTTACATAAGTGCTAAATAAAGAATATAATCAAGACTTTACAGGAAAATAGTTCAGATCATCAGACGGAGTGCGGGAGTTACTTGGAATTTCCGTAGATGCTTGGCTGTCTAAGCACAGCGTGGTTGTCCTCCATACAGGTGCCCTGCTCCCGTGATCCTTGCGGGAAAGCCACCTCTTCCTCCTACCGGGCTCCTTCAGAAGATCCTTTGATTTGAAGAGCCTTTGGGTTTGAAGCAGTTGTCCATGTGGTGGTTGTGCAGGAAGCACAGGTACAGGAAAGCTTTAATTCCCTCGGCCAAATTTATGTTGGCAGGGTGGTTCTTTGGCCATTGGAGATATGAATCCATGGAAAGGCTGCAGGTAAGACTGCAAGTTCTTCTGGGTCAACACTCTCAACCCTTCAAGGGCATCCTGAAGTCCAGGCTCTCAGACCTGGATCTGTTGCAGGACCCAGATGAGGTCTCATCCAGATGACGTCTGGACTTGCTGACACTGCTTTGTTTCCCCTACTTTGTGATCAGGGCAGGTTGGGAAGATGGTTGACCAGCTTGTGTGGCTGATAAATTGGCATCATCTCTCCGATCGTATCTCCCAGTGCTGTGTAGAAAGGCGATGAGGTTGAAAGGCTTCAGATTACTTTTTATGGTTGTTGCTCATATGTTTTTAGAGGAAATATCATGCTTCTACAAAGGGTTTTCTTCCATGCTAATGTGCAACAGTAGAGCAGAAGTTGTGCCTTAACCCTAAACAAGGGCATGAGCATGAGAACGGTCTCCATCGGTCAGGCTATTTCCAGTGTCTTTCCTCCACAGGAACTTGTGGCAGATGACTGGTCTGTTCTGGAAATGGTTTTTCTCCCAGCGTATCCTCCTGACACCCCTGAGGTGGAGGTTGCATAAATATCTGTGTATTTGAGTCTCAAATGAGCCTTTCCTTCTTGAAATCTTTGCACTGCTTTTGAAACACTTTCTATTTTTGGTCTCAAATATTCTCTGAGAGAAAGCTACACAATTTCCTTGCATGGTGTGAAGCAGTAGCCACGCAATTTCACTGCTGCCTCCTAGTTCTTGTGTTATGAAAAACAGTGCAAGTTCACTCTGCCACCTTCTCATGATACACGTTTCGAAGGGGTGATCCTGTAGTCAGAGGTGGAAACACCCTGAAGAAGCAGAGTGATGCTCTTAAAGTACATTTTTGTAGTTCTTTGCATATTTCCATTCTGGTTTTGAATGATCCAAAAGGTTCTTTTTCAATTAGTTACCCAATGGTTTTATCAAATGAGGGGAAGACTCCAAACTGCTCCCAGGCTTCATGTCCATGTGGGTGTCCCACCTCCTGAACCTGAGTTCTGATTTTGCTGATATTCTTTGCAAAGTGGAGCCTGGGCAGGGGGGAAAAAATGAGTGTAAGTAGTTATTGCTAGTGATAACTTCGAGGAATTTATTGAAGGACTTAACAGTATTTTTTCTCTTCTCCTCAAGACCTTGTCAGCTCCATTTGAAAGGCTCGGGATGGTGGCACAGATAGCATCTGAGCTTTCAGCTGCTTTTAAAGTAAATTTATGGTTCTCATGATAGCATAGAAGAGCTTGACAATGTGACTCTTATGGGTTTGAAAAGCAATAACTTTGAATTTACTTCCAAGAACTCTTGATGTACTGGCCTTTCCCGTGGGTTGAGTACTGTCTGGGCAGTGCAGTATGTAACGTGCCCCAAAACACATCACTCGGATTTAATGGAGTTGGGGGGAGCTTGAGGTCAAAGGAAATAGCTGGAAATAAAAAAAGTCTGGAGGAGGAGGGAACAAAATCCAGAGGAAACTGCAAAAGCAGGAGCAGCAGAGACCATGCTGTGGCAGAGTGGGATTGTTTGAGGCCTCCTTGGGGATAAATGGATTTTTACTAGGGATAAATCAGGTGAGGAAACCTGGGGAAGCTTCTGGGATACCAGTGGTAGCAAAGTTAAGTGGAAAGCTGATAGCTGTGGTGAATGAAATGCAAGTCCCCAGCATGAGTGGGGTGTAAAAAGCCTTCTGTAGTGGGTGGATGAGAAGTTACCCCACCCCAGCTCTGTCCTGAACTGGAGGAAAGGGGCATGGTGGGCTGCAGGTGGGCAAAAGCTCAAAACAAATGCATTACCCCAGCTCAGGTGCTTGGAGCCTTCATGAGAGCATCTGGATGCCATAAAATCCTTTTTTTCCATTTTGCTCTCGATTTCCAGTCTACATTTCCAGCCAAATTCAGTTTCTCTGCTCATCTCCAGGAGAGGGTGGGCATGTGTGGCTTTGCCTGTTGGGACACATCCACAGCTCCTGGGGATGCTGGAGCTGTGCCCCCGTGGCTGGGAGAGCATCACTCAGATGAGGCCAAACCACTCTGTGGCTCATTCAAACAGCCCCATCTGTACAGGTGACCTCCTGGGAATGTCCCCTGGTGCTGCTGAACTCGCTGGTGTTTGGGGCATCCTTGTGATCTGCAGAGGGTTGTGCCAAAAAGCCTGACCCAGATCCTCAAGGAGCACCATGGTTGGGCTCAGCATGGTCTCTAACCTCCAGACCAGCTGCCTCCCTTCAGAGGGCTAAGCAGAAAAACGCAGTTTGAGGCTATTTCATGTTTTTTCTTGATTTTTGGCATGGAAATAGTTGTGTAATAAGAGCAAAGAACGCTCTGGGAGCTTTGCACGGTTCCTCCCTAACTCCAGCACCGAAGAGCAATTAATCAATATGAAAAGTAATTATGACATTAAACGACCAGTGACAGAACTTATGTTTTCCCACCCACAAGCTTCTGTGGTTTTTTCCAAAGCTGCTCTCCCCCCGAGCATCGCACTGTGGTGGGAGCTCTGATGCCACTTTTCAGCATCCTCTCTTTGCTTTTCGGGTCCTCTCTGTAACTTTCAGCAGGGCAGTTGCTCGCCTCCTGGCATATGGAATAACTGGAGATGTTTTCCTAATCATGGGGGGGGGGGCGGGAATTATTTTTCTTGAAATAGAAGTGTTGACATCTGCTTCGGAAAATAACAAATGTTCAACCAAATAAACTCATTAAATACCCCTCGAGTGGCGTGGCAAACTCTAATGGCACATCTTGCCTGACATCCTGAGCTTGCATGCAAGGATCCCTAATTATTTTGCAGTTTTCCCTCTTAGATGAGGGGATGCTCCAATAATGAATATTTATCAAAGGGTTCCTGGGGGTTGGTTTGAGGGCGTTTGGTGGTGACAGTCTCGCACTCCTGGTGTGTTTATGGAGATGCTGGTGGTTGCTCCAGCACTGAAAGGGGGTAATCAACTGCCCCTCGTTGTTGTCTGATGGCCATACTCAATGGTACCAGTTGATATATATATATAATATATATATAATGTAGCTTATGTACTGCAAATACATAGTTTGTGTACCTAAAGGCCATTAAAACCAAAATAAATAGGAGAAGTATCGGAAAACTTTGCCTGCATTTGGAGCTGGCCATCAGGGCAGGGTTCAGCCCTCGCCTTGTTTTATTTTATCTGAATAATTTATTCACATCAAAATAGCTCTCGGATATAGCTGCAGCTGAGAAATGGGGGAAGAACTGGGAGAACTGCAAGAGCTCCCTTTGGTTGATACCTTCTTAAAATATTTTTGTTGTCTCTCAATATTTTTACTTGTTTTTTTTTTCATATTTAATAAAAAGATTAAAGCAAAGCACAACAACATTAACATTTTGAGTTTGGGTAAGAGGAACCAAAATAGTGATGTTTCAACAAAATTGAAAACCTGGCAGTAACAACAAACACTGTTTCAGTTCAGCTCAGCCTAAATAATTTTTTTTCCCCCCAGTTTGGCAAGTGAACCAAAAAATCAATATTTGCCCAGCTCTAGAACTGGGTCAAAAAGAGATTAAATTATTTCTCTGACATAGTGGCAGCACTGGGAGCTGAACGCACACCCGGAGCGCATCCCCTGCCTCCTCAATAGCTAAATGCTTCTTTAATTTCTTATTTTTGGTATCTTTAGAATGGAAGGCTGCAGTAGTGGAAGAAGAGATTAGTATTTATTTTTTTCCCTTTACAGATATGATAAAAAAAAATAATAAGGGTGTGTGAGCAAGGAGCCCCATCCCAGAGCTGTCAGCACTCGGCACCTTCGGCTGGAGAAACATGGTGGTGCCTCCTGGATTTTTATCTCCATAATCTCATTTGGCCATTGTTATAGCTTTAAATTAAATGCAAGACTTTAAGAATGAACGACTTCAAGACTAAATATCTGAATATTGCCCATTCCAAATAAATTTTTGCAGCCTGTACTTGGTTTGGTGGGGAACCCGGCGTGAAGGTTGTTAAAATAAAAATGTAATTGAATAACTCATCTCTGTTTAAGGCAGAAGTCTGTGATTTGCATCGGGAGGTGTTGCTGTGTGCACGGGGGCTGGGCTTTGCAGGGAGCTGAAGGTGGCAATTAAAAGCTCTATTTTTATATATAGGGAGTGAAGAGGGTGAAGGTTTGTCTGTATTTCAGGGCTGACACAATCGGGGATTTGCTCCGTTTTCGCTGTTGCTTTTAGGTAAGGTGAAATACAAACGGGGGTATCTGGAGGAAAAGGAAGGCTTTATTAGGATGACTTCTTCCAAATCCAGGATTTATAAGCAGACATATTTTTTTGTTCCTTTAGGAAAAATAATCACATCTCTTCTGGGTATTTTATGTATTTATTTTGAGTGGCTATGGCTGACTGGTGACAACATCCTCAGCAGAAAAGCCCCAGCCTGTCATTCAGCTTTCTGGATGATGTAGATAATACAAGTCCACTTGGCATGTCCCATAACCATCCTCTTAGTGGCAGATGAGACATTGGCCAGCTCTGCTTGGCTCTTTGATCTTTGCTGTGAGCCCAGAAACCTGTGAACACTCACGGATGCTGATTGGAATTCTGCAATTAGCGATGAACCCAGCATTAACCTGGGTTGGCTCTGGTGGGGCCTTTCCCTTGCTTTCCTCATACCCGTGCTGAGAGAAGAACTGGTTTTCCTTTCCATCGTGGGGTTGGCAGTTTGTGTTTGGTAGAGGAGAGGCCACAAGTATCTGGTTGTACTCTTAATATTTGGTGTGGTTCCAGCTTCTCCTGCAGTGCCTATGGGTCCACACAGCAATCTGGTACCAGGGGTTTTAAAAGCAGAAAAGAACTTTTTCCTTGTCTGGCCTCGGGTGTATTTCCTTCCCCATTGGAGCTGAGGACTTCAGTGTCTGGTAGAAATAAAACTAAAACAATTATTGCCCTTTAAACTGGGCTGGTGACTTGTTTATGTGCTGTGGGTAACGTAAAAAATGAGAGAATAACCATGGTCTGCTCCAGTGCTGCCAAATCTCAAAGTAGGGAGTGCTTTATTTATTCAGGACTTAATTAAGGCTGAAGGTGCTGAGGTCCCTTCCCCATGTGAGCAGATCCTACTTTTTGGTCGCTGCCCGGAAGAACGGGCTGGGTTGGGAGCATGGCAGAGGTGGTGCTGCTCCTGCATGGTGAGCAAGTTCTGAGTTTTTTCCCTCTAATTGCATCTCTGCAAAATGTGATATTTGTGCACAGATATGAACTGACCCACTCCCACCCTGAGAAGCCTCCTGCCATCCCAGCCAGCTGCATGGCTGAAGGGTCAGAGGATGGGGAAGGAGGGTCCAAGCAGCCTTGGGTCACTCTCCAACTTCATATTAATATTGTCTTTAATTAGATAAGCATGAATCATAGAATCATATGGGGTTGGAAAGGACCTCTGGAGATCATCTAGTCCAACCCCCTGCCAGAGCAGGGCCACCCAGAGCAGGTTGCACAGGAACATGTCCTGGGGGGGGTTGAATGCCTTCAGAGAAGGAGACTCCAAAACCTCTCTGGGCAGCCTCTTCCAGGGCTCTGCCACCCTCACAGCAAAGAAGTTCCTCCTCATGTTTAGGTGGAACTTCTTATACTCAAGTTTGTGCCCATTTCCTCTTGTCCTGTCCCTGGGCACCACTGAAAAAAGACCAGCCCCATCCTCCTGACACCCACCCTTTAAGTATTTGTAAGCGTTGATAGGTCCCCCCTAAGTCTTGTCTTCTCCAGACTAAAAAGACCCAAGTCCCTCAGCCTTTCAGTCACTTTCTCCCAGACACATATCGCTTTCTCAAGATCCCTGCTTCTTCTGTCTTCGTTCCGTGGTGTTTCCACCTGAATAGAAGATGGAGAAAGGTGCTTGATCCAGGTTGTGTGCTCTGCCGCGTTGCTAATAGCCTGGTAAATAAGCCGTGGTGGCACTGGAGTGGTTGTTGGCCAGGATCCCAGCCAGCCACGTAGCCACAGGTGCCCCTCACTCTCCAGACACTCCGCAGGACCACGGTGCTGCTCAGGATACACAACCACTAATTTCTGCATCTTATCACCGTGGGAGCCGGCTGCTCGTTAATGACTTGTAGAGGGGGTGGGGAAAAAAAAAAACAACCATTGGCCCAGTAACTTCCCAAGAGCTGCATCTGCATCTTCTGGTTCTGCTTATCTTTCCCGTGTAACACCTTGTGCTCTTCTTCCTGGGGTTTTGGAGGCGTTAGGTTGTCACTGCTGCTGGTGACGGCCATAAAGCCATCCATCAGCAGACAGCGCTGCAGGGTGGTAATGTCATTTCCCAGAACAGCAAAGAAATAAAAAATAATACCAGGCAACTAAGTGCTAATCTAGGGTGTGTGGATGCTCATCAGAGCTACAGAAGCAGCTGGTGTCATCTTTTTTTTTTTTTTAAAAGAAAGCTTGAATTAATGGTGACAGAAGGGCTGTGAGATCCTCCTGGGGAGACACTGGGGTGGTTGCACTTCTGCAAGCAGGTCCAGGAGGTGCAGGACCCCCCCCTCCATCCCTGGGGGGGATGCGTGTTCCTACCTTTCCCTGCATTTTCCTTCATTTCCATAATACCGTGAAGATGAGGGGCTCGGCCAGGTCCTATTGACTCCTTGGTGTTGGGTTGGACCTTCTGCAAGCGGTTCTGAACCCTACCAAGAAGTTGGTTTTGGGCTACAGTGGTTGGTTGCTTCTTGTTTAGACCCATCAGGCTCCAGCAATGGGAAGGCTTATTTGCCATTCAGTGCCCAATTGGAGCCCAGACTCCTTTAATTTAAAGATGCTGGCATTTTAAGAGTTATATTTTATTTCTTGCTATGATAACAGTTGCAAATATTATTCCTACAGCTTATGTGTCTGGGAGACACAAATTCTCAACAAACCACAGACACATGCACAGCAAAAGAGGGGCTTTTTTTTTTTTTTTTAATTTTTAGCACTTTTGGAGGTCACGGACCTTATCTAAGCTACCAGGAGCCTGTACACAAACACGGGCTTTGATGGCTGCGGTCTAAGAAAGTGATACTGGTTTAATGTTTGAATGAGTAAATGCTCCTGAGTCCCCTTAGGTTATCTCTCTGCCGTCCGCAGCCACTCCCTGTAATCTCACCTAATCTCTGTGTACACAGAATGGTATAAATCGAAACGATTGCCCTGCCTGCCAAGCATTTTATTTTATTTTTTTTTTCCTGTTTCCTCTAGAAATAAAAATTATTTTTTAGGGATTTTACGGTTTGTAGCTAAAAACTGGCACCGGCACATTATGTTAGGGCTGGAAAATGTATTTTAAATCTCTGAAATCGGATTTTCCATAGACTCTCTCCTGCTGCCAGGTAGGGTTTGGGTGTTTGATGCAGCCCAGAGGTGGCTTTGGCACGTAAGGTGTCTCCAGGCTGTGGTCTGGTGAGGTGACACTGATGGTTCTCTAAGAAACTGGGAGTCCGTCTTGCTTTTTCCAAGGTAGGATTTTGGTTGTTCTTTTTTTTTTTTATTTTACATGGTGGAAAGCAGATGCCATCTCACTTGCCATTCTCATGAATGAGGTGGCCTTTCTGGCAAGTGTGCTTTGCTGGTGGTGACAGCTCTGAGAGCAGGTTCCGTGCTCTCCCAGAGCATTTCCCTGGGGATGGAGGAGCTGCAAACAACAAACTCACAAGAGCTGCAAAATTTCTCCCTTCAAAAGCACAAAGCCCGATCTGAAGGAACACGAAAACCAATGTGTGTGTCTTGTAAAATGGCTTCCAGCCCATCTCCATAATTAAAATACTTGTATCTCCACTAAAATTTATTGTGGGGTTAATGAGTGGGGTTTACAACTCAAAATGCAGGTATAATGTCATCTCTTGCCACATTCAGGTGGTTAGATGGGCAGATTGGTCCCCTGCTGGTCCAGCACTTGCTTATGGCTGGGATAGGATGTTTGGAATAATCTCTAATATTCATCATGTTCCAACTCTTTCTGCTTCTTCTGAGCCCTGACATGGTTTGCTACCTGCTATTTGGGTCTGCGGGGCTGTCCCCTGGAGCTGTGGCCGTGGAGCGGTGCATCCTTGGTTGTTCTGGCCATGGGGGTTGGGGGTGCCTTGGGTGTGTTTGCCATGGGGTGTTGGTAAGGCTGTGGAAATGAGTTTCCTAGTTTCAAATTTGATTTTTTTTTTTTTAAATTAGGAGCCTGAATGTCCTATTGGAAATGGGGGTGGCAGAGGGACAAAGAAATTCCTGGACTTTATTATTAGCCAGAAGTTGTCAGCATGGGGCATGGAAACTATTTTTAGGGGGGGTATTGATGAGGCTTGGGGCTCGCTGGGGCTGTGTGGCAGAGCCTGGTGTGCCAGAGCCTTCCCTGGTTGTTTCTGACTCTCTATCACAAAAGTTGTTGTTGTTGGTGAGCCCAAGCAGTCACACAGTGAAATAAAAAAATGCCAGAAAAAGGAACATGTGCTTTAGAAGTGAAGCCTAAACTGTAACTTGGTCACAAGCGGGAGCCGCTTTGGGATCTTCCTTGGGCTGATTGGGGTAGAATGGTGACTTTTTACATTTTTTACATTACTTGTTTTGGGAAACACCCCCAAAATAATCTGATAATGGAACTTTTCCTCCTTTCCCCTAATGCACACCGTAATTTTTCCTCCAAACAGTAATTTTTACCCAAAGCTCATGTTGGCTACTACTAGTTTCTGGGCTACCAAGCTAAACAGACAAGGCTGGGAGACCAAATGGGGCTGGGAGTGGGAGAAGGTGAAGGTTGTCTTTGGGGGACATCTTTTCTCTCTGCTAAATGCAGGAGAGACACTGGAGCACTGAAAACCACTCCCAAGCAACTGTGAATGCTGCAGGAGCATTGGTAAGAGGGTTTGGGATGCTGCAGGAGCCCTTCATTGTCCATGAGCACTTTGATTCAGTATCAGCTGTGTCTTCCCAGGTGTCTGAAGGCTTGGGATTGCTCAGCTCTATTGGATTTTCCAGCAGGGATGCGATGGAGCAGTTCATAAAACATGGAAAAAGTTACCAGGTTTCTTCTTCTGAAGGTTTCCCCCCCCCCCACTGTTGTCATTCTTGAAAACAGCAGACTGTTTTTATTCAAATTTCTAGAAAATGAATTTAAGCTGGGGCTGGGAGAGAGACTGAATAAAAATGACTCATATGGATGCATGCCATTGCATTTGTAAGTGATAATTGTAAATTTAAGAAAAAAAAACCTTGCTGGTTATCAGCTCTGTTGTGCACACGTCTATACACCAACGCCTTTACACAACCGTTATGGAGCACCAATTAGTGAAACAGTGAGCAAATAGAGGTGCAGGCAAGACCTGCATCACACATCCCTTTATATGCAAACCCACCACATCGTTTATTCTCATATTTAGCATACGCTTTAAAAAAAATAAAATACTATCAAAGCTTTGAGATGCTCCACGAGAGCCTCTGTAACACTTGTTTATCTCTTGCCTCTTAAATATGGATTTGCATAGCTGAGCGCTGTGATTTAAATTGCAAATGGCAGATAGAGAAGCAAAACTTGAGCTCTGCAGTAGCACGAGAGGCACGTTCCAAAGGCATCATTGGCTTCATCATGTTCCTTCCACGTTGCGTTGGACTCTTGGTGGCCTGAGCATCCTCTGCTCTCCATCCTTGGTAGCCTTCTGCCCCTTGTCCTCTGCACAGCTGCTTCCCAGCTGTTTGCTCTCCTGCTGTCCATCGCTCATGCATGGAGTATCTGCTGAGAAGGGAAGGCTCCCCTCCTGAGACTCCCTTCTCCTGAAATTTTTGGAGTAGGGGAGCTTAATTCGACACGAGCTGTAACTCTCTGGCACGGGATGGATGGATGGGCTCCAGCATAAACTTGAGGCTGGTTTAGTCAAATCAACCATCTGCCCGTGATGAATTTATGCTCTCGTGTGGCACGTCGCTGTGCAGTGGCTCAGCTCTGCCTGGCTCTGAGGTGTCCGTGAGGACGATGTCCTCCTCCAAATCAAGGTTTCTCTGTATTTGGGTAATTTTTTCCATTGTGACCATACTTTGTTTTCTAATTTGCTCTGGTGATGTTGTGTTGGGTGTGGTCTCTGCCCCAAAAAGTTCAAAGTCTTCTGGGCAAGGGCAATCAGGAAAAATCTCCTTTTCCTCCATGGTGGGGTGGCTCCAGGGATGCTCATGGAGCTCTGGGGCCTGTTCTGCAGCATGTGCAAGGACACATGGGGACGTCTTGCTTCCTTGGGGATGCTGAGCTCCCTGGTGTGGTGTGTAGTACCTGTGGGAGGCTGCCTGTGCCTCATCTGGTGCCAAGCAGCCTCCTCCACTGCTGGCAGACTTAACCGTGGCTTGGTTCTTCCCTGAGCACGTGTTTGCAGCTCCCAGGCTGGCTGGTGGCACCTTCTCATCTGTGGCAGCACTACAGCCCTCTGCACAGATGGCTTTGGATTAACGAGCGCTGATGGGTATGGATAGGGCAGAGGATCCTCCTTTTGAGGTTGCATAAAGCTCCCTTGTCCTTGGCTCCTCTGCACAGCTTGAGTGGGAGAGCCTGGGGATGTGCAGGAGGAAGAAGTTTGCTCAGAGGAGTGTTTCCACACTTCTGCTGTAGGAAAGGAGGGCTGGAGGAACCTCATACTGACTTGAGCTACAGCAGCAGGTCTGGTGTAGCTGGGCACTCTCATCCCACTGTGGGTTGTTGGCTGTGAACTGCATTAAAAGCCTGTTTGCATCATAACTCTGGCAAAGAAAGGCTGGAGGAAAAAAAAATCCTCTTACCTCAAGCAGGAGGGGTGACTTTATGATGTTTCGTTGGGTCATCTTAAATTGTTTCCAGTCTTACGTTCATCTTTCCCAGGTAAGATGTGTTCTGCTGCCACTTCAGCCTTGTGAGCACAGTGGGTGCCCCTTGGGAGGGGTGTTGAGCTGGTTTTGGAGACCACAGAGTCATTATGGCCACCCTCCTGCCTTGGGCTTTGAACCTTCCAGGCTGATGATGTGATGGGTGTTATAACCCAGGAAAGGTCCATGGGGACTTGTTGTGCCGTGTGGCTGTAAGAGGTGACTGTGGCTTCTCCTGTCAGAGCATGAGGGGTGGGACATCTTTGATTTGCACACTTTAGGACTTTGATGGATGAATGGTGCTGAGGGTGTGGTTCATGTCCAATCATGTGAACAGCAGCCAGGAGCTGGAAGGCACATCTGGTTGTTGTGTGACAAGCTTGGAGATCATGCTGTCTGTAAATGCTGGATCCAACTCCTTTCCTCAGGAGGCCTGGTCTCCTGAGATAGTACCTAGAGCCATCATCAAGGTGTTTGAGAAATGGAGGACAAGTGGAGCTGGTGTTTGCAAGAAGGAAAGAGATGGCTGCTGTGAAATAGGTCAGCACAGATGTTGCTGGAGCTGGTGGTCATGATGTGCATCGTGGGCTTGGCCAGGGAACTGATTGAGAGCTCTTGAGCAAGTGACTGTCGGTTCAAAGGTCCACCACCAGCCTGAGTGCCAGACCTCCTGTCTAACCTCCATCAAAGAGGGCAAGGGAGGGTGCAGTGGTGTCTTTCATGCAGTAAGCAGGGGAAAACAATATTTCCTTTGGAGAGGTCATTTTAGCACCTTCTTGGTCAATGGCAGAGATGCTGCTGGCAAACTGACCCCCTCTCCTCTGCCCCTCTGTAGCACCTAAAGTCAATGGCTACTCTCCTCAGGCTTTGGCAACGTGCTGACAACTGCTGATACTGGATGTAAATACCTTTGCTCACCTCCAAATGCAGAATTTCAGCCTGAAAGGGTCAGCCATGGTGGGTTCCTCCTCTTGGGTTGGCAGTACCAAGCAGCCTAGGTAGTAGGTGCTTTGGCAGGAGTGTATCTTAACCAGAGGGTCCCAAGGACTTGTTCTTGCCATTTTGCTCCCGTGTATATTAAGGGTATTAAATATTCTATAGATCTGCCATTTGGCAGCATATGTTATATATCTATTTTTGCTGTAAAAATGCTCTCTGTACGTTGTGGTGTTTGCAAACCTCCAGTCGCACCTTCTAATAACCCAGGCTTAAAGCTTTGCACTTGCTCTGGTTTGAAATGATAATAACGTGTTGCTTCCCAAATACGCTTTGTATAACAAAGTTAGTGAAGTAGATACTTTACATTTGAAAGTATTATTTTCTACTGGTGGTGGAAATAAATTAGACTGCAGCATCTTTTTTATTTTTCAATCTGTCCTTGACTTGTCTTCCAGCGTTACTGAAAAACATTGTCAGTTCCACTGTGTGAAGATTGTTTTTGGGGAAGTAAATGTTTCAGTGGTGGCATTATGTTCCCATTCAATGCACCTCTCTGTTTGTGAGCTGCTGAAGGAAGAAATGGGGATGCTTTTTTTTTTTTCATTTCCAAAGCAAAAACCTATTTCTAATGTGCTGGGCTGGGCTATGAGGCTGGGGATGTGACTCCGTTCCCATCGGGTACTAAAATCTTGACAAGATCTGTGTGGTCATGAAGTGATGGCCCCAAACCTGCACCTCTCCAAAGATTAGCACCTCTAAAGTTTGGGGGGATACACACCCAGAGGGCTTTTTCCTCACCTTCTGCTTCTGTGAACCTACAACTTCATTGATGTCAACTTCATTGACGGCTGACAAAAACAAAAAATAAAGATGAATTTTTAGTGTGCTCCTCTTGCAAAAAGCCAAAATGTTTTCTTCATCTGGATGAGCACCTTTGTGCTCAGTTCAGACCCGCTGGTGTTGCTGGCAATCAGGTTTTCCCAGCACCTCTGTGCTGCCAGCCAAAGCTGGTGGAGGCTTTCCCAGTAGCTTTGGATCTTTTTGGGAAGCCCCTGCTGGAGCTGTGGTATGTCTGGGAGGGGCTGCTGAGCTCTGCAGGAGGGGCAGAAAGCTCTACTGCAGGCCAGGTAGGGTCTACAGGGATTGTGGGAAAGAGAAAACATGTCACTATGGGTGGGCTGTGTACCTTGGCTGTGTTAGAGTATATTTATTATAAATACGAAGGTAGTCTATGCAGCAAACTTCCATCAGATGGATGTCAAGCCAGTGTTTTCTCCAGTAATCCTCTGGGATTTCTCTCTGCTTGGGTATTTAAGCTTGAGATGTCCAACTTGAGGTGTCTCCATTGGAGCCGACCAGCTTGGACTCCCTGCCCAAGCTAACCTCTGCCATGGTCAGCTGAGAAGATGAGAGGTCCAACCCCAACTGACCAAACCAACCTTTTCACCTTCAGCTGGTGAGGTCCCCATCCCTAAGTCAGTGATGAGGCTGTCTCAAAGCCACCTCTCTAATGGGGTTTTCCTCTGGAGACCCTCTTAAGAGACACTGTTCCCTCTCTTCATTGCCAAGACAGGGAACTTGGGTGCTTATGTCTGCAGAAATGCTTCATTAGCCCCTGAAAATTTAATTGCAAGTTAAGTGCAGGCTGATTGCCATCCTCTTTACTCTGTCCCTGGAAGATCAGCGTGCTGTTCTGGCCTGTGGGACCAGATGGCAATTTAGACACGCGGTTGGGGTCACTTCTGGTAATTTGGCCCAAATCCAGTGTGGACCGTTATATTCTGCCTTACCTGAAAACCTGCCTCTCTTGCTTTGTTGAACTTCACTTGGCAGCCAAACTCGTTCATCCTTGGCAGATGAGAAGGATGCCTGGACGTTCAAAAAGAGCGACGCCGGAGTTTGAGTTGTTTAATGTTCTGCTGAACAAAGTCGGGAGAAGATGATTAATGGATGCTGGGAGATGCAAAGTGGGGACTGGCTGCTTTTTGAACAGGGAGGATGAAGCAAAGACCAGTGGGCTAGTGGGATGAGCATGTGTGCTCTGCGTGTGTGAGGGGGGGGGAGAGAGGGGCTGTTTATCTAGAAATCCAGAAAATTCTTTGCTAAACCAGCAGTATAAGGTAGCACAGCTTGATTTACTCACAGCGAATTAGTTAATGACCCAGGTTTTTATTTTGTTGGGCTTTTAATTTGGTGGAGTGCTCATCAATTGTAATTCACGTGGGCATGTGCCCTTTCAGGTGCCCTCGTCCTGGTCTGCTCTAGCAAATGATGCTGGGCGTGTTGATGAAGTCAGTCTTGGCCCAGGGTGGGTACACAGTGTGCTATAGCACTGGGAAATTATTACAAAATGTAATAAATTTTATAGACTAAAGAGTGTTTTTAGTTACCTCCTCCCCATCCCTTTTAAGTGATGGTGAATGCCCGTGTGATGCCATCTGGGTAGCGCTCTGCTGGGGCAGGAGAAGATGCCTTTGTGTCTCCTGGCACCTGCCAAAGGATTTGGAAATGCAGTTCCAGTTGCTACCCGAGACTGTTCATGGGGCTGGAGTCAACTTTTAATGCTTTTTTTTGAGCCCCACATGAAGAGGGAGGATAGGGTGGGAGTAATTATCCTACATAAGGAGCAAATCCAGCTCTCCCAAACGATGCCACTGGGCTGCATCCATCATCCCTGGAACCCCTGACCTTCATACAGCTCTTGGGTGGGTTTTATCCTCAGGATGCTGTTGTTAAATTGGGTTTATTCATTTTACCAAAGCACTGGGCAGCAGGAAGGGAAGGAGAGCTGGATTTGGGGCAGTTTCAGCCCCAAGTGGGTTCAGTGTGATTTCCCTGCTCGTGGGAGGAATCCACATCTTGTCTGTGCATTGCTGAACTGTGCCTCTGAGAGATGATTTGTCTTTGATTACTTGCATCATAAACGTACCTCTGAAGAGCAAACGTTTTGCCACTGAAATAGTTCATGCAGTTCAAAGATTGAAGGCATTTTATAAGACTTCTTGCAAGGGCACGTAGTGATAGGACAAAGGGGAAGGTTAATACACTGGAGTAGGAGAGATTGAGA